>CM035423.1:61458215-61493215 GCA_020310875.1 Ceratopteris richardii
AACCTTTGAGCAGGATGTCAAAGGTGAAGGTGACAAGACTACATGTCATGCAATGTATTCAAAGGATAAGAAGAAGAATATCAAAGGAAAGCAACAAGAAAATAAGGATGAAGGTACAACTAGCTAGGCCAACTTCTTAAGAGGAAGAGGAGGTGGCAAAGGTAAAGGAAGAGGCAGGAGTAATAAAGATGGAGTCAAAGCTTGCTAGATTTGTGGTAAGACAAATCACTTAGCTAATGATTGTTGGCATAATACTGAGAGTAATGGTGGATATAATCAGAACTTTTATTCAAGAGGAAGAGGTGGCAGAAATCAAAGAGGTAATTTCAGAGGAAGAGGTAGTAGAGGTTATTTTGGAAGAAATGCAGGTAGAGGATTCCAAAGTCAACAATACAACAATACCTACTACAATTATGCTTCAGATCAAAAGGAGGATTCAACATTGATAATGAATGCAACTTGTGAAAGGCAGAGTGAAGAACAAAGAGTCTTCTACATTGACTCAGGATGTAGCAATCACCTGAGTGGTAACATAGCTTTGATGACTGATTTGGAAAATAAGGTAACTAATCATGTAGTTCAAACAGGTGAGAATACAAAGCACAAGGTGAAGTCAATTGGATCACTGAAGGCCAAGGATGGTAGCACCCTCTTGAGTAAGGTCTTTTATGTTCCTACAATTCCTAAGAATCTGATAAGTGTAGGACAAATTGTTGAAAAAGGTTATGAAGTTAGGTTCACTAATGAAGGAGTGTTTGTGGAAGACCCTAGCAATGGGTATAAACAAATTGTCTCAAGGAAAAAAGAAGGAAGATTGTTCACATTGAAGATTCAAGGTAATGTTGGTCATGCCTTGTTCACCTATGGAGGACATAAGATCTATGAGTTAGATCTTTGGCACAAAAGGCTTGGACATTTCAATGAAAGAGGTATCAAAGATATGATTAACAATGGTTCAGAGCTTGGATTGCCTAATGTTGCAGGTCAACATATGACATACATATGTGAGGCATGTCAATTAGGTGAGGCTCATAAGCAATCTTATTCCAAGCATGGTTTTATGTATTCAGAGAAGCTTGAGTTGGTACACATAGATGTGTGGGACCATCAAAGGATTTTAGTATCAATGGTTCAAGTTACTATGTGATTTATGTTGATGATGCTACCAGATGGATCACTATCTATGTGATCAAAGATAAGTCAGGCGTATTCAATACATTCAAACATTATCATGTGTATGTAGAGAGAATTACAGGTCATAAGTTGAAGAAACTAAGGATAGATGGAGGGGGAGAGTATTTCTTTAATGAGTTCAGTGATTACTTGTGGAATGCGGGTATAAAAAGGGAAATTACTTGCAGGTACTCTCCTCAACAAAATGGTGCAGAAAGGAGAAATAGAACTCTTGTTGAGTTTGCTAGATCCATGATGAAGGAGAAAAATTGCCCAAATTACTTATGGGCTGAGGCTGTAAATACAGCTACTTATTTGGTCAATAGGTTACCATGTAAAGCTTTGCAGGGTATGACACCATATGAGGCATGGTGGGGTAAGAGACCTACTCTAGACCATTGCAAAGTATTTGGATGTTTGGCATATGCATATGTGCCATCTCAATTAAGGCACAAATTGGAACCTAAAGCTGAAAAGTATGTATGCATTGGTTATGATGATAAGCAGATGGGATATAGGTTGTGGAGTCCATCCACAAAACAATTCCTTGTATCAAAGGATGTTACATTTGATGAGCAAGGTACTTGGTATGCAGGTACAATCAATATTAATGCAGGTGATGAAGAAGTTGTGAATCAAAAGAAAGGTAAATCAAAGGTTCAGATATTTGATGAAGAGGAGAACAATGAACTGCAGGTTGAAGTTGAAGAAGTTCCAAGGTTTGATCCAGAATGTGATGAACCAGAAACCTCAAGGAGTGAAGAGCTCAGAAGGTCATCAAGACACAAGTGGAAACCTACAAGGTATAGCTATGACACTTCTTTTTTTGCTACCAAAGATTATGCTTCTATGATAAAGGCAGAAGAAGACTCTTCTACATATGAAGAGGCAAAAGGAAAGGAAAATTGGGAAAAAGCTATGCAAGAAGAATATGATGCATTGATGGAGAATCAGACTTGGGATTTGGTTCCTAAACCAAATAGTCAGAAGATCATTGGATGCAAGTGGGTCTACAAGACAAAGAGATATGTAGACGGAAGTGTGTCTAGATATAAAGCTAGACTTGTTGTGAAGGGTTTTGCTCAAACTTATGGTATAGATTATGATGAGACCTATAGTCCTGTGGCAAAGATGACAACCATCAGGACACTCATAGCTATTGCTGCATGTAAAGGTTGGAAATTATATCAATTGGATGTGAAGAATGCTTTTTGAAATGGTTATATTTCAGACGATGTTTTCATGGAGCAACCCCAAGGATTTAGAGATGAAAGATATCCAGATCATGTGTGCAAGCTCAAGAGAGCCTTGTATGGCTTGAAGCAGGCCCCAAGGGCATGGAGTTATAGACTTGTGAAGTACTTGAAGGAACTTGGATTTCAAGTATCTAAAGGAAATAGTAGCTTACTTGTCAAAGCAAGTGATGATGGGTTCATATACATGTGCATATATGTTGATGATATAATTCTTACAGGTACAGATGAGAAAGGCATTCAAAGCCTAAAGAAGCAAATGGAGAAAGAGTTCACGATTAATGACTTGGGAGACTTGTCATATTTCTTGGGCATGGAGATCTTATACACTCAACATGGAGTGTATGTAACTCAAGAAAGGTATTTGAGGAACTTGTTGATCAATTTTAAAATGAATGATTGCAGGATAGCACATACTCCAATGGAAGTAAATCACAAATTGAGTAGATATGGAGGAGAAGAGTTCAAGGACATGAAGCTATATCAAAATTTGGTTGGTAGTCTGATTTATGCTACTTTAACTAGACCTGACTTGTCATATGCAGTTGGAGTATTATCTCAATTCATGCATTCTCCTAGGAAAGAACATTGGACTGCAGGACAAAGAGTGTTGAGGTACATTAAGGGTACACTCAAAGAGGGTTTGTATTATGGTTTTACATGAGATACAAACATCAAGATCTATAGTGATACAGATTGGGAAGGTAATCTTGATAGGAAATAGAGCCAGTGGAAGGACAAGTGCAAAAAAGAAATCTAGGGCAAGAAAACATGGAAAATTTAAACGAAACAAATGAGCCCATTGAAACTGGGGATTATAGAAATATCCTCAAATACATGTATACAAATAGGTTTCGAACCTATGTATATCAGGATGGAATGCATAAGTTTCTCATTAGATTGAGAAACTTAGAAGTTCCCCTGAACATAACACCAGTAGCTCAATTCAAAGATGGTAGGTATGAGGATAGGCAAGGATGTGTATACATCTTCTCCCAAGACCCAGAAAATTCAAATGACTTAGGGCAATGTGCTGACAAAGGACCTTGGGAACATAATCTAGGACAATCAGATTTACCAAGACCACATGAAAACTACACTAGTACTGAGCAACAACAAGGGAGGAGAACACATGCTTCCTCAAATCCTTTTGAAAAAGAACCAGAAGGATTTAATGAATTTTCACTAAGAAGAAGACATCATTGGGAACTCAGGGTAGAATGCTTAAACCATATCAAGTAGCCAAATGCATGAAAAATCAATATGAAGGGTATTCTGATCCTCATGCTCATGCTGCAGAGTTTAGGCAATTAATTAGAGCTGAGGAGGTGGAAGATTACAAAGTCCAATTTGAAGCATTTGGTCTTACCCTAACAGGACCTGCATTATCTTGGTTCATCCCTTTGAGAAAGGAAATGTACCTAGATATTGAATCCTTTCTAGAAGCCTTCATTGGGGAATTCTCAAATACTGGAATAAAACATAGTACAGCCACTCTGATACATAGTTTTAAACAACAAAAAGATGAAAATGTCAGAGAGGCGGCCATGAGATTTAAGCAATACATTGACAGATGTCCTAAAGAAGAAGTACCTTCCATGGCAAGACAAGTATCCCTATTCATAGAAGGATTAAGAAGTGCTCAATTAAGGACCCTAGTGTACTATAGGAGATGCCCTGATCTAGGAGCTTGTGTAAAAGAAGCAATAGATTTGGAAGATAACAGAGGCCAAGATCTGTTAGCATTTGATCAACCTAGATCAAATGAAGACAAAATCCCACTAGCAGAAGAATTGGCTCAGGCCATTGCTAAAGCCCTAGAGGTAAGCACCAAAACCAATTTGATAAACTCCAGGATAAACACAAATAAAAAATGCTACAATTGTGGAGAAAGTATTCGGTACAACAATGCCCATATCAAAAGCCTCCACATTTGCAAGATAGAAAAACACTCAAATATTGTACACTAGAGAGGAAATGGACAAATCATACTAGGGAGGAATGCTTCTATAATAAACAACCCATAAAGGAGAGAGATTATGGGAGCCAAAGAGAATCAGGGTATATTGAGCAACCAAGACCTGTGCTTGGGCAACAACCTCCTATACCAACAAATGTGGTACCAATCAAATACACACCAATAGAGGAGGGAAACTCAAGAACAAAGTCACCATACAAGGAGGATTATCAATGGAATGAAGGATATCAAGAAGAATGGGAAGGTTATGAATTAAGAGAACCAGAATTACAAGCCCTAGACTTGGGAAATGGAAGAATTGAGATGGACACTACCACTTTCATGTATATAACCAATAATTATATGTCCAATCAAAAACCTCAATTCAAAGGGGGACCAAAGATAACTTGTTATAGGTGTGGGGGAGAACATTTCATTAGAGACTGTCCACAACCTCCTACATTAAGAATAGAAGGAGCTTATTGCAAGGATTGTGGCAGGGAGCATTTGATTAAGGATTGCCCAAAAAATCCTCAAAAACAACAAAACACACCTAATAACATACCACTAAAAGCTGTCAATATCATGGAACAAGAAGATTTGAGTGACATTAACCAAGTGAATGTAAATGCTATAACAAGGTCACAAAAAAAACAACAAAGAACAACTAAGGAACAAATTGAAGGTTCAATCTCAAAGGTAAAGAAAAATAGACGAAAAGGAAAATGGGAAAGAAAACAAAAAATGGGTAAAAATTTGGAAGAAGAAAATAGGGAACAATCAAACAGTACTTCTCCTCAGAAGACACAAACCCAGTTGGAGATAGGAAATTCACAAAGTCTAGACACTCTAATAAAAGCATATAAGAGAAGAATTCAAGAGGGACCAAGCCCTACTGATCATACAATGGGTTATCCTATGCCAGACTTAGAACATGAAAGGATGCAGAAGTGTAAACAAATCATACGGGAAGTGCAACTCAAAATGGGGGAAGTAGACAATTCTCAAAAAATAGTTGAGGAATCTGAGACAACAAAAACAAGAGGAAATAGTATCAAGGACGAAAACCCACAAGTAACATTCTAGGTGAATATAGATAAACAGTGTACAATTCTATATCATACCACATGGGAAGATTTAATGAAACAAAATCCTCACTTACATAACCAAATGAAAAAATGGGAAACAACACCAGAAAATCTTCACCCACAACTACAGGAAATAGAGGAGTTGTGGTATATTCCCATTGATAAGATAGGAGGATATTGTGAAGGAGAAGAGGGAAACTCAACCTTAAAGATACAATTTGGTAAAAACCAGGCTAAAGCTATTCTGGATAGTGAATCAAGAGTGGCCATCATGACTAAACAAACTTGGGAAAAATGGGGAAACAATGAATTATTACCCACCAAAATGAGATTGC
Source organism: Ceratopteris richardii (assembly GCA_020310875.1). NCBI lineage: Eukaryota > Viridiplantae > Streptophyta > Polypodiopsida > Polypodiales > Pteridaceae > Ceratopteris > Ceratopteris richardii. The sequence continues at coordinate 61,464,022 of CM035423.1, forward strand.
AACTTGCAGATGGACACATAGAAAAACCCCTAGGAATATGGGAAAAAGTGATTGTGGACATATGTGGAATAGAGATAGAACATACCTTTGCTATAGTGGAATTCCCACAATCCACTTCATATGAAATTATCCTAGGAAGACCATTTATGAGACAAATGCAAATTGTGCAAGATTGGGGTAATGACTGCTTATACCTGCAGAGCAAAGGAAGAATAACCAAAGTAAATCTAAGAAATGGGCACTATTGTGACATATCTCCTCAAGAATGCTATAAAGTACATCAGAATCAAGAGTTGAGTGAGGAATCAGAAATGGAAGACTAGGATGAAACTGAATCATCAGTATAGAAGTGCAATATGATAAGAAATCTTACCAATAGGAAAAGGAGATTGAGAAGAGAAGATTGTGTGGAAGGAAGGAAGTTACAAGATGAGAACTATGTACCACAACAATTCAAAGATGAGGAATTTGAGCCCTATGGGTGGAATCAAATTTTGGCTACCATGGATCTAGCCAGTGATGAATATGTAGGAGTGGAATTTCAAAATGAAGAAGGATATGACGTCTTTCACATTGGAATACAAATGATAAAGGTATCCAGAACAGAAGAGGACATAGAAGAAGAAATGGTATTAGAAAAAGGAAAGACACAATTTTTTGAAGAAGTAAAAGCTGAAGATGCTATTAAAGATAAAATCTCAGGCAAGTATAAAAGAAACAAACACAAGGAAATAAAAGAAAATCAGGAGGATGAGAAGAAGACAAGGGAAACAAACAAACATCAACAGTTTGATGTACCAGCAAATTTCAAGACTTATGAAGTAGACAACAGACTACTTCTCAAGAGGAAACCAAAGAGGGAAAAGAAGAAAGGGGAGGCTTATGATAATGAGGAACAAACTAAAAAGATCATGATCACTCAGGAAGAGGGAGAAGAAAGACATTGTAGTGGCTGATGACATGACATCTCAAGAAGAGGAGGCACTAAGAAACTTGGCAAGAAACTATAGGGATGTGTTTGCTTATAGCTATAAGGATTTGAAAGGTATTGATCCTAAAATCTGTGAGCATAAGATTCCTATTACACCTGAGGCAAAACCTAGCAAACAGAGACATTATGATAGATACTCTGCTAAAATAAAGGAAGAAATTGACAAGCTATTAGCTGCCAATTGAAAGAAAAACTTGGAGAAGCTTGTCGAAGGTAGAAAAGTGCGTTTCGAAGCGACGAAGTTTGGTCAAGCCAACCAGCACAAGACCAGCCCTTGAGCTTATGGAGACTCAAATAGACCTTATAGGCATGATATAAGTGCAAATAAATGCACTATGTACTTTGGAGCATCAAGGAGAATGAGTCGATACAAAACAAATAGGTTCGCGGGTCGACTAGCTCAAAAAACTTACTATCTATGGAAGAGACAATGAACTTCAAATGCCCATAGCAACCAGCGTGATTACAATTAGAAACAATCCTTTTATGGGAGTGATACACATACAACTGAGTGTATGGAATGCACAAAAAAATAAGGAATAATCAAAATATGCTATAGGAATGAATGCGACATTCACCGGTGGTACTTCCTATTTTTCAGGAATACGCAGAGATTGACCCCGAGGCAGAAAAACTGCGATTTCTCCAAATCTGCTGAACCAAATTCCTTGACAAATTACAGGCATACATTACACACTAATATCTTTCCAATGAGTCCTCTTGCACTCAATTTGGAGCTCTGAGGAGAGAGCAGCAGCCTCTGCAAGATTACTGTTGGCGAAGAAGATGATGCAGAAAATTGAAGGAGCAAGACAATGATGGTCACAAGTGTATGTATATTGCTTCCATGTATAATACAAGTGATTTCAACTCCTTATATAGCCTCTAGGAGTTTTCCACAACTTTTACAACCTGAATTTGAATTCAAATGAAGGTGGGAATGGTTGTTGGAGGGAATCAATTCACTTCCCTACAATCTAGGAAAAGTGAAGATCTTGATTGATCTACTTTTAGGTGATTGATTGCTTGATTGAATGCAACTTCAACCACCAAAAATTTGTGGGATTTGGGCTCTATCTTTCTACCTTTACATGTGTACAACTCAAGGCTTTTACAACGGTAAATGAGCCATCAAAATATTCTCAAAAAATACAATAAATGAGCATATGAAAAAGAACTCTCCAACGGATATTCTTTCGACGCGATAGATCAAATCCACCTCAAGCATAGTGTAAGCTTGATGTTCCAACAGCTCCCCCTCAAGCTAAAGTATGCTTGAGTCTTCATTCTTTGATAGGTTGAATACCTGCCATAGCTTTGAATCTACAAAGCTTTATTCCATCAAGTGCCTTCGTCATCATATCTGCTACTTGCTTTTCAGTCGGAACAAAAAAACTGTCAATCTCCTTTGCCATGAGCTTCTCCCTCATGAAGTGGTAATGGACTTCTATGTGCTTGGTTCTCGCATGGAAAATAGGATTTGCCGCTAGATGCATGGAACTTACATTATCTCCCAATATGTGAGGTTTGGAACTCACAAGTCCCAAATCTGTATACAATGCTTTTAACCATATTGCCTCTTGAGTTGCTATGGTCAAGCCTCTGTACTCTGCTTCAGTTGAGGATAAAGCAACTGTTGGTTGCTTCTTGGAACTCCATGACACTAGCTTTGAACCTGCAAATGCTAAGTAACCAGATGTACTTTTTCTATCATCCTTAGCTCCTGCTCAATCTACATGTGAGTAGATTTTGATATCCAAATCGGAAGAGTAAGGATAGAATATACCTTCGTTGATTGTACCTTTGAGATACTTCAGTACTCTCTTAGCCGCATCCATGTGTGGTCTTCTCGGTGAGTGCATGAACTGACTAAGCACTCCCACACTATATGATGATGGAGAGTGTTAATCTCCAAACGAACAACCTACTCTTGAAATTAGAGCACCTCTATATCAAGAGTAAGTCAAAACCTTCACAAATTTAAAGGATTAATGACCAAGTATCAAATTCTTGAACAAACTGTGAAGAAGATGACTACACAGAAAGTCAGCTGCACATATCTCTCACATTGACTTATCAAATGTGTAAATTTTTTGATAAAACTTTGCACAAGGTGTTGCCTAAAGATTGTGCACCTCCTCCAAGTTAATTTACTTCAAAAGACTCAGTAGATTTTGAGAAATCTACTTAACAAGTTACCTATGTCTAAATCTGCACTTCTTAAAAGTTAATTTGGACACCCCTAACTTTTAACACATGGTTCTCTCAATCTAGAACCCGTTTAAGCAAATTCTTTTAGCCACAAGTAGCTTACCTTCCAACTTAAAGATTGAGTGCTTGTTTGCTCAAAACTTTAAACTGTGGAGGGAGAACTGAACAAAACATTAAGATCAAATTTTGCGCCTGTTTCAGGAACCAGTGAATACTTCTTCACATATGAATGTTCCTACACATAATTCTCTTAGTCTAATCACAGCTGGAAGCTAAAACTTTGTACAGTAGTCGATCAGCTATAGACTTAGACTTGTACAAAAGCATTTCACAAAAGATGTACCATAGAAGGAGAAAACACAGAAACATCGGGTGCAACTTTTCTTCTATTTCTCAGAAAATTACAACTGAGTAATGAGAGAGACTTCAACTCACTTCTAGGAGGTCTAATGACTCTTACAACTTCTCAATACACTATTCTCATACTCTCTCATACTTGCCCCGACATTTTCCATAGTATTTATAGGCAAATATTTACAAACTTATGACTAACCAAAAGTATAAGTGATCTTATATCTGAACTAATGTACATATGTGTACACATCTTCCAAATTCTGAATGTATCCTTCCTTCATGCTTCACAACTTCTGCTCTTCTCAAATCCTTGACTTCATTTCCATGTCAAAGCATCAATTGGTGATTGTCCTGCACCAACAGCTCCCCCTCAATCATCAATTGAGGTTTTCTCTGTCTTCTTTATACCTGCCATGTCTTTGAAGTTCTGTAGCTTTGGTTCATCCAAGCTTTTTGTAAGCATATCAGCTATCTGATCTTTTGTTGAAGTATGTATTACTTCAATCTCTTTATCCATCACCTTCTCTCTTAGAAAGTGATACTGAATCTCAATGTGTTTGGTCCTGGCATGAAAAAGAGGGTTAGCAGCTAGATATAATGAACTCATGTTATCTCCATATATGATAGGTGTACTCTGTATAGTGTCAAAACTCTTCGTCAGAGTCTTAAGCCATATTATTTCCTTTGCAACTTCAACCATTCCTTTGTACTCTGCTTCTGTAGATGACAAAGCAACTGTATGTTGCTTCTTTGAACACCAAGAGATTAACTTATCTCCCATATAACACATATATCCATAGGTTGACCTTCTATCATTAAGATTACCTGCCCAATCTGCATCACTATATACTTTGATGTTTGTATCTAATGTAAAACCATAATACAAACCTTCTTTGAGTGTACCCTTAATGTACCTCAACACTCTTTGTCCTACAATCCAATGTTCTTTCCTAGGACAATGCATGAATTGGGACAAAACCCCAACTGAATATGATAAATCAGGCCTAGTTAATGTAGCATAGATAAGACTACCAACTAAACTCTGATACCTTGAATTCTTCTCCACCATATCTACTCAATTTGTGATTCACCTCCATTGGAGTAGGTGCTACCCTGCACTCATTCATTTTAAACTTGATTAACAAGTTCTTCAAATACCTTTCTTGAGTTACATACACTCCATGTTGAGTGTATGAAATCTCCATGCCCAAGAAGTATGACAAATCTCCCAAATCACTGATTTTGAACTCTTTCTCCATTTGCTTCTTTAGGCTTTGAATGCCTTTCTCATCTGTACCTGTAAGAATTATATCATCAACATATATGCACATGTAAATGAACCCATCATCACTTGCTTTAACAAGCAAGCTACTATCTGCCTTAGATACTTGAAATCCAAGTTCCTTTAAGAACTTTACAAGCCTATAGTTCCATGCCCTTGGGGCCTACTTCAAGCCATATAAAGATCTCTTGAGCTTACACACATGATCTGGATACCTTCCATCTCTGAATCCTTGAGGTTGCTCCATGAAAACATCATCTGAAATATAACCATTCAAAAAAGCATTCTTCACATCTAATTGACACAATTTCCAACCTTTACATGCAGCAATTGCTATGAGTGTTCTGATGGTTGTCATCTTTGCCACAGGACTATAAGTCCCATCATAATCAGTACCATATGTTTGAGCAAACCCTTTCACAACAAGTCTAGCTTTGTACCTAGACACACTTCCATCTGCAAACCTTTTTGTCTTGTAGACCCACTTGCATCCAATGATCTTTTGGCTATTTGGTTTAGGAACCAAATCCCATGTTTGATTCTCCATCAATGCATCATATTCTTCCTGCATAGCTTTCTCCCAATTTTTTTTACCTTTTGCCTCTTCATATGTAGAAGGGACTTCATCTGCTTTTATCATGTAAGCATAATCTTTGGTAGCCAAAAAAGAAGTATCATAGCTATACCTTGTAGGTTGCCACTTGTGCCTTGATGACCTTCTAAGTTCTCGACTTCTTGAGGTTTCTGGATCTTCACACTCAGGATCAAATCTTGGCATTTCTTCAACTTCAACCTGCAGTTCATTATTCTCTTCTTCATCAAATATCTGCACCTTTGATTTACCTTTCCTTTGACTCACAACTTCTTCATCACCTGTATTAATATTGATTGTACCTGCATACCAAGTACCTTGCTCATCAAATGTAACATCCTTAGACACAATGAATTGTTTTGTGGATGGACTCCACAACGTGTATCCCATCTACTTATCATCATAACCAATGAATACATATTTTTGAGCCTTACGTTCCAACTTGTGCCTTAATTGTGATGGCACATATGCATATGCCAAACATCCAAATACTTTGCAATGATCTAATGTAGGTCTCTTACCCCACCATGCCTCATATGGTGTCATACCCTGCAAGGCTTTACATGGTAACCTATTGACCAAATAAGTAGCTGTATTTACAGCCTCAGCCCACAAGTAATTAGGACAATTTTTCTCCTTCATCATGGATCTTGCAAACTCAACAAGAGTCCTATTCCTCCTTTCTGCTACACCATTTTGTTGAGGAGAGTACCTACAAGTAACCTCCCTTTTTATACCTGCATTCCACAAGTAATCACTGAACTCATTAGAGAAATACTCTCCCCCTCCATCTGACCTTAGTCTCTTCAACTTATGACCTGTAATTCTTTCTGCATACACATGATAATGTTTGAATGTATTGAATACCTCTGACTTATCTTTGATCACTTAGATAGTGATCCATCTGGTAGCATCATCAACATAAATCACATAATACCTTGAACCATTGATAGTGAAATCCTTTGATGGTCCCCACACATCTGTGTGTACCAACTCAAGCTTCTCTGAATACATAAAACCATGCTTGGAGTAAGATTGCTTATGAGCCTTACCTAATTGACATGCCTCACATTTGTATGTCATATGTTGACCTGCAACATTAGGCAAAACAAGAACTGAACCATTGTTAATCATATCTTTGATACCTCTTTCATTGAAATGTCCAAGCCTCTTGTGCCAAAGATCTAACTCAGAGATCTTATGTCCTCCATAAGTGAACAAGGCATGACCAACATTACCTTGAATCCTCGAAGTGAACAATCTTCCTTCTTTCTTCCCTGAAACAATTTGTTTATACCCATTGCTAGGGTCTTCCACAAACACTCCTTCATTAGTGAACCTTACTTCATAACCTTTTTCAACAATTTGTCCTACACTTATCAGATTCTTAGGAATTGTAGGAACATACAAGACCTTACTCAATAAGGTGCTACCATCCTTGGCCTTCACTGATCCAATTGACTTTACATTGTGCTTTGTATTGTCTCCTGTTTGAACAACATGATTAGATACCTTATTTTCCAAATCAGTCATCAATGCTATGTTACCACTCAAGTGATTGCTACACCTTGAGTCAATGTAGAAGACTCTTTGGTCTTCACTTTGCCTTTCACAAGTTGCATTCATTATCAATGTTGAATCCTCCTTTAGTTCTGAAGCATAATTCTAGTAGGTATTGTTATATTGTTGACTTTGGAATCCTCTACCTGCATTTCTTCCAAAATAACCCCTACTACCTCTACCTCTGAAATTACCTCTTTGATTTCTGCCACCTCTTCCTCTTGAATTAAAATTCTGATTATATCCACCATTACTTTGATTATTATGCCAACAATCATTAGCCAAGTGATTTGTCTTACCACAAATCCAGCAAGCTTTGACTCCATCTTTATTGTTCCTGCCTCTTCCTCTACCTTTGCCACCTCCTCTTCCTCTTAGGAAGTTGGCTTGACTAGTTGTGCCTTCATCTTCATTTGCTTGTTGTTTCCCTTTGCTATTTTTCTTCTTATCCTTTGAGTACATTGCATGACCTGTACTTTTGTCACCATCTCCTTTGACATCCTGCTCAAAGGTTAGCATATGACCTAACAACTGATTTAAATCAGGATTGAAGTGATCAAGTGATAATTATGTAGACAAAATGAATGGCTTCCATTTGTCATCACCTCTCAAACCTATGAGTATTTGCCTTACCAATTTATCCTCCTCAATATCTTCATCAATAGCTCCTAATGCATCTGCAATGTCTTTCATCCTTGTTACATAATCTGAAATGGATTGAGAGGCCTTCTTCTGGAAAGTGGTAAACTCTGCCCATAATGAAGCCTTCCTTGATTTGGTTGTGTTCTGAAAACGCTCTTCCAAAGCATTCCAAATGTCACTTGCACTTTCAAGACCTCTAATGTGAGGTAGCAAGTAGTCATTGACTGCCATATAGATAATGCTCCTAGCTTGAGCATCTCTCTTCATCCAATTCTTCAAATCTGATAATTCCTCCCTAGTTGGAACACTAGGATCTCTGAATTGAGGCTTTTTCTTCTTCACCTGTAATGTAAGCTATCAAGTCTTTGCTCATAAGATGAGCTTCCATCCTCATTGACCATGCAGGATAGTTCTCTCTATCCAATTTCTCTATCTGGAGAGAATCTCCCATCTTTTCTTCACCTGTGTATTGAATTCTTCAATCTTTATAAAGTATAAGGTTACCTTTACTTCGAATGACACTCCTTTTGACTTTCTTGATGTCGTATGATCTCCTTCTCAAGATTTGCCTTCAAGCTTTCACCTTTTAATCCTTCAGATGTTGAATTCTTTGCAACTGCAGCAGTCGGGATCCTCCTTTTCTCAATTCTGATGTTTCCTGCTCTGATACCACTGATGGAGAGTGTTAATCTCCAAAAGAACAACCTACTCTTGAAATTACAGCCCCTCTATATCAAGAGTAAGTCAAAACCTTCACCAATTTAAAGGATCAATGACCAATTATCAAATTCTTCAACAAACTCTAAAGAAGATGACTACACAGAAAGTCTGCTGCACATATCTCTCACATTGACTTATCAAATGTGTAAAGTTTTTGATAAAACTTTGCACAAAGTGTTGCCTAAATATTGCGCACCTCCTCCAAGTTAAATTACTTCAAAAGACTCAGTAGATTTTGAGAAATCTACTTAACAAGTTACCTATGTCTAAATCTGCACTTCTGAAAAGTCGATTTGGACACCCCTAACTTTTAACACATGGTTCTCTCAATCTAGAATACGTTTAAGCAAATGCTTTTAGCCATGCGTAGCTTACCTTCCAACTTAAAGATTGAGTGCTTTCTTGCTCATAACTTTAAACTGTGGAGGGAGAACTGAACAAAACATTAAGATCAAATTTTGCGCCTGTTTCAGGAACCAGTGAATACTTCTTCACATATGAATGTTCCTACACATAATTCTCTTAGTCTGATCCCAATTGGAAGCTAAAACTTTGTACAGTAGTCGATCAACTATAGACTTAGACTTGTACAAAAGCATTGCACAAAAGATCTACCACAGAAGGAGAAAACACAGAAACATCGAGCGCAACTTTTCTTCTATTTCTCAAAAAATTACAACTGAGTGATGAGAGAGACTTCAACTCACTTCTAGGAGGTCTAATGACTCTTACAACTTCTCAATACACTATTCTCATATCTCTCATACTTGCCCCGACATTTTCCATAGTATTTATAGGCAAATATTTACAACTTATGACTAACCAAAAGTATAAGTGATCTATATCTGAACTAATGTACATATGTGTACACATCTTCCAAATTCTGAATGTATCCTTCCTTCATGCTTCACAACTTGTTCTCTTCTCAAATCCTTGACTTCATTTCCATGTCAAAGCATCAATTGGTGATTGTCCTGCACCAACATATGAGATGTCTGCCCTTGTATGAGTAGCATATATCAAGCTACCTACCAAGCTTTGATACTCTTTAATGTCTTCAATTTTCTCACCTTCATAAACACTAAGTTTATGATTCATCTCCAAAGGTGTACCTGCAGGTTTACTGTTCTCCATTTTGAACTGGAGAAGAAGATCCTGAATGTATCTTCTTTGAGTCAAATACATTCCTTCATCTGTGTATATCACCTGCATACCTAGGAAATATGTGAGCTCACCTAGGTCACTGATTTTGAACTCCTCTTGCATGTGTCTCTTGATCCTTTGAATGCCATTTAGATCATCACCTATCACAATAATATCATCTACATATACACATAGATAGATAACCTCATTGTGATCTCTTTTGATGAATAGAGAAGGATCTGAGCTGCTAGCTTTGAACCCTTGATCTTGAAGATATGTAACCAACCTGTAATTCCAAGCTCTAGGAGCTTGTTTCAATCCATACAATGCTTTCTTAAGTCTACAAACATAAGATGGATGATTAGGGTTTTCAAAACCTGGTGGTTGTGACATGTATACCTCTTCACTTATCCAACCATTTAGGAATGCATTTTTCACATCAAGTTGGAGGAGTCTCCAATTCCTTGCAGCAGCTACACTTATCAATTTCTTGATTGTAGTCATCTTTGCAACTAGTGAGAATGTTTCCTCATAGTCTATACCATGAGTTTGTGAGCATCCTTTGGCAACTAATCTTGCCTTGTACCTGCAAACTGATCCATCTGAATTTCTTTTAACTTTATATACCCATCTGCAACCAATTACCTTTTGATTCGGCGACATTGGAACCAAATCCCAAGTGTCCATTTCCTTCAGTGCATCTATCTCTTCGTTCATGGCCTTTTCCCAATTAGGGTTTCCCTTTGCCTCTTCATAGGTTGAGGGTTCCTCTGAAATGGAGACTTTTGCCAAGTAGATTGAATGCTTTGTAACAAATGTGGAATCATATCCATACCTTTTTGGTTGTTTCTTCTCTCTTGCTGATCTTCTAGGTGTTTGTTTGGAGCATTCTCCAACCTCTTGCATCTTTGCTTTGCCTCTTGACTTCCATAGCTTGTAATCCCTTTCTCTTTCATCTTGGTCATCGTCTGTATCACTTCTTGGATCCTGGACCTGTGTATCATGCTTGATTCCTAATTGATGAGAGTCAAAATCAAGATCATATGGTAGTGTTACCTTTTGTTTATCTTCATCATACCAAGACCTGTGTTCTTCAAACACAACATCTCTACTTGTAGTGAATTGCTTGGTTGAAGGATTGAACAACCTGTAACCCATCTGAGTTGAATCATATCCAATAAACACTGCCTTTGTTGCCCTTTCATCTAGCTTACCTCTTATTTGTGATGGTACATGAACATAAGCTAAACAACCAAAAACCTTGCAATGTCCAAGACTAAGTTTTCTTCCATGCCATGCTTCATAAGGAGTCATACCTTGAAGTGATTTGGATGGTAGTCGATTAACAAGGTACACTGCAGTTGAAATAGCTTCTGACCATAGATAATGTGGCAACTTCTTCTCTTCAAGCATTGTTCGGGCTGATCCAACCAATGTCTTGTTTCTCCTCTCTGCAATTCCATTTAGTTGAGGAGAGTACCTAGTAGTCACTTCCCTTTTGATACCTTTGTCCTGCAAGAACTCATCAAACTCTTTGGAGAAGTAATCTCCCCCTCCATCAGATCTGAGCTTCTTTAGTGATCTACTTGTATGATTCTCCACATGTGCAAGATACTTCTTGAAGCAATCAAATACTTCATTCTTACTCTTGATAAAGTATAGAACAGTCCATCTACTATGGTCATCAATAAATGAGACATAATACCTTGATCCTGCCAATGAAGGTTCTTGACTTGGTCCCCATACACCTGTGTGTACTAAGTCCAATAAGTTGTTGTGGATGTAGCCTTTGTGGTTGAATGGTTGTCTTTGTGCATTCCCAATCTGACATGCATCACACCTGTTGATCATGTGTTGCTTTGATATGTTTGGTAGTCCTAGAACACTTTGATCCCTGCATATATCCTTCAAGGTTCTTTCATTCACATGAGCAAGTCTCTTATGCCACACTTCAAGCTCACTTAGGGTTTGAGACCCAAAGTTGAATAGAGCTATGTTCCTGGTATCTCCTACTTCAAAAGTAAAGAGCCTACCATGCTTCTCACCTCGGGCTATCTTCTTGAAGCCTTGACATGGATCTTCCACAAAAGCTCCATGTTGGGTGAACCTAACTTGCAAGCCTTTTTCAACTATTTGGCCTACACTTATTAGGTTTTTAGTGATAGTGGGTACATAGAGAACCTTACTGAGAATGTTTGTCCTGCCATTGGAAGCTTTGACATTACCAATCTTCTCCACATTGTGCTTCGTGTCATCCCCTGTTTGCACTTCATGTCTATGCTTTGGACTTTCCAAGTCAGATAGAAGAGCAATGTTGCCTGCAACATGATTCAAGCATCCTGAATCTATGTAGAACAAATGATCATCTTCTTTACCTTCTTTGTGGCTTAGATTCATAAGAAGTAATGAGTCTTCATGTGGTTGATCTTCTGAATAATTGTTGTAGTCCCTTCTATTATAGATTCTATTGTTATTGTTGAAGTTGTGTCCACCTCTACCTCTATTGCCGCCATATCCACCTCTTCCACTTCCTTTCTGGGTCTTCCCATTGAACCAGCAATTCTGATTGGTGTGGTTGGTCTTATCGCATATGGCACAAGGTTGAACATTCTGACCTTTGGCTTTGTCTTGCTTTGGTCCTTTCTTCTTCCCTTTCCACTTGCTCTTGCTTGCGAAGTTGGCTTGAGAAGTCTCTTCTTCATCTTCTTCCTTCTTCTTGCCTTTCTCCTTCTCATCCTTCTTATCTACATATAGAGCACTAATTGAATTACCATGATAAGAGTTACCTTCCTTTATGCTATTGTTGGCTTCTTGATTGAAGAGTTGTCGAAGAAAGATGTTGAAGTCTGGAGTCTGCACATCCATGATGAGATCGTAAGCCGTCGTGAAGGATTGCCATTGCTTATCACTTTGAATGCCATTGAGAATTTGCCTCATGATGACCTCTTCTTCAATCAGCTCTCCAATGGATGCTAACTGATCCGCAACCTCCTTGACTTTGGTAACAAACTCTGTGATGGTTTGTTTAGGTGTCTTCTTCATTTGGTTGAACTCGTTCCAAAGATGATTCTTTCTTGCTTTGGTACTAGCAGAAAAGAAAGTCTCCAGGGCATCCCAAGTCTCTTGAGATGTCTTGCATCCTCTAATATGTGGTAATAGAAAGTCAGAGATAGACTTTAGTATGTACGATCTTGCTTGAGCATCCCTTGCGCACCAAAGTGTGAGCTTATCTGCCTCCTCTTGTGTAGGTCCTCCTTTGGATCTTGGAATAGGCATAGCTTCATCACCTGTTACAATTCCATAAAGATTTCTACCTTGCAAATAGGCCTCCATTCTAATTTGCCAAGCCGCGTAGTTGTGTCGATCAAGCTTCTCGATCATTGAGGGAAAGCCGTCACCCATCTTGAACTAGCTTTGATACCACTGAAAGAAAAACTTGAAGAAGCTTGTCGAAGGTAGAAAAGTGCGTTTCGAAGCGACAAAGTTTGGTCAAGCCAACCGGCACAAGACCAGCCCTTGAGCTTATGGAGACTCAAATAGACCTTAAAGGCATGCTATAAGTGCAAAGAAATGCACTATGTACTTTGGAGCATCAAGGAGAATGAGTCGATACAAAACAGATAGGTTCGCGGGTCGACTAGCTCAAAAAACTTACTATCTATGGAAGAGACAATGAACTTCAAATGCCCATAGCGACCAGTGTGATTTCAATTAAAGAAAATCCTTTTATGGGAGTGATACACATAGGGTTGAGTGTATGGAATGCACAAAAATATAAGGAATAAGCAAAATATGCTATAGGAATGAATGCGACATTCACCGGTGGTACTTCCTATTTTTCAGGAATACGCAGAGATTGACCCCGAGGCAGAAAAACTGCAATTTCTCCAAATCTGCTGAACCCAATTCTTTGAAAATTTACAGGCATAAACCAGACTTTAATACCTTTCCAATGAGTCCTCTTGCACTCAATTTGGAGCTCTGGGGAGAGAGCCCTAGCCTCTGCAAGAGAAGATGATGCAGAAAATTGAAGGAGCAAGACAATGATAGTCACAAGTGTATGTATATTGCTTCCATGTATAATACAAGTGATTTCAACTCCTTATATAGCCTCTAGGAGTGTTCCACGACTTTTACAACTTGAATTTGAATTCAATTGAAGGTGGGAATGGTTGTTGGAAGGAATCAATTCACTTCCCTACAATCTAGGAAAAGTGAAAATCTTGATTGATCTACTTTTAGGTGATTGATTGCTTGATTGAATGCAACTTCAACCACCAAAAATTCATGGGATTTGGGCTCTATCTTTCTACCTTTACATGTGTACAACTCAAGGCTTTTACAATGGTAAATGAGCCATCAAAATATTCTCAAACAATACAATAAATGAGCATATGAAAAAGAACTCTCCAACGGATATTCTTTCGACGTGATAGATCAAATCCACCTCAAGCATAGTGTAAGCTTGATGTTCCAACACCAATTTCATCTATGAAATAGAGTATACAGAATGGATATCTCCTATAGTTGTGGTACCAAAGAAGAATGGGAAACTTAGGGTATGCATTAACTTGAAAAAGGTAAATGCAACAACTATAAGAGATAATTATCCACTACCTATAACCGATCATCTTCTAGAAAGAGTTGCAGGGAAAGAGGTTTATAGTTTTTTAGATGGTTTTTCAGGATACAACCAAGTTCCTATAGCATTGGAAGACCAACATAAAACTGCCTTTTCCACACAATGGGGGATTTATGCTTTTAGGGTTATCCCTTTGGGTTAACCAATGCTCCAACAACTTTTCAGAGGTTGATGTGTCATATCTTCAAATAGTTCCTGATGAATGTAATGGAAATTTATATAGATGATCTTTGTAGTTTTTCATTAAAAAGACAAGATCACTTGCAGGATTTAGAAAATATATTCAGGAAATGCAGAACCTACAGAGTATGTATAAATCCAGAAAAGTGTGTATTCTTTGTAAGACAAGGAAGAATGTTAGGTCACATAGTCTCTAAAAATGGAATTTCAACTGATGAGAAGAAAATAAAGGCCATAATAGAGCTTCCAAGACCAACAAGTGTAAAGGAACTTCAAACTTTCATGGGACATTGTGGGTACTATAGGAAATTTGTATACAAATTTGCTGACATAGCCAAACCTTTATATGCCCTAATTACAAAGTTTGAGTGGACCAAGGAGTGTGACCAAGCCTTTGAAACTTTAAAAACTTGTTTGGTAACAGCCCCAATTCTGAAAACACCTCAATGGGATAAAATTTTAATGTCCATGTGGATGCTTTAAATTATGCTTTAGGATGTGTGTTAGCACAACCAATAGAAGGAAGCAAGTTAGATTTTCCAGTGGCTTATGCTAGTAGGCAATTGAATCTAGCAGAAAAAAATTACACAACCACTGAGAGAGAGGGATTGGGCATGGTATTTGCTGTAAAAAAATATAGACATTACCTTTTGGCCAACAAGTTTAAGTTCTTTGTAGACCATCAAGCTTTATTATATTTGGTAAATAAACCTTGTCACACTGGTAGAATAGTCAGATGGTTTCTTTTGCTAATGGAATTTGAGTTTGAAGTGGTGGTCAGACAAGGGAAAACACACTTGAGAGCAGATCATTTATCTCGAATTCAGTCTACAGAACCAAGTTCACCTTTAGATGACAATCTGCCAGACACTTATTTGTTTAAGGTAGAGAGTGTTCCTGAGTGGTCCATGACTTTAGTACCATTATTAACCATAGGACCTTGTAGAACAGTTGGAAACAATGCACACTTAGTATTACAAAGCAGGAACTTTATGTTACTACCTGGGCATTTGTACCATCTCAACCACACAGGCATATTGGAATATTGTACTCCTGAGGAAGAGCAACAAGAATATCTGAGGAGAGCTCATTATTGGAACCCTTGCACTCATGCTTCTAGGGTAGTCACCCTAAGTAATCTCAATAGGATGGGGGTACATTGGCCTAATAAGATTCAAGATGTAACAAAATACATTGCTAATTGCAGGAAGTGCCAATTATTGCAAGATTCAGAATTCATAACTCTATATTGGTTCCAGAAAAATCCAGATTGGAGTGAAAATATCATTGAGGAATTGAAAAGGAAAAAGAAAGGAAAACAAGTGATAGCTGGTACAGATTCAAAAAATCTACAAGTAATCTCTGAAGAATATCAATTGATAGTAGAACAGTTGTATAAGAGAGGAATGGATGGATACTTAAGAATTTGTGTTCTTGAGAATAAATATCTAGAAATGTTGGAACTGGCACATTCTGGAGTAGCAAGAGGACACTTCTCAAGTGACAGAACTGCTAAACTCATTTTATATTCTGGCTTTTGGTGGCCAACCCTATTTCCTGATGCAAGAACCTATGTAAAAAGGTGTGATGTCTGTTAGAGGGTGAGTCAACCAAATAAAAGAGATGATATGCCATTAGTTCCATTAATTTCAGCTAGAGCCCTTAGTAAATGGGGGTTGGATTTCATTGGACCTATACATCCTCCAGCAAAACAATCCCATGCTGAATACATCATAGTGGCTACAGACTACCTGACAAAGTGGGCTGAGGCCAAAGCCACAAGAAGGAATGATGCTCATACTACTGCCAAATTCCTATATGAAAATATTATCACCAGATTTGGACTTCCAATTGAACTAGTAAGTGATAGGGGGACCCATTTTGTAAACCAAATCCTAGAAAACATAACTGAATATTTCCTGATCAGTCATAGAAAGTGAGCCCCATATCACCCACAAGCCAATGGGTTAGCAGAAAGTACTAATAAAGTACTTTGTACTGTACTATCAAAATTAGTAAATACAAACAGGAATGATTGGGATTTACAACTTAATCATGTCCTATGGGCTTATAGAGTGGCTTATAAAACAGCAATAGGAAACACACCATTCAATCTAGTATATGGACAAAATGCAGTTCTACCTATGGAATTCCTTATTCCAACATTAAAAGTAGGTAGTCACTACAATTGGACTGGACATGAACTATCAGAGAGAGTAATAGAATTGGAAAAGTTGGGAGCATCTAGACTCCAAGCCATTATGAGTATATATGTGGACAAGAAAAGGCAAAAAGCTTATCATGATGTTCACATAAAAGAAAAAGATCTACAGGAAGGAGATCTAGTTTTGGCTTACACAGTCAGAGAACATCAGAAAAAGTTCCAGAAAAAAGGACATGGACCGTATATTATACATCAGATAAGCAACAGTGCAGCCATTCAACTAGCTAACATAGACGGAGAAATCATGCCAAATTTCATAAGCGGATGTAGAGTCAAGAGGTATGACTGTCCATTAACTGTTGATGAATGGAGAAGGTTGCAACGAGCTCAAAATAGGAAAAAAGAAGAGGAAGACATTAGAAAAGAGGCTCAACAGGAAGCAAAGGAAAGGATAAGAAAAATCAAAGATCTTAGGGAAGTCTGTCTGTGTGAAACTTCTCTAAAACCAAAAGAACATGTGCCTGTGATGACAATGGATTTTCAAAATGAAAACATTAGGGTTTTGATAGATTCTCGAGCACAAGTGAATCTGATTAGTTCAGCTTTGGTAAGTAAATTTAACATAAAAAGAACTAAAAGCAGAACCTTAATCAAAACTTTGGAAGGTCAAATAGTACAAAGCATGTCTTCACTGTCTATTGAAGTTAAGTTCAATGAAGAATATATGAAAATAGACTGTGAAGAATGGCCAGATCATTTGATGTCTGAAAAAGTGATTTTAGGTCAACCATGGCTCCAACAAGGTAAAGTGATTTTGGATTTTGAAAAAATGAAGCTTAACTTGAACATAAATGACAAAAGGTTTTTAATATTTTTATTGAGTAATGAAGAACAGGAAATTCAATCAGACGTTCATGATATACATTTGGAAGGGTTCACTTTTGCATTTGAAGATACACAGACATTACCAATACAAATGTTAAATGATCAAGCTTCATGTAATCAAAATCAGCAAAAGATTGGAAGAACAAAGAAGGCTAGAGAGATAGGAAGAAGGTGGCAATCATGGCATTGTCCAAAGAATCAAAACATCAGAACAAGAAGCACATGAAATCAAAGTCTATAGGAGGTCCGCTCATCAAAACAAAAATCCAGGACAAAACGCATATGGAGACCAAAAAATCCTACAAAATGCTTATCCGAAGGAAATGGTTGTTTGCCTGAAACCAGGACAATTAGAGTCAGGAAGTATTGGATCAAAAAATCAGAGTTGTTTCAATGGAAAAAAGATCATCCATATTTGATCTATATTTAGAAAATCATAACATATTGAAAATTATGACAAAAATATTTGACCTTATCCTTTTTCTAAAAAGAGAATTAGGAGGGGAAGAAAAGAAATAGAAAAAATTATTTTTAGAAAAAATTATTTTTATTAAAAAATAAAAATAAAAATAAAAAAAGAGTTGTTATTAAAAAAGAGAAAAAAAAAAAGAGAAAGAAGAGTTGAGAAAAATTGTTTATTTTCCCTTCTTTTTGACAAAAATTATATAGCACAAAGCAAGATCTAGGTAGAAGGGTAGTGGAGTTCTATTTATTTCGTATTAATTCTGTTTTTCTCCAAAAGAGTTTTTGGGAAAAGGGAGTGCACTAGACATCTTGCTACACCTGTAATGATCACTTTTATTGAGCCTTTTTGAAGATACAGAACTTATTTTGAATTTTATTTTCATTCTTATGTCAATACATCTCAAAATAAATATTACTCTTTGATTTCTTGTGACTCATGTGGGTGGAGTTTTTCTTTGTGTATTTTATTTTCCTCAGTATGGTAAATGCAAAGGAGTTATCCATGACTTCAAAGCAGAATCAGTCACTCTATCAAGAGGACATTGGCTCCTAGACAATGAAGCTGTGGAAGAACAGGTGAACCTGGAATCTGTGAGGATTAGAGATTCCAGAGGAAAAGAAGGTGGTGAAGGAGCTCAAAGAAACCCTAAGCATTATTGGACAACATATATTCATAGTAGGAGTAGGTGGATACAAATATACTATGCTGTGTCAAGAATTTTACAGATTTCAAAGGGTTGCTGTCAATCAGAAAAGATGGAAGGCAGTTGGTATACACAAGTTATTGGAGGAACCCATCTTCTTCATTGATTTTGAGAGAGTGGCACAAGTAATGAGTAGTCTGCTGGAAATAGGAAAAGGGAATGATGCTTATTTCCAGTGCAAATTCAAGAACAAGGATGATCAGGAGGTGGGTATCACTATAAAAGCAAAACATATCAGAGCAGCTTTACAATTCTACCCTATGGGAACCAAGCTTGATCCCACCTTTGTAAAGAAGAATAAGGAAACCTATACAGGGTACGCAAAATTCACTGACTTCAAAGGAAGAGAGAATGAAGAATATGCCACAAGGATGTTCTTACAATATTTCTGCTTCCCAAAGTTACCAAGGTATACCATGCCACATAAATCTGTTACATTGTTGATGCTTAACAACAAGGATCGGACTAAGCCCTTTGGAGTAATGGATGTGACACCATACATCCATGAACAGTTGAAGGAAGCAGCAAAACATTGGGAACAGAAAAAATTCATGAATGGAGCCCAGTTTTTAACCAGGATCATTTATCATGTTTTAGGAATGGAAGATCAGTTGAAACTGGCTCTAGAGGCACAATATTTTAGAAGTCTTATGTTAGGAATCAAGAGTCCTCCAAGGAAAATGGCTGTGAGGGAAATAGAAGGATAAACCCGCATGAGGGGAACAGGAATGAAAAGAAAGGTAATATCTTAGGAAGTGGTTCCTGTAAAGAAAAGGAGGTTGGACCCAAGAAAGGTTGAACTAGAGATGGATGAAGCTACAAAAGAAGAACATGAAGATGCACAGAAGCAGGTCCAATCTTCTAGTGATCCTCATCCACCCCAAACAAGCAAAGAACAGTTATATACTTATCTAACTCAAGGAAATAACAAAAGAGCAATGTATGAGGCACAATATCAAAAGATGTTGGAAGACTATTCATGCAAGGCTACAGATTGGGTCCAAGAGGAGGTAGAGCATTATGAAGCACTTCATGATCAGATGATGGCAGCTGAAACAGAAGAGGTATTTGTGAAAAAGGAAGTTGAGTTGCTAGCCTACTTCAAAGAATTGCAAGGACCTCCAGAAACTAGAACCACTATTGTTGTAAAAAAGAAGGTTCAAAAGAAACCAGTGCAAAAGAAGAAGTTGACCAAGAAGGGAAAGGGAAAATCAGTAGTTGAAACTGTAATCACAAAAGAGACAGAGGAGGTGATAGTGGAAGAAACACAGAAGCAATCCACTGTGATAAAAGCATCAAGACTGAAAGAACCAGAAATAGGAGGACCTTCACATTTTTCCTCTGATTCTGAAAGTGATATTGAGAGTTTCTTATTAAAGAGTCTGAATTTATCAGTTCCAAATAATCCTAATGTGATTACACAGGTCCCTAAGAAACAGAAAACACCCGAAGATTTGAAGAAGAAGTCTCTGGAGAAGGAGATGCAGGAACAGGCAGTAAAACAACTCAGTCCTGAAGAAGAAAGAAGGTTGATGAAAGGAAAAGAAGTTATGGTAGAAAAATAAAGTGAAATAAGAGGAGAATTCAATTGTGGGTTGGTGCATACAGGAATAAAATCAATATGGACAAAACCCTCACAAACCTACTTCAAATTAGATGAGAGCATAGCAGAAATAGCCAAAAAAGCACAGACAAGCAGTCCAGTCATAAATCAGAAAGGTGTAGATCAAGGTCAAATTCAGGAAGAAGAGGAAATAGTAGTGAAAAACAATGTTCAAGAAGTCACAGGAGGAGTAGTGGAAAGGGAGATTATCTAAAGTATAAAAGATGTGCTTCATGATTTGAAGGATAATGAAGAATTTACAACCAATAAAGATCAAGAACAAGAGGG
This sequence comes from Ceratopteris richardii, assembly GCA_020310875.1. Lineage (NCBI taxonomy): Eukaryota > Viridiplantae > Streptophyta > Polypodiopsida > Polypodiales > Pteridaceae > Ceratopteris > Ceratopteris richardii. The sequence goes on from CM035423.1 coordinate 61,484,448, forward strand.
AGAAATGGATCTCATGGACATTGATGAGCAGGAAGAAGGACTCAAAGAACAAAAAAGTAATGATTAGGTCAAAATTATTGAGGAAACTGAATCAATCCTAGTCCAGGAAAAGGAAGGATAGGAAGAGCAAACAAGTAAAAGTCAGGAAAACTCTGTTGAGGAAATCGAATCTACTCTAGTTCAAGAAACCCTAATCCAGGAAAAGGAGGTACAAATAAAGGAAGGACACCTCTCTAAAGAGAAGCAACAGGTGATGGAGAACAAAAAGGTGCAAGGAATAAAGCTGACTTCAGATGTCTTAGAGCAGAAGAATCTGGGTGTTCAGACTTTGGAACATGAAGAAGACATGGCAGATCAAGAAACACTGGAAACTCATCCAAGCAATGAAGAACACTAGGCCAAGGTTATCGAATATGAAGAAGAAGAGGAAGAGGAGAATGAGTGCAAAGAAGACAAACAAATAGAAGCTAAACAAATGGAAATGGAAGGGGGGATGGAAAGAATACCCAAGAATATAAGATCGGCTTGTCAGATTATTATGAGCAACATTGAGCAGTTTAGACCTTCAAGCAGGAATATGATCATTTCAGGAATGGTAGCGGAGTCTGAATTTGAGAAAGGCAGTATGATCATTAAAGAGCACAAAAGGGAGAAGGAACAAATGTCTGAACAATTGAGGAAGGTGCAGGAGAAAAATGAGGAGTTTACAAACAGAATAATTGCTTTGGAAGAGTTAGAAGTACAGAAACTAAATAGAATTCAATATCTAGAAGAAAAGAGTGTAAAACTAACAGAGCAGAATAATAAACTGGAAATGGAGCTGAGAAAAATTGAAGGAAGATATAGAACCTTGCAGACTTCTTATCAGATTTTGACTAAAGCAAATGAGGAAATCAACAAGCTATTATTGGAGGAAGGTCAGTTAAAGGATGAAAGTCAGACAGCTCAGATGACAGAGGAAGAAAAGGAAGAATTACACAAAGAGATTAAGAGATTACAAATAGAATTGAAAGAAGCCAAGGAACTAGAGAAGCAGGCTAGTATACATGCTGCTACATCAATGAGAGGATATAAAAAGTTGCACATGGATATGGAAAAAGAAAGAAGTGATTGGCAGACAAGGAGGGAAAAGGAAAAAAATGAATGGATAAAAGAAAGAGAGTTATGGGCAATACAGAAAGGGAGTTTGATGGTGACAATAGAAGAATTACAGAAAAAGCTGGACAAGCCACAAGTTCAGGAAGAAACACATGTAGAGACCACATATACAGAAGAATATGAGGTAGGAAATAATGATGGAATACAACATGGCAGTGAACCAGCAAATAAAACACCAGAGGAAGAATATTCAGAAGAATTTGTTTCAAAAAATTGCTGACGAATAAAGATTCTAGAATGGATTTTATCAGAAAAATGCATGATGAATATGAAGATCAAATTGTCACATTTGCATTGAATAAGGGGATTAATCCACACCAGCATCATTGGGCTGCAGACGGACTGGGCGTACCTTTATGTATGATCATGGAGAGTATCAAGAACTATCAAATAGCAAGAGTTGGATTACCTCCAAATAAATATCTAGAATATGAAGAAGATATTAACGTGACCAAAGAATTATTTGAGAGAGCCAATCCAAAGTGGAGGAACAAATGGTTGGATGCAAATAAAGAATGTAGGAAAATTTGGAAGGAAGCACCTCTTCAATTGAAAATTAATCCAGCTTACTGCCCAGTAGCAAGAAGAAGAGAATGGACAATTTTTTGGGAAAGACGGAGAGAAGGGCAAATCCCACCTAAATGGTTGAATTTCCCAAAAATAGCCGGTCCAAAGGCAGGAACATGGCCTACAAAAAACTACATGGTGGATACAGTTGAGTCTGTTATAGCTACATACAAAGATGTAAACGACCATGCATGCATTTTACTGATCAGAGTAATGAGATTAATTCTAGCATGTATAGAAACATACACCGATACAGATATCAGAACATTAAATTACATTGGCTTCAATTCTCCAACTAATGCATTATTGTTTGATCTTAGTGAAACACCCGATAGAATCTGTTTAATGGCATACTACAACAGAGTAATATTTTTGGGCAGTCACTATTTACAAATTTTTGAAGATGCATTCGATTATGGGTTTTTTGAGAGAGAGTCAAAAATATTCGGAAACTTGTCAGTAGGCACCAAGTCTCGCCTTACTGCATATGAAGCTGCTTACACAGAATATTTGAAAAAGGATGTAATTGATAAACCAGAAGCCGCAGTACAGTGGAGAAAAGCATTGTTTGAAATGGTAAATAACCTGAACATTACAGAAAGGAAAAGTCATGACTTACTGTCACAAGTCTATCAAAGAAAGAAAAAGTGAAGAAAGCAATCAGGACATAAGAGCAGGAAAGTCTTTTGTCAGGAGCCAAAAGGTTTAGGAGGGGAAGGATGTTAGAAGATGTATTTTTTGAAGCATTTTGGATGAAAAATAATTGTAAAATGACAAAAAATTGTTAAATTTTTATGCAACTGATGTAAAAATAAGGAAGAGTCTTCCTTATGTAGAATAGAATTTTATGTAATTTTTTAAGAATTTTTGGAAACTCCTAGATAGCATATTTTTAGAATAATAGAGGAAAGGACCAAAATTCAAGTGTGAAAAGGGACACTTGAAAATGTATATAAGACAATTTCCTCTATTATGAGGGGGTTGGTTGATCATTTGTATACATGCTATCCAAGTGAATAGAGAGAGTTTCCTGCTGAAAATCGTGTTTTCTCCTCTTTGTGTGGTTTCATTGATTTGTTGAGTCTATTCTTTGTGTATCCATGGAGATTTGTGAGCTTCTATTGTGTAATTCTGTTGAATGTGTATGAAGAGAGCTGAATATTGATGTATTGAGTGAGAAATTGATGAAGAATGGTGCTGGAGATGAAAATCGTCTGTTTTCACAGAATCGTGATTGTCTCATCTGTATGGTACATGTAATATTTTTGAGTTTTGACTTCATAATTGTGTTCTGCTGAGAAAATAGCATGTATTAGACACCAAGATTGTGGAAAATGGTGGAGATTTGCTCAAGATAATCCAAACCCTAGAAATTCCTCTTCATTTTCACCATTCTCAGAAATCCAGCCATTGTTCTCTTATTTCTTGGATTTTATCATCTAGAAGGGGTTGTGGTCTCTTGAATACTTCCAGGATTGACAAAATAAAGATGTCTTGTTAATTCTTTATGCTAAATGATTGGAGAGGACAACTCCAAAGATCAATAACAAACACATGTCCATGTACATTCAAATAATGGTACACACTGATGCTACTATACTCACATTGTGTCATATGCGTTCGATGAAACAATGTCAATCACCATGTGTCATGTGTCAATCAAATACATTTACAATAATTATGCATTATGTACTTGAATGGTTGCAGAGGAAGTCCCATATATACATAAACCATTAGACATGTGTAATGCGCAAGAAGATTGTTGCAGATGTTTGATGCGAGAACTGTGAATTGCTGCTAAAATTCAATATTAGACATATTATTCAAATGAAGTCCTACTTCAACCATGAATCATACACTTGGGTGTATAATCGGATATCATTAAGATTGCTAGTTTTATTGCAGAGTACTTTCGAATCCAATAGGAACTTCTCTTGGATGTCAACATATACATTCACAAGTACAGTCATTTATATTCATGTGTCCGATCTATAGCTACCTCTACAACTCTCAAAATACAAGGTTTTACAGTACACCTCTACTACCGGGTTTGATCATATCATCATTCACTTATGTCTGTAATAAATAGCATATACGTTGGCTCATATTCTTTTGTGGAGAAAAGTCGCATATATATTGTGTCATCATTTGATTGCACCTTAATCAAATTTGAATGATTCATGAATTCCTACATGCTCAAGTGCATTCTTGATAGAAGTTCTCTGTTATGCTTATGGTTCAAGTCAAATGGAACCATGTTCATTAGTTATATATAACTCCATGGGTTTATATTTTGTTGGTGTGTGAAACACCACAAGAACCAAACTAATGTGGTATTAGAAGACCTCCATAACCACCATTAGCTTAGCAATACTCACATTGTGAGTCTCCATCTCTGAATTTAGTGAAAATCAAAATTTCACTTCACAGAAATCTGCGCCTTTTCTTCAAACCTTCAATCTGACCTTTATCAACTTGATCTTTGCAAATTCTTCTGATCAATTACTAAGAAAGGTTCTTGCTAATGTTCAGTAACATATAACAAGTAAAACGTTCAAGTAATAACTTCAAAATCATCTGATTTTGTACCAAACTTTACACTATATCTGAAAACTGGAAATTTGCTTCATCGATTTGACATACCTTCACTCTTAAGCTGATTTCTCTGAGTATGCGTCCCGTTTCTTAAAGATCTTTTGACCAAAAGTAGTTGAGGATAGTAGCTTTAAAATGAGCTATCACTTACCAAAAACTTTACAGTATGCTTTGAGATCTGACCTTCAGAAGATCAGTCAAATGTGCGCCAGAAAAGTCGTAACTGTCAACTACCTTACATAGTCATATAGAATGACTTAGAACTCAATATACAAGATGAATTAGACTCAATCCTTCTACACAAAGATGTGTTGATTATCAGAGAAGATGTGTACAAAATGGCTTGGCCTAATTTTGCTCACAGCCATGGAAAACTCTCTCAGACTCAGAAGTTTTCTCTCACCATCTCTCTCAGAAATTACACGACTTTTCTCTACTCACATAGATTACAAAATTGAGTTCTCTCTTACATATTTTTGACTCAAATTAGCTTATATACCTATGGTTTACATCCTTCTAGACTTGAACTCGTAAGTTCTGAAGATCAAATAAAAATCTAGATTCTAATTTTGCACTAATTTACAATAGTGAAATTGTCCCTTCACTTAGGCTTGATTTCCTGTAAGTCTTTTCTTCACTTCTTCTTTCCTTCATCATATGTCTTCATATATCTTCATATATCCATGCCTAATTAGTGAGTGAAGCCCCAACAGCTCCCCCTCAATCACTAATTAGCATAAGTTGACTTCTTCACATAATCTTTTTCTCTTTTATTCCTGCCATCTCCTTGAACTTACTTGTCTTCACTCCATCCAAGCTTTTTGTCATAATATCTGCAATCTGATCTTTTGTAGAAGTGTACACCACTTCAATCTCTTTCTCCATTACCTTTTGTCTGAGAAAATGATACTGTATCTCTATGTGCTTTGTCCTTGCATGAAATACAGGATTTGCTGCAAGATATAATGAACTCATGTTATCTCCATGAATAATGGGTATACCTTGATCAATTCCCAAGCTCTTGAATAATGTCTGCATCCATAAAACTTCCTTTGCTGCTTCCACAAGTCCTTTGTATTCAGCTTCTGTTGATGATAAGGCCACTGTATGTTGTTTCTTTGAACACCAACTCACAAGTTTATCTCCAATGTATATCATATAGCCATGGGTAGATCTTCTGTCATCTTGACTTCCTGCCCAATCTGAATCACTATAGGCTCTCAATCTTATATTTGATGTAAAATGATAATACAATCCTTCTTTCAAAGTCCCTTTGATATATCTAAGGACTCTTTGACCTGCAATCCAATGTGGATCCTTTGGACAATGCATGAATTGAGAAAGGACACCAACTGCATAACTAAGATCAGGCCTTGTTAGTGTAGCATAAATTAAACTTCCCACTAAAGATTGATACTTCCTCATGTCTTTGAACTCTGTACCATCATATCTACTGAGTTTATGATTGACCTCTAGTGGTGTTGATGCCTCTCTGCAATTCTCCATGTTAAACTTCTTTAGAAGATTCAAGAGATACCTTTCTTGTGATACATAGATGCCATGTTCTGCATAAGTGATTTCCATTCCAAGAAAATATGACAATTTCCCTAGATCACTTATCTTGAATTCCTTCTCAAGTAGCTTCTTCACTTCCTTGATTCCTTCATTTGATGTACCTGTGATTATAATGTCATCTACATATATACAAATGTAGATCATACCTTCATCTGTTCTTATGATAAGTAAACTTGCATCTGCCTTTGAACTTTGATATCCAAGATCATTAAGATACTTTACAAGTCTATAATTCCAAGCTCTTGGAGCTTGTTTCAATCCATAAAGAGCTCTTCTCAACCTGCAAACATAATTTGGAAACTTATGATCTGCAAACCCTTGAGGTTGCTCCATGTAAACCTCATCTGATATATATCCATTCAAAAATGCATTCTTAATATCCAATTGACTCAATGTCCATCCTTTTGATGCTGCAATGGCAATGATTGTCCTTATGGTTGACATCTTTGCCACAGGACTGAATGTCTCATCATAATCTATGCCAAAAGTTTGAGCATAGCCTTTAACCACCAATCTGGCTTTGTATCTGGCTATAGTTCCATCTGCATGCTTCTTAACTTTATAAACCCATTTATTTCCAATCACTTTCTTACCATTTGGCTTTGGAACAAGTTCCCAAGTTTTGTTCTCTTCAAGTGCATCAAACTCTTCCTTCATTGCTACTTCCCATTGTCTCTTACCTTTTGCTTCATCATAGCTTTGAGGTTCTTCATCTTCCTTAACCATGTAAGCATAATTTTTCTGAGTCAAGTAAGAAGTGTCATATGAATACCTTGTAGGTTGCTTCCTCATTCTGGTTGACCTTCTTGGCTCACAATCTTCATGTATATCTGGATGTACTTCCTCATCAAATATTGGTCCATCTTCATTCCTTCTATATGATCCAACTCTTGATGTGCTTGCTTGCATATGTTCTTCATCTCCATCTATCTGCATATGTGACTTACCTCTTGCACTCCTTCTTATCTCTTCTTCAAATGTTTCAAGATCACAATCTTTATCTGCATACCAACTCTTCTGTTCATCAAAAGTCACATCTCTGGAAACAATAAAATGTTTAGTTAAAGGACTCCATAGCCTATAACCCATTTTCTTTTCATCATATCCAATAAACACATATTTTTCTGCCTTTGGTTCAAGCTTATGTCTGAGTTGTGATGGCACATAAGCATAGGCAATTGATCCAAACACTTTACAATGGTCAAGTGTTGGTTTTTTACCCCACCAAGCTTCATAAGGGGTCATACCATTTAAAGCTCCACATGGTAGCCTATTCACAAGGTATGTAGCTGTATTTACAGCCTCAGCCCAAAGATAATTAGGGCAATTCTTTTCCTTTAACATTGCTCTTGCAAATTCAACCAATGTTCTATTTCTCCTTTCTGCCACCCCATTATGTTGAGGTGTATACCTGCAAGTTATCTCTCTCTTTATACCTGCATTCCAAAGATAGTCATTAAACTCTTGAGAGAAGTATTATCCCCCTCCATCAGACCTTAGCCTCTTGAGTTTGTGACCTGTAACTCTTTCTGCATAAGCATGAAAATGTTTGAAGGCTCCAAACACTTCTGATCTTTCCTTTAGAACATAAAGGGTTATCCACCTTGTAGCATCATCAATAAACAAAACATAATACCTAGATCCATTTATTGAACCTTCTTTTGTTGGTCCCCATACATCTGTATGTATGAGTTCAAGTAAACCATCATGCTTGAAACCTTTCTTCTGAAATGGTAGTCTATAAGCTTTTCCCATCTGACAAGCTTCACACTTGTATATCATATGTTGATTCTTCACATTTGGTAGTCCCAATACAGATTGGTTTTCCATCATAGTTTTGATTCCTCTTTCATTGAAATGTCCCAATCTCTTATGCCAAAGATCTAGCTCTGTAATTACTTCATCACCATGTGTGATTAAGGCTTGACCAACATTTCCTTGTACTTTGAGAGTAAAAAGTTTACCTTCCTTCTTACCACAAACAATGGATTTGTATGCATCCTCTGGATCTTCAACAAATACCCCTTCATTTGTAAATCTGACTTGAAAACCTTTTTCCACTATTTGTCCAACACTAATCAGATTCTTTGGTATTGTTGGAACATACAAAACATTTGTTAATAAATCAGCTCCACTCCTGCACTTCACTTTTCCAATTGAATGCACACTATGTTTTGTATTGTCACCTGTTTGTACTGTATGACTTGAATTGCCTTCCTCCAATTCTGACAATAATTCTATATTACCTGACAAATGATTTGAACAACCAGAGTCAATATAAAATACCTTGAGATCCTCCTTCTCTGATGAACTTATTGAATTCATCATCAATGTTGTATGGTTGTCATTCTGTGTATCATTTGCATAATTGTAATATGTGGTGTTGTATGATTGGTTCTGATTCCAATTTCTTCCACCACCTCTTCCATAACTTCCTCTTGAATTCTGTCTTCCTCTTTGAAATTGATTCTGAAACCTTCCACCTCTTCCTCTGCCATTGTTGTTCTGATTTTGACTTGCTCCTTGTTGATTGTGCCAACAATCATATGCTAGATGATTGCTCAATCCACAAATCCAACATGTCTTCTTGTTATTGTTTTGATTACCTCTACCTCTTCCATTTCCTCGACCTTTACCTCTGCCAAAACCTCTTCCTCTTGCATAATTTACTTGAGTTGTTGACTCTTCTTCATCCTTTGCTTTGCCTTTATCTCATTTCTTTTTGTTCTTCACATACATTGCAGAACTTTGACCTTTGTCTCCATCTGACTTCAAGTCTTGCTCAAATGTGAGCATCAATCCAAGTAATTGATTCAGTTCTGGCACATAATGGTTTAATGAGAGTTCTGTTGAAAGAACAAAAGGCTTCCATC
>CM035423.1:61498215-61503215 GCA_020310875.1 Ceratopteris richardii
CTCACACTTGTGCACACCTTGCACCAAGCTTCCACAAAGGGGGAGGAGTGAATACCTTCTGTCCGCACGTGCACACTGCAATGAGACCTTGAGATCCTTGGGGGACTAGCTTAGCACTCCCTCCACAAGTCCTTAGTCACTCTCCATGCACCTTCACTTCCCCTTCTCTGCGTCGCACACTGGTGACTCTTGCACTTCCCTCTCTTTCTTCACTTAGACTATGCTTCCCTTGCTTACTCTAGAATTTGTGCAAGAATAGTCTTTGCCTTGATTTGACTGTGTCGATCCCGTACGCTCCTAACTGCAATAGTATCTTGGTGCTCACTTTGATGTCCCAAGATTGTCTTCACACGTGGCAGCCAACGACTCCCTGTATTGTCGTGTAGTGACTTTAAATTAAAACCAAAAAAATTAATTGGGGGGCCATATTTTCACCTGTGCATTCCTTGCCGCTTCACATACCTTCACATTTCCCTTTTAAGTCTTCATTTTGCACATAAGAGGGGTTCAGCTGAACCTTCCAAAACACTTAAAAAAAACACTTTGAACCTTAGGGAAATTAGAGAAAATACCTCTACAACCTGCAACCCACTTTCTCCAATTTACCCTTTGTGGACAATTAATTGTGCACTACCTGTGCACTTTGACACCTGCACTTTAGCCCATTGACTTTGCACCTGTTGAATTTGACCTTGACCTTGTTGACTTTGACCATTTGACTTTGACTGTAGTTGACTTTGACCAATATGACTTTTATGGGCTCAACAGTTGTCCACCACCTATTGTGCTCTCTGTTCCAGAGAGCTATAGCCAAAACTCTTAGTATATAGGACACCATGATAATGGAGCTACAAAAACTTGAAGAGGACACCTGGGCAGAACCAAAGCCACCAAAAGCAGGATAGAACAAGCACCAGAGAAGAAACCAAAAGTGGAATGTATTGCACGAAAAAGCAAAGGAGGAAAATGGGAGGGTAGAAAGGATGGGGAAGGAAGGGCTGATGGGGCTAAGAGGGATAGGGTCGGGAGGGTTAAGGATGTGGCTGGGCAGATTGGTAAAGGGAGGGATTGGGAGAAGGATTATGGGGTCTGGAGAGGGGTAAAATGATCAAACAGGAGAGCTACAGAGGGTGCATATGGGAAATATTGAAACATATGGTGAGAGGAGGTGAGAATAGACAATGTGGACAATGTGGTAAAATAAAAACATGTGATAAATGTGCGCAAAACATGTGGGTTTTGACCAAAAGTCAGAGAAAAAGTGGGAATTTGAAAAAATAAAGCCAAAAACTGAGTCCAAAAGTGCCAAAAACCATGAAAATGACTCCATTTTTGAAAAAATGTCCATCCGAGGCAGGATCCAGAGCCAAAAGCTTTGAGATATGAAAAAAAAAAAGATATTTATATATAATTTAAAATTCAAAAAGGAAACAAATAAAATAAAAGAAAAAGACGTCCTTTTTTTTGTTGTTGGAACGCCTGTGCTTCGAAATAAAAGAAAAATAAAAACAAAATAAAATATAAAAATCAGAAATAAATGAAAAAGAAAATAAAATTAAAAAAAACTTGAAATAAAAAAATAAAAAATAGAAAATAAAAATACTGTGGGGGGGGGGGTGTCAGAACGGGGGGGCGGGGGGGGGGGGGGGGGGGGTGGTCGGTGGGGGGGTTGGGGGGGGCTGGTCGGTGGGGGGGTTGGTCGGTGGGGGGGTTGGTCGGTGGGGGGGGGGGGGGGGGGGGGGCTTTTTTCTTTTTAGAAAAAAAGAAAACGCCCTGGGAGGCCTTTTTTTTTCAATTATCCAAAAAAACAAGAAAAATACATAAAAAATCCAAAAAAATTGCAAAAAAATCCAAAAAATCTTCAAAAAATTTTGAAAAAAATTCCTAGCATGGTAGCTTAGTTTTCTTCACTCAAAGCCACAGAGAGATTCCTTTATTCCTCAAATTTGGCAAGAAAAAAGACACATGAAAAAGGAGAAAAATTCTAAAAATTGCTTGAAAAATTCTGAAAAAAATTCTAAAAAATTCCAAAAATTGTACCTTTGCAAAGTTGATGAAATGGCTGCTAAATTTGCTAAAAACTTAAGAAACAAGCATGAAATGGATAAAGAAAACTACTAAAACTTAAGTAAAAATGACAAGAAAGGACTATGTACAACCTGGACAAATTTTGCGGGTTCCAGGTGGTCCAGAAATCTTCACTATTGTTGATGATAAGCCTTGAGCCTTGTATTGTTGACTCAGAGAAACTCCTTCACAATCTCCAATTGTACTACACTTCATTGGTTTTGTCTTCTCATTGGGCACACTGGTCATCTGATAGGGGTACCCTAAATCCTTCATTAGAACGTTATCTCCTCCAGAAACTCTATGACTTAATCTGCAAAATTTTATTTTTGCTATTCTGGCTTCTTCATCCAATGGAACCCTTTGTTTCCAAAGATGGCACGTACACCTTCCTCATTTTTGTAAAGCCCTACACTTGCTATCATAAGAATTGACATAACAGATGATAGCCATACAAGCATCCATAAAAAAGTGGCCATTGACATATAAATTGGAGTAGCATCATCACTGCTGCATGTAAGGGCTTTGTTTTTCTTCTCTTTGCTATGGCCTTTGACTGAGACTGTTTCATCCTGAGTGATTTCCTCTTTTTCTTCATATGCTTCTTCTCTACTTCAGTTTGGAAAAATTCCATAGCAGGAAGATGGGTCTTCTGCATGGAGCCAAGCCAACATGTTTTCATCTTCATATAAATCTGCTCCTTCAAATAGGTCTGCTTCCGGGTCGTCCAACAATTCTTCTTCCATACAAATACCAATTGTCTGCATCATGCTAGTATTTTTCTGATTGTCTGGTCCTTCTTCTAACATTATCTGCTGCAACTCTTTTCCCTCTTGCTTTACCCACATTGTGTCCTTGCCCCAGTCATGCAACACATTGGCATGCCTTAACCAAGGTCTCCCAATTAACACGGGGAAACTTCCTTCTACCTGTGGCAGCCTTAAAACAACAAAGTCCAAGTTAAAGATAGTACCTTGTATCCTGACTGGGACTCCAGGGACCACTCCCATAGGCCTTACTATGCTTTGGTCTGCCATTGTTCCAATGAAGTTGGCAGGTCGTGAAGGGTATAGTCCAATCTTTTTCATGGTATATTCAGGCATGAAGTTAATGCCAGAACCACCATCCACAATAACTCCTTGAAACTCATGACCTTTAATAGAGACTATTAGCCGAGAGCTCTTGTAATCTGTGAGGGGTGCTTCCCTTACATTTTTATCTTTATGCATAACAACAGCCTTTGCCACTAAACTTGTTGTGGACATTTCATCAATTATCTGCAAGAGTTCTGACATGAATTTCCCATCCATCTTTATTAAATAAAAAATACTAACCTCCTTTTTCATGGACTTGAGTAGTCTGGAAGCTACTGATTCCTTAAAAGCATGGGCTGCACTTGACTTATCAAACTCCTCATGAGCCTTGTTGAATGCATGTCCAATGGCATCACTGGTACCTATGAAATTTTCTTTTTGCCTTGTATCTGCACTTGTGGTGGCTTTGACTTGAGACACACCTTTGGCGCTGTTTAATCCATTAATCACTGATTCTTGACCTATGTCCACTGGAGCTTTCCCCTTGCTTCTTGTCTGCACTGTAAAAGATTCAAGTTCTTCTAACTGCACCACCCTCGTAGATGGTGATGACACCCTAGTTTGATCTACCCTTTCTTCTTTGCACACAGAAATCGTTTGAATGTGGGGCCCAGATTAAGAGGCTTGATTCTTAGGACAACAATTTGTATAATGGTCTCTAGCCTCTGGGCAGTTTCTGCAAGGAGGGGCATTTTCTGGGAGAGTGCACCTACTCTGATAGTGCCCACATTCTCCACATCTAAAACAAATAATTGGCCTTCCAGGCCCATTTCCAAAATTATCCCTCTGTCTAGGGTTATAAGTGTTACCTTGATTGGGTGGAGCTGCCATCACATTTGCTGGTGGTAGGGGTCCTCCTTGTGTGTAGTATGTTGTCGCAGGCATTCCCCTTTATTGGCATTCATGGGCCTCATGACCAACCTTCCTGCATAACTGGCAAGTCACACTTAACAAAGGACATTCACTTACTATGTGACCTTGCTTGCTGCACATGGAACACCAAAGACCACTCTTGATGCCACCCCCTTTGAATTCCTGCAGCTCCTGTAGCAGCTGAGCCAATTCCTCTGCTTGGGCCTCCTCCTCCTTTTGGAGCTTTAGTGCTTCAATCTCCCTTCTTAACTGAGCAACAACATTCTCCTCCTCTTTGTAGGGCTTATTTCTTTTTAAGCCCTCCAGCTCCTTCCTTAGCTGGATCATTGGATCCTCCATTTTTGTACCATATGTTGGTTGGGAAGAAGTTGCTCCATACTGCTGCCTTATCTGCTCTAGCCGTGTAGCTGTGTTGATGAACTCCTCTATGGAGGCTGTAGGTAACACTAATTCCTTTATTTTGCATTGGGTGGCCACTGGTAGGGGCTTGGCTAACCATTTCTTAACAAAAAAATCATGTGGTGGATCTGGCAATTTAACCATTAGTGCTTTGGCCCTAGTCACAAACTCTGGGAAATTTTCTCTTGAACCCAATCTCAAATTTTCTAGTTCTTCTATGATGATCTCCGCAGTGTTGCCATGCTAGAATTGATTTTTAAATGCATCTTTCATCAAATCCCAAGTGGTAAAATGGTTTTCAGTAAACTGGCTGAACCACTTATCTGCTAATCCTTCTAATGTGGCAGGGAAGAGAATAAAAAAGGCATCCTCCCTACCCATTAAGCCTCTAGTCTTACATAGTGCCAAAAACCTTCTAATGTGTTCATCCCGATCCTCCTGAGCTAGGCCTTTGAAAGAAGGAAATTTTATATTTAATCTTAAGAGTAAGGTTTCCAAGTCTACCTGTCCCGCTATGCTCTTTACCGATGAGGTTGAAGATAGTGGACTGGAGGATCTTCTAACAAC
>CM035423.1:61508215-61533215 GCA_020310875.1 Ceratopteris richardii
CATTACCTGTAATTATGATGTCATCGACATAAACACAAAGGTATATTACCTCTAAATTACTTCTCTTGATGAATAGAGAAGTATCTGCCTTGCTCATGACAAAACCTTGGTCTTGAAGGTATGTGGTTAACCTGTAGTTCCATGCCCTAGGTGCCTGCTTCAATCCATATAAAGCCTTTTTCAATTTGCAAACAAATGTTACCTTCTTAGGGTCCTCATAGCCAGGAGGTTATGACATATATACCTTGTCTGAAATCCATCCATTCAAGAAAGCATTCTTGACATCCAATTGGTACATATTCCAATTTTTTGATGCAGCCACACTAACCAACACTCTGATTGTTGGAATCTTGGCCACAGGTGAGAATGTCTCCTCATAGTCAATGCCTTGGGTTTGTGCAAAACCCTTGGCTACCAATCTGGCTTTGTACCTATTAATTGTGCCATCAGAATTTCTTTTCAGTTTATAGATCCATCTGGATCCTGTTACCTTCATGGAATCCTTCTTTGGTACTAATTCCGATTGTGTCACTCTCCTTGAGTGCTTCAATCTCCTAATCCATAGCTTCTTTCCATTCTGTCTTGGTTATGGCTTCTTCATATGATCCTGGTTCTTCACTTGACAAATCTTTGGCAAGATAAACAGAGTGTTTAGTAACAAGAGATGTATCATACCCATATCTGATAGGTTTTTTGCTCTCTCTTTGTGATCTTTTGATTGATTGATTTGAAGATTCAGGTATGTCTTCAAGTTTCTTCATCTTCATTTTGCCCTTGGACTTCCATGCCTTGAACTCTTCAAGGTTGATAGTATCTTCATCATCTGAAATTGAGTCTTCATTCTGAGTAGGTTCTTCTTTTGCAAGACTTGGAAACTCCTCTTCCAAATCATAGGGTAATTTAACCTTCCTGCATTCATTCTCATACCAAGAATCATTTTCATCAAAGACAACATCTCTACTCACCATGAATCCCTTATTCGGAGGGTTATAAAACCTGTATCCTTTCTGATTTAGATCATATCTAATAAAGATGCACTTTTCATCCTTAGGGTCTAGCTTACCTCTTATTTGAGAGGGAATGTGTACATATGCTACACATCCAAATATCCTGCAATGGTCTAGTGAGGGTCTCTTACCATGCCATGCTTCATAGTGTGTCATCCCATCAAGGGATTTGGATGGTAACCTATTTATGAGATAAGTGGCAGTTGAAACACTTTCTGCCCATAGATAGTTAGGTAATTGTTTCTCACTCAACATAGACCTAGCTGTTTCAACAATCAACCTATTCCTTTTCTCAGCTACCCCATTCTGTTCAGGAGAATACCTTGTGGTTATTTCTCTTTTGATGCCTTTGTCCTGCAAGAAGCTTTCAAACTCATTGGAGAAGTACTCACCTCCTCCATCTTACCTTAGCCTCTTCAAACTCTTTCCTGTCTGATTTTCAACAAGTGCAAGATATTTGCTAAAGGAATTAAACACCTCATCCTTGCGCCTCATGAAGTACAATATAGTCCACCTGTTATAATCATCAATAAAAGATACATAGTACCTTGATCCTGAGACTGAGGGGTCTTTGCTTGGTCCCCATACGTCTGTGTGGACAAGCTCTAGGTAGTCCTCATGCATGTAACCTTTTCTTGAGAAGGGTAACATGTGAGACTTCCCAAATTGACAAGCACTACATTTATATATCATATGTTGTTTTGAAACATTTGGTATTCCAATTACACATTGATCCCTGTTGGAACATCAAGCTTACACTATGCTTGAGGTGGATTTGATCTACATCGAAGGCTATCGCATCGAAAGAATATCCGTTGGAGAGTTTTTTTTCATATGCTCATTTATTGTATTTTTTTGAGAAATTTTTGATGGTTCATTTACCGTTGTAAAAGCCTTGAGCTTTACACATGTAAAGGTACAAATATAGAGCCCAAATCCCACAAATTTTTGGTGGTTGAAGTTGCATTCAATCAAGCAAATCAAATCACCTAAAAGTAGATCAAACTAAATCTTCACTTTTCCTAGATTGTAGGGAACTGAATTGATTCCCTCCAACAACCATTCCCACCTTCATTTGAATTCAAATTCAACTTGTAAAAGTTGTGGAACACTCCTAGAGTCTATATAAAGACTTGAAATCACTTTTAGATTACATGGAAGCAATATACATACACTTGTGACCATCATTGTCTTGCTCCTTCAATTCTCTGCATCATCTTCTTCGCCAATAGTAATCTTGCAGAGGCTTCTGTTCTCTATCTAGAGCGCCAAATTGAATGCAAGATGGCTCATTGAAAAGGTATAAGTGTTTAGTTTCTTCCTATAAATTTTCATAGCATTTGGTGTAGTAGATTGGGAGAAATCGGAGTTTTTCTGTCTCGGGGTCAATCTCTGCATATTCCTGAAAAATAGGAAGTACCACCGGTGAATGTCGCATTCATTGCTATAGCATATTTTTCTTATTCCTTACCAATCTTCTCCAAATTGTGTTTCGTGTCGTCCCTTGTTTGCACTTCATGTCTGTGCTTTGGACTTTCCAAGTCAGATAGAAGAGCAATGTTGCCTGCAACATGATTCGAACATCTTGAATCTATGTAGAACGAATGATCAGCTTCTTTACCTTCTTTGTGGCTTATATTCATAAGAAGTAATGAATCTTCATGTGGTTGATCTTCTGAATAATTGTTGTAGTCCCTTCTATTATAGCTTCTATTGTTATTGTTGAAGTTGTGTCCACCTCTGCCTCTATTGCTGCCATATCTACCTCTTCCACTTCCTTTTTGGGTCTTCCCATTGAACCAACAATTCTGAGTGGTGTGGTTGGTCTTATCCCATATGGCACAAGGTTGAACATTCTGAACTTTGGCTTTGTCTTGCTTTGGTCCTTTCTTCTTCCCTTTCCACTTGCTCTTGCTTGCAAAGTTGGCTTGGGAAGTCTCTTCTTCATCTTCTTCCTTCTTCTTGCCTTTTTGCTTCTTATCCTTCTTATCTGCATATAGAGCACTAGTTGAATTACCATGATATGAGTTACCTTCCTTTATGCTATTGTTGGCTTCTTGATTGAAGAGTTGTCCAAGAAAGATGTTGAAGTCTAGAGTCTCCACATCCATGATGAGATGATAAGCCGTCGTGAAGGATTGCCATTGCTTATCACTTCGAATGCCGTTGAGAATTTGCCTCATGATGACCTCTTCTTCAATCAGCTCTCCAATGGATGCTAACTGATCCGCAACCTCCTTGACCTTGGTAACAAACTCTCTGATGGTTTGTTTAGGTGTCTTCTTCATTTGGTTGAACTCGTTCCAAAGATGATTCTTTCTTGCTTTGATACTAGAAGAAAAGAAAGTCTCGAGGGCATCCCAAGTCTCTTGAGATGTCTTGCATCCTCTAATATATGATAATAGAAAGTCAGAGATAGAGTTTAGTATGTACGACCTTGCTTGAGCATCCCTTTCGCACCAAAGTGTAAGCTTATCTGTCTCCTCTTGTGTAGGTCCTTCTTTGGATCTTGGAATAGGCATAGCTTCATCACCTACTACAATTCCATAAAGATTTCTACCTTTCAAATAGGCCTCCATTCTGATTTGCCATGCCACGTAGTTGTGTCGATCAAGCTTCTCGATCATTGAGAAAAAGCCGTCACCCATCTTGATCTAGCTCTGATACCACTGAAAGAACTTGGAGAAGCTTGTCAAAGGTAGAAAAGTGCGTTTCGAAGCGACGAAGTTTGGTCAAGCCAACCAGCACAAGACTAGCCCTTGAGCTTATGGAGACTCAAGTAGACCTTATAGGCATGTGATAAGTGCAAAGAAATGCACTATGTACTTTGGAGCATCAAGGAGAATGAGTCGATACAAAACAGATAGGTTTGCAGGTCGACTAGCTCAAAAAACTTATTATCCAAGGGCAGGACAAACATTCTAAGTAAGGTTCTCTATGTACCCACTATCACGAAAAACCTAATAAGTGTAGGCCAAATAGTTGAAAAAGGCTTGCAAGTTAGGTTCACCCAACATGGAGCTTTTGTGGAAGATCCATGTCAAGGCTTCAAAAAGATAGCCCGAGGTGAGAAGCATGGTAGGCTCTTTAGTTTTGAAGTAGGAGAAACCAGGAACATAGCTCTATTCAACTTTGGGTCTCAAACCCTAAGTGAGCTTGAAGTGTGGCATAAGAGACTTGCTCATGTGAATGAAAGAACCTTGAAGGATATATGCAGGGATCAAAGTGTTCTAGGACTGCCGAACATATCAAAGCAACACATGATCAACAGGTGTGATGCATGTCAGATTGGGAAGGTACAAAGACAACCATTCAACCACAAAGGCTACATCCACAACAACCTATTGGACTTAGTACATACAGATGTATGGGGGCCGAGTCAAGAACCTTCATTGGCAAGATCAAGGTATTATGTCTCATTTATTGACAACCATAGTAGATGGACTGTTCTATACTTTATCAAGAGTAAGAATGAAGTGTTTGATTGCTTCAAAAAGTATCTTGCACATGTGGAGAATCATACAGGTAGATCACTAAAGAAGCTCAGATCTGATGGAGGGGGAGAATACTTCTCGAAAGAGTTTGATGAGTTCTTGCACGACAAAGGTATCAAAAGGGAAGTGACTACTAGGTACTCTCCTCAACTAAATGATATTGCCGAGAGGAGAAACAAGACATTGGTTGGATCAGCCCGAACAATGCTTGAAGAGAAGAAGTTGCCACATTATCTATGGGCAAAAGCTTTTCAATTGCTCTGTACCTTGTCAATCGACTACCATCCAAATCACTTCAAGGTATGACTCCTTATGAAGCATGGCATGGAAGAAAACCTAGTCTTGGACATTGCAAGGTTTTTGGTTGTTTAGCTTATGTTCATGTACCATCACAAATAAGAGGTAAGCTAGATGAAAGGGCAAAAAAGGCAGTGTTTATTGGATATGATTCAACTCAGATGGGTTACATGTTCTTCAATCCTTCAACCAAGCAATTCACTACAAGTAGAGATGTTGTGTTTGAAGAACATAGATCTTGGTATGATGAAGACAAACAAAAGGTAACACTACCATATGATCTTGATTCTGACTCTCATCAATTAGGAAGCAAGCATGATACACAGGTCCAGGATCCTAGAAGTGATACAGACGATGACCAAGATGAAAGAGAAAAGGATTATAAGCTATGGAATTCAAGAGGCAAAGCAAAGATGCAAGAGGTTGGAGAATGCTCCAAACAAGCACCTAGAAGATCAAAAAGAGAGAAGAAACAACCAGAAAGGTATGGATATGATTCCACATTTGTTACGAAGCATTCAATCTACTTGGGAAAAGACTCTATTTCAGAGGAACCCTCAACCTATGAAGAGGCAAAGGGAAACCCTAATTGGGAAAACGTCCATGAACAAAGAGATAGATGCATTGAAGGAAATGGACACTTGGGATTTGGTTCCAATGTCACTGAATCAAAAGGTAATTTGTTGCAGATGGGTATATAAAGTTAATAGAAAGATGGATCAGTTTGCAGGTACAAGGAAAGATTAGTTTCCAAAGGATGCTCACAAACTCATGGTATAGACTATGAGGAAACATTCTCACCAGTTGCAAAGATGACTACAATCAGGACATTGATAAGTGTAGCTGCTGCAAGGAATTGGAGACTCCTCCAACTTGATGTGAAAAATGCATTCTTAAATGGTTGGATAAGTGAAGAGCTATACATGTCACAACCACCAGGTTTTGAAAACCCTAATCATCCATCTTATGTTTGCAGACTTAAGAAAGCATTGTATGGATTGAAGCAAGCTCCAAGTGCTTGGAATTATAGGTTGGTTACATATTTAAAGATCAAGGGTTCAAAGCTAGCAGCTCAGATCCTTCCCTATTCATCAAAAGGGATCACAATGAGGTTATCTATCTATGTGTATATGTAGATGAATATTATTGTGACAGGTGATGATCTAAATGGCATTCAAAGGATCAAGAGACACATGCAAGAGGAGTCAAAATCAGTGACCTAGGTGAGCTCACATATTTCCTAGATATACAGATGATATATACAGATGAAGGAATGTATTTGACTCAAAGAAGATACATTCAGGATCTTCTTCTCAAGTTCAAAATGGAGAACACTAAACCTACAGGTACACCTTTGGAGATGAATCATAAACTAAGTGTTTATGAAGGTGAGAAAATTGAAGACATTAAAGAGTATCAAAGCTTGGTAGGTAGCTTGATATATGCTACTCATACAAGGGCAGACATCTCATATAGTGTGGGAGTGCTTAGCCAGTTCATGCATTCACCGAGAAGACCACACATGGATGCGGCTACGAGAGTACTTAAGTATCTCAAAGGTACAATCAACGAAGGTATATTCTATCCTTACTCTTCAGATTTGGATATCAAAATCTATTCAGATGCAGATTGGGCAGGAGCTAAGGATGATAGAAAAAGTACATCTGGTTACTTAGCATTTTCAAGTTTGAAGCTAGTGTCATGGAGTTCCAAGAAGCAACCAATAGTTGCTTTATCTTCAACTGAAGCACAGTATAGAGGCTTGAGAATAGCAACTCAAGAGGCAATATGGTTAAAAGCATTGTATACAGATTTGGGACTTGTGAGTTCCAAACCTCACATATTTGGAGATAATGTAAGTTCCATGCATCTAGCAGCAAATCCTTTTTTCCATGCGAGAACCAAGCACATAGAAGTTCATTACCACTTCATCAGGGAGAAGCTCATGGCAAAGGAGATTGACATTTCTTTTGTTCCAACTGAAAAGCAAGTAGCAGATATGATGACGAAGGCACTTGATGGAATAAAGCTTTGTAGATTCAAAGCTATGGTAGGTATTCAATCTATCAACGAATGAAGACTCAAGCATACTTTAGCTTGAGGGGGAGCTGTTGGAACGTCAAGTTTACACTATGCTTGAGGTGGATTTGATCTACATCAAAGGCTATCGTGTCAAAAGAATATATGTTGGAGAGCTTTTTTTCATATGCTCATTTATTGTATTTTTTTGAGAAATTTTTGATGATTCATTTACCGTTGTAAAAGCCTTGAGCTTTACACATGTAAAGGTAGAAACTGTTGGAGAAACAATCACTAATTGGACATACATTCGAAGGTCAAATCTTAGGAAGAAAACCCCATGCCTATGTGAAGGGACAAATTCACAAGTGTATCATATTTGTAAAGTTAGTTCACTTTAGTTCTAGAAGTTTTTTTAAAATCACGAGAATACAAAAATCTATATAAGTTAGTTTGTATCAACTGACGTAGAGAGAGAGAGAGAGGGCGAGAGAGAAGAAGTAGAAGAAGGAGTTCATTTTAAACGATTGTGTATAGTCGGGCTTCTCTGAGTGAGAAAGCATCTGTAAAACTTCTGAGTTTTCATAGCTATGAGAAAGAACTGAGTAAAGTTCTGTGTATGAGTCTCTCTCCATCATCTCCATGCTTGCCTACTGTGTGATGAATTCAAAAGTTCAAGTTTTTTGAGCAATTTGATGCCTGGCATCGAATCTTGGCTGATAAGTCATTTTTTTCATTCTCTATGTGTTACCTGTTGTTGAATCTTCTAAAAACATGAAGTTTGTGGAGCAACTCGATGCCTGGCATCGAGTTTCAACATAAAGTTGATGCCCGGCATCGACTTCTAGCATACAAGTGGTCTTATTCATGTGTGTGTAAAAGAGAGTATTTTTGGTGCAAAAAAAGAGCCTAAAAAAAAGCTCAAAGTCGATGCCCGGCATCGACTTTGGCTGAAATTCGATGCCAGACATCGAATTTTTTATTTTTGGACACCGAAATTACTAAAGAAGGCAAGACTTCCAGTTTTGGAAGGTCATACAGGGTCATCTTGTGAGGGCCATAACTTGAGTTCTAGAGATCCGTTCCATGCGTTTGATAGCTTGTTGGAAAGCTCTACTCTTCTAGTTTTAACCTATAAAGTCTCATGGAGAAATAATATGTGAGCTAGGAGAAATTAGCAAAATACTGAAGGTATGGCATTTCGATGACTAGGAATTTCTGTAGAAGCAGAGTTCTCACTTTAGGCTATCATTTCTCAAAGTTTGGAGTGGCAATGAGTTAATGGTGACCATAGAGGTGTTCTAGTGTCACATTAATTCATTTCTTGTGGTGTTTCATACATCAACAAGTGGTATCAGAGCAGAAAGGTCTTAAAGAGCAGAAGGCGGCAAAGGTACGAGAAGTTTTGTAAAGTTTTCCATTAAAGTTTGAAAGGTGAAGCATTTGAAGACACAAGGCATCAAAAGATTACTTTCGAAGTATCCTCATACACAAAGAACTTCAAAAGGTATTATCCTTTATCCTTTAAGCTCATAGGTTGCAGCAGAAGGGAAGGAGTATGGCAGATCATATCTCCATTGACAAACTAGACAGAGATAATTACCCCGCATGGGTAATGAGAATGGAAGCCTTACTTATGAGTAAGGATCTCATGATATATGTTACAGGTGAAGAAGAGAAGCCAGTATTTGAAGATGAAAGCCGACCAAAGAAAGAAGAACTTGATGCTTTAAAGCATTGGCAGAAGAAGGATGCAAGTGCAAAAGCCTACATTTACAATACAATCTCTGATCATTTGCTACCACACATCAGAGGATTGGAATCATCTGAAGATATATGGAATGCATTGGAGTATCATTTCCAAAGCACTACTAAAGCAAGGAAAGCAAGTCTATGGTCAGAGTTTACAACATTCAAGAAGAAGCCAAGTCAAACCATTAGTGATTATGTCACTAAGATGAAGGATCTAGCAGATAGTCTTGGATCCATAGATGAAGATGTTGAAGATCACAGATTGATTGCTCAACTACTTGCAGGTTTGAGAGGGGATGAAAGGTGGAAACCTTTTGTCTTATCAACAGAACTTTCATTAAATCAGTATGTTCCAGATTTGAACCAGTTGCTTGGTTTGATGCTCACATATGAGCAAGACTTGAAGTGAGATGGAGATAAAGGACAAAGTTCTGCAATGTACATGAAGAACAAGAAGAAAGGAGATAAAGGTAAAGCAAAGGATGAAGAGGAGTCTAGTTCTCAAGTTTATTATGCAAGAGGTAAAGGCACTGGCAGAGGAAGACCAAGAGGTTTTGGAAGAGGAAGAGGTAATCAAAATAACAACAAGAAGGCTTGCTGGATCTGTGGATTGAGTAATCATTTGGCTCATGACTGTTGGCACAACCAACAAGGATCAAACCAGAATCAAAACAACAATAGCAGAGGTCGAGGTGGAAGATATCAAAGTAATTTTCAAAGAGGTAGACAAAGTCAAAGAGGAGGCTATGGTAGAGGTGGAGGAAGAAGTTGGGGACAGAATCAATCCTACAACACCACCTACTACAACTGTGCAAATGACACACAGAATGAAAGTCATACATCATTGATGATGAATTCAATCAGCACATCAAACAAAGAAGATCTAAAGGTATTTTACATTGACTCTGGATGTTCTAATCATTTGTCAGGAAACATAGAATTGATGTCAGAATTGGAAAAAGGCACTTCTAGTCACATAGTTCAAACTGGTGATAATACAAGACATAGTGTACATTCAATTGGAAAAGTGAAATGCAAGAGTGGAGCAGATTTTCTAACCAATGTTTTGTATGTTCCTACAATACCTAAAAACTTGATTAGTGTGGGACAGATAGTTGAAAAGGTTTTCAAGTCAGGTTTACAAATGAAGGAGTATTTGTGGAAGATCCAGAGAATGGATATAATCAGATTGTTTGTGGTAAGAAAGAAAGTAGACTCTTTACCTTAAGAGTACAAGGGAACATTGGTCAAGCTTTGCTCACACATGGTGAAGCAGTGATTACAGAACTTGATCTCTGGCATAAGAGATTAGGTCATTTCAATGAAAGAGGAATTAAAGCTATGGTTGCTAATCAGTCTGTACTAGGATTACCAAATGTGCAAAGTCAACATATGGTTTATAAATGTGAAGCATGTCAAATAGGTAAAGCTCACAGGTTACCATTTCAGAAGAAAGGATTCAAACATGATGGAGTACTTGAGCTCATTCATACAGATGTATGGGGACCAACAAAAGAAGGATCTATCAGTGGCTCAAGGTATTATGTTCTTTTCATTGATGATGCTACAAGATGGATAACATTATATGTTTTGAAGGAAAGATCAGAAGTGTTTGGAGCTTTCAAGCATTTTCATGCATATGCAGAGAGAGTCACAGGTCAAAAGCTTAAGAGACTGAGGTCTGATGGAGGGGGAGAATACTTCTCCTAAGAGTTCAATGATTATCTTTGGAATGCAGGTATTAAGAGAGAAATAACTTGCAAGTATACACCACAACAAAATGGTGTAGCAGAAAGAAGGAACAGGACTTTGGTTGAGTTTGCTAGAGCTATGCTGAAGGAGAAGAATTGTCCAAATTATCTTTGGGCTGAGGCTGTAAATACAGCCACATATCTTGTGAATAGATTACCATGTGCAGCTCTAAATGGAATGACTCCATATGAAGCTTGGTGGGGTAAGAAACCAACACTAGATCATTGTAGAGTGTTTGGATCAATTGCATATGCTTATGTGCCATCACAACTTAGGCATAAACTTGAACCAAAGGTGGAAAAATATGTGTTCATTGGTTATGATGAAAAGCAGATGGGTTACAGGTTGTGGAATCCTCTAACAAAACAATTTATTGTTTCTAGAGATGTTACATTTGATGAACAGAAAAGTTGGTATGTAGATCAAAGTCATACAGCTAAAGAATTTGAAGAAGAGGTAAGAAGATGTGAGAAAGGAAAATCAATTGTGCAGGTGAATAGAGATGAAGACTATATGCAAGCAAGTACATCCAGAAGTGGATTAACAAGAAGGAATGAAGAAGCTCCTATATTTGATGAAGAGGTGTATCTAGAAACTTATGAAGAATGTGAACCAAGAAGGTCAAGCAGGACTAGCAGACAACCAGAAAGGTATTCTTATGATACTTCTTACATAACTCAGAAGAACTATGCATATATGGTGAAAGATGATGAAGAACCCCAGAACTATGATGAAGCTAAAGGTAAGAAGCAATGGGAAGAAGCAATGAAGGAAGAGTTCAATGCACTGGAGCAGAACAAGACATGGGAACTTGTTCCTAAACCAAATGGTAAGAAAGTAATTGGAAATAAATGGATTTATAAAGTGAAGAAGCTTGCAGATGGAAGTATAGCCAGATACAAAGCTAGATTGGTGGTGAAAGGCTATGCCCAAACCTATGGCATAGATTATGATGAGACATTCAGTCCTGTAGCTAAGATGTCAACTATAAGGACAATCATTGCTATTGCAGCTTCAAAAGGATGGACTCTAAGTCAATTGGATATAAAGAATGCATTCTTGAATGGATACATATCAGATGAGGTATACATGGAACAACCTCAAGGGTTATAGATTCCAGGTATCCAAATTTTGTTTGCAGGTTGAGAAGAGCATTGTATGGATTGAAGCAAGCTCCAAGAGCTTGGAACTATAGACTAGTGAAGTATCTCAATGATCTTGGATATCAAAGTTCAAAAGCAGATTCAAGTCTACTTATCAAAAGAACAGAGGAAGGTACAATCTACATTTGTATTTATGTAGATGACATTATAATCATAGGTACTTCAGATGAAGGAATCAAGGAGGTAAAGAAATTACTTGAAAAAGAATTCAAGATCAGTGATCTAGGAAAGTTGTCATACTTTCTTGGAATGGAAGTCACTTATACAGATCATGGCATATATTATCACAAGAAAGGTATCTTCTGAATCTATTGAAGAAGTTTGATATGGAAAATTGCAGAGAAGCTTCAACTCCACTTGAAGTTAATCACAAGCTCAATAAATATGATGGTGCAGAATACAAAGATATGAGGAAGTATCAATCTCTTGTGGGTAGTTTGATTTATGCTACACTAACAAGACCTGATCTTAGTTATGCAGTGGGAGTTTTATCACAATTCAGGCATTGTCCAAAGGACCCACATTGGATTGCAGGTCAAAGAGTTCTCAGATATATCAAAGGAACTATAAAGGAAGGATTATATTATCCTTTTACATCAGATTTGAAGTTCAGAGCCTACAGTGACTCAGATTGGGCAGGTAACCAAGATGACAGAAGATCAACTCATGGTTACATGATATACATTGGTGATAAGCTTGTAAGTTGGTGTTCAAAGAAACAACATACAGTAGCATTATCATCAACTGAAGCAGAGTACAAAGGACTTGTGGAAGCAGCTAAGGAAGTCATACGGATGCAGACATTGTTCAAGAGCTTAGGCATTGATCAAGGTACACCTACAATACATGGAGATAATATGAGTTCACTTTATCTTGCAGCAAATCCAGTATTTCATGCAAGGACAAAGCACATAGAGATACAGTATCGTTTTCTCAGAGAAAAGGTAATGGAGAAGGAGATTGAAGTGGAGTACATTTCTACTAAAGATCAGTTAGCAGACATAATGACAAAGAGCTTGGATGGTGTGAAGACCAACAGATTCAAAAGCATGGCAGGAGTAAAAGAAAAGAAGATGATATGAAGAAACAAGGAATGTCAATTAGTGATTGAGGGGGAGCTGTTGGAGAAACAATCACTAATTGGACATATATTTGAAGGTCAAATCTTAGGAAGAAAACCCCATGCCTATGTGAAGGGACAAATTTCACAAGTGTATCATATTTGTAAAGTTAGTTCACTTTAGTTCTAGAAGTTTTTTTACAATCATGAGAATACGAAAATCTATATAAGCTAGTTTGTATCAACTGACGTAGAGAGAGAGAGAGAGGACAAGAGAGAAGAAGTAGAAGAAGGAGTTCATTTTATACGACTGTGTATAGTCGGGCTTCTTTGAGTGAGAAAGCATCTGTAAAACTTCTGAGTTTTCATAGCTATGAGAAAGAACTGAGTAAAGTTTTGTGTATGAGTCTCTCTCCATCATCTCCATGCTTGCCTACTGTGTGATGAATTCAAAAGTTCAAGTTTTCTCAGCAATTCGATGCCTGGCATCGAATCTTGGCTGATAAGTCATTGTTTTCATTCTCTGTGTGTTACCTGTTGTTGAATCTTCTAAAAACATGAAGTTTGTGGAGCAACTCGATGCTTGGCATCGAGTTTCAGCATAAAGTCGATGCCCGGCATCGACTTCTAGCATACAAGTGGTCTTATTCATGTGTGTGTAAAAGAGAGTATTTCTGGTGCAGAAAAAGAGCTAAAAAAAGCTCAAAGTCGATGCCCGGCATCGACTTTGGCTGAAATTCGATGCCAGGCATCAAATTTTTTATTTTTGGACACCGAAATTACTAAAGAAGGCAAGATTTCCAGTTTTGGAAGGTCATATAGGGTCATCTTGTGAGGGCCATAACTTGCGTTTTAGAGATCCGTTTCATGCATATGATAGCTTGTTGGAAAGCTCTACGCTTCTAGTTTCAGGCTTTAAAGTTTCAAGGAGAAATAATATGTGAGCTAGGAGAAATTAGCAAAATACTGAAGGTATGTCATTTCGATGACTAGGAATTTCTGTAGAAGCAAAGTTCTCACTTTAGGCTATCATTTCTCAAAGTTTGGAGTGGCAATGAGTTAATGGTGACCATAGAGGTGCTCTAGTGTCACATTAATTCATTTCTTGTGGTGTTTCATACATCAACAGAAATATAGAGCCTAAATCCCATGAATTTGTGGTGGTTGAAGTTGCATTCAATCTAGCAAATCAAATCACCTAAAAGTAGATCAAACTAGATCTTCACTTTTCCTAGATTGTAGGGAAGTGAATTGATTCCCTCCAACAACCATTCCCACCTTCATTTGAATTCAAATTCAACTTGTAAAAGTCATGGAACACTCTTAGAGTCTATATAAAGACTTGAAATCACTTGTACATTACATGGAAGCAATATACATACACTTGTGACCATCATTGTCTTGCTCCTTCAATTCTCTGCATCATCTTCTTCACCAATAGTAATCTTGCAGAGGCTGTGGATCTCTCTCTAGAGCTCCAAATTGAGTGCAACATGGCTCATTGGAAAGGTATAAGTTTCTAGTTTATGCTTGTAAATTGTCATATCATTTGGTTCAGTAGATTGGGAGAAATCTGAGTGTTTCTATCCTGGGGTCAATCTCTACGTATTCCTGAAAAATAGGAAGTACCACTAGTGAATGTCGCATTCATTCCTATAGCATATTTGTCTTATTCCTTATACTTTTGTGCATTCCATACACTCAACCCTATTTGTATCACTCCCATAAAAGGATTTTTTCTAATTGTAATCACGCTGGTCGCTATGGGCATTTGAAGTTCATTGTCTCTTCCATAGATAGTAAGTTTTTTGAGCTAGTCTACCCGCGAACCTATCTGTTTTATATCGACTCATTCTCCTTGATGCTCCAAAGTACATAGTGCATTTATTTGCACTTATCACATGCCTATAAGGTCTATTTGAGTCTCCATAAGCTCAAGGGTTGGTCTTGTGTCGGTTGGTTTGACCAAAATTCGTCGCTTCGAAACGCACTTTTCTACCTTCGACAAGCTTCTCCAAGTTCTTTCAATCCCTGCATATCTGCTTCAAAGTTCTTTCTCCTACATGTCCTAATCTTTTGTGCCAAATCTCAAGCTCTGAAAGTGTCTGATCCTTATAACTATATAGTGCAATATTCTTTGTGTCTTCTAGCTCAAAAGTGAAAAGTCTACCTGATTTTTCTCCTTTAGAAATCCTCTTGAACCCATGTCTTGGATCCTCCACAAATGCTCCAGATTGGTTGAATCTAACCTGCAAACCTTTCTCCACAATCTTTCCAACACTCATCAAATTTTTGGTAATGGTTGGTACATATAATACCCTGCTCAACAAGTTCCGATTTCCATCACAAGTCTTAACATTTCCATCTTTAACTACAGACTGCTTGATGTCATCACCTGTTTGGACTTGATGCTTACCTTTTGGTTCCTCAAGATCAGAGAGTAGTGCTACATTGCCAGCCACATGATTTGAGCATCTTGAGTCAATGTAGAATAGGTGGTCATCATTTGTACCTGATTTTGAAGTCATGTTCATGATCAGAAGAGAGTCATCTTGCTCCTCGGTGTAGTTGTTGTAGTCCTTTCTGGATTTGAATCCTCCTTGGTAGTTGCCATTGTAATTATTGTTGTAATTTTTGTTGTAGTTGTTGTTGTAGCCTTGGTGATGGTTGAATCTACCTCTTGACTGTGAGTATCCACCTCTTTGGTATCCTCTTCCTCTGTGATTCTTGTAATTCGTGAAACACTCATCTGTAGTATGATTTGATAAACCACAAATGTTGCATGGTGAGGAGTTATAGGATCTCCCCCTACCTTGCTTACCTCCTCTGCCCCTTCCTCTTGATGATCTACCTCTCCCTGCATAGTTGGCTTGGGAGGTAGAGCCTTCATCTTCACCCTTCTTGCTCTTGCCTTTATCTTTAGACTTCTTATCAGTATATAGGGCAGAAGAGTTATTACCTTTGGATGTATCTCCATTCTTGTTGAGCTTTGCTTCATGAGTGAACAATTGTCCCATGAGTGTTGTAAGATCTGGAATTTGCATGCCCATGTAAAGGTCCATGGCAGTGGTGAAGCTTTCCCATTTGTCATCAACCTTGATCCCATTGATCACTTGCCTTAGAATCTGCTCTTCTTCAATCTCTTCTCCTATGCTTGCTAACTGATCTGCTACATCTTTAATCTTGATCACAAATTCTGAAACAACTTGCTTAGGTTGCTTCCTTAGTGTGGTGAATTCAATCCACAACTGATTTTTCCTAGCCTTTGTGTTGGAAGAAAAATAGGATGAAAAAGTTTCCCAAGTTTCTTGGGATGTATTACAGTTCCTAATATGTGGCAAAAGAAAGTCAGAGATGGAGTTGAGTAAATAAGACCTTGCCAATGCATCCTTAGCACACCATGTGTTGAGCTTTTCATGTTCCTCCTTTGTTGGTAATCCTCTTGTTTTGAATGAGGGCAATTCCTCATCTCCTGAGATGTATCCATAGAGACTCCATCCTTGTAAGTAGGTCTTCATCCTTAGGGACCATGCTTGATAGTTGTTCCTGTCCAATTTATCAATAAATGAAGGAAAAAAATCTCCCATTTTACCTTAGTTTGCTCTGATACCACTGTTGGGAAAGATGGATGGACACTCCAAGAGATTGAGTAGGTATTGCCAAAACTTGCTTTGTACCAGCCCTCTTTTGCTTCAGACTTGATAAGTGGACCTCCTTAGCTTTCCAATGACACCATAAGATGACCTATGTACTTTGGAAATGATGTGTGCAATGATTGAACCAAAACAGATAACTTTGAAATTGAAGAACTCAAGAAAACCTTCTATTTATGTCTTGACACCTCCTAGATCTTTTGCTCAGTATGACCAGCACAGTAGGAATTGGAAAAATTCCTTTAACAGGTATCTAACGCGCTTAGTAATCTAACTATTCCAAGTGGAATGAAGTAAAATGATTGACTATGCTCAGAGAAATCAATTTAGCCCCCGATTTTTTAGGACTGTAGTAGGCAATGACCTGTGATCATCTCGATGTGGCTTTCTCTCAAATGGCTGAATAGAATCTCTTCAAACTTTGGGATCACGTCGATAACTTGAAGCTGAATCCAAAAAGCTTTAGATCATTGAATTTGGTGCAGATTTGACCGAGATATGCACTCCACAAGTTGACAGACGTTTGAGTAGAATAACAGAGAACTCAGAAATGAACAATTCGAATGTATGTATTAATGAACACCTGTATACAAATTCATTGGCATCAACGTCAATGCCTAAGGGTGTAGATAGGTGTGGGCTATAGTGTGGGCCTCACACACACTCAGAATCAGTAATGAGAAGCTCGGAAGTGATGAGTTCTAACCGTGACTTTTTCATGACCTCTTTTATAGAGTGAGAAAAAATTTGAATTCAAATTCAAACTTCTTGCTCCCTATGATCAAGCTCCTATATCCTTGGAGATAGTCTTTCAATCAAAGAGCTAGCTTTTTCCAAGAATCATTTTGGTAGGTGTGTACAAAAGATTCCAAGTCAATTTGACTTTTACAAAGTGGTAAAGTAGCAATTAACTACTAGCAATAGTTCCTATGCTTCTCCATATGTGCATGAACTTCAATGTGTCCATCAAACAAAATGTGTAGGCTTGTAAATCACACCAGCATTAGGAAGTTAGCTTGGCTAGTTGTACCTTCATCTTCATTTGCTTGTTGCTTCCCTTTGCTATTCTTCTTCTTATCCTTTGAATACATTGCTTGACCTGCACTTTTATCACTTTCACCTTTGACATCCTGCTCAAAGGTTAGCATGTGTCCTAGCAACTGATTTAAATCAGGAGTAAAATGATCTAGTGATAATTCAGTAGACAAAATGAATGGCTTCCATTTGTCATCACCTCTCAAACCTGGGAGGGTTTTCCTTACCAATTTATCCTCCTCAATATCTTCATCAACTGCTCCTAATGCATCTGCAATGTCCTTCATCCTTGTTACATAATCTGAGATGGATTGAGAGGCCTTCTTCTTGAATGTGGTAAACTCCACCCATAAGGATGCCTTCCTTCAGTTTGTGGTGTTTTGGAAATGCTCCTCCAAAGCATTCCATATATCACTTGCACTTTCAAGACCTCTAATGTGAGGTAGCAAGTAGTCATTAACTCCCATATAGATAATGCTCCTAGCTTGAGCATCTCTCTTCATCCAAGTCTTCAAATCTGACAATTCATCCCTAGTTGGAACACTAGGATCTCTGAACTAAGGCTTTTCTTCTTCACCTGTAATATAACCTATCAATTCTTTGCTCATACGATGAGCTTCCATCCTCATTGACCATGCTGGATAGTTCTCTCTATCCAATTTCTCTATCTGAAGAGAATCTCCCATCCTTTCTTCACCTGTGTATTAAGTCCTTAAAGCTTTACGAGGAATAAGGTTACCTTTGCTTCAAATGAAGTTCCTTTTGTCTTCCTTGATATCTTCTGGCCTCCTTTCCAAGCTTTGCTTTCAAGCTTTTACCTCTTAAAATGTTTAATTCTTTATAATTGCAGTAGTCCGGGTCCATGTTTTTTCAATTTTGATGCTTCTTGCTCTGATACCACTGATGGAGAGTGTTAATCTCCAAAAGAGCAAGTTATCCTTGAAGTTGGAGCACCTCTATATCAAGTATAACTTAAAAACTTCACCAATTTTGATGGAGAGTGTTAATCTCCAAAAGAACAACCTACTCTTCAATTTAGAACACCTCTATATCAAGAGTAAGTCAAAACCTTCACCAATTTATAAGATCAATGATCAATTATAAAGATTTTGAAAAATCTGTGAAGAGGATGATACTATAGAAAATCTGTTGCACATATCTTTCTCATTGACTAAGCAAATGTGTAAAGTTTTTCATGAAACTTTGTACAAGGTGTCGCCTATAGTTTGCACACCTCCTCCAAGTTGAATTACTCCAAAAGATTCAGTATAACGTGAGAAATTAACTCAGCAAGTTACCTATGTCTAAAATTGTCTCTATGAAGGGTCGACTTTGACACCTGCAACTTCTAAGACATGGTTCTCCAAAACTAGAACCCGTTTAAGCAGATGCTTTTAGCCACAAGTAGCTTATCTTCCAGCTTAAAAATTAAGTCCTCACTCATGCAAAACTTTAATCTGTGCAGTGAGAAATGATCAAATCATTGACCATCGAGAATGCGCCTCTTTAAGAAAACTGTGAACACTCTTTTACATATGAATGTTCCTACTCACAATTCTCACAGCCTGTTTACAATTAGGCTCTCAAATGTTAGCCATAGACTCATTAACTATGGACTTAGACATCTACAAAAGGATTCTTGAAATGTTCAAGCACAGAAGGAGAATGCATAGAAACATCGGGTGCAATTTTCTTCCATTTCTGAAGGAGTTTACAACTGAGTGATGAGAGAGACTTCTACTCACTCCTAAGATGTCTAATGACCTATACAACTTCTTATTTCTCTATTCTCATGCTCTCTCATATTTGCCCCGACATTTCCATAGTATATATATACAAAAAGTTACAACCTTATGACTTCTCGAAGACATAAGTGAACTATCTATACATATGTGTACACATCTTCCTCTTCTGAATGTATTCTTCCTCCTAGCTTCACAACTTGAATCTTCCCTTCAAACCTTGACTTCAACTCTTCATCAAAACATCAATTGTTGATTGTATTGCACCAACAGCTCCCCATCAATCATCAATTGAGGTTTTCTCTATCTTCTTTATGCCTGCCATGTCTTTGAATCTTTGTAGCTTTGGTCCATCCAAGCTTTTTGTTCGCATATCAGCTATCTGATCTTTTGTTGAAGTATGTATGACTTCAATCTCTTTATCTATCACCTTCTCTCTTAGAAAATGATACTGAATCTCAATATGTTTAGTCCTGGCATGAAACACAGGATTAGCTGCTAAATACAATGAACTCATGTTATCTCCATAAATAGTAGGAGTACTCTGAATGATATCAAAACTCTTCATGAGAGTCTTAATCCATATCACTTCCTTTGCAGCTTCAACCATGCCTTTGTACTCTGCTTCTGTAGATGACAAAGCAATTGTGTGTTGCTTCTTTGAACACCAAGAGATTAACTTATCTCCCACATAACACATGTATCCATAAGTTGACCTTCTATCATCAGGATTACCTGCCCAATCTGCATCACTATATATCTTGATATTTGTATCTGATGTAAAACCATAATACTAACCTTCTTTGAGTGTACCCTTAATGTACCTCAGCACTCTTTGTCTTGCAATCCAATGTTCTTTCCTAGGGCAATGCATGAATTGAGATGAAACTCCAACTGCATATGATAAATCAGGCTTAGTTAAAGTAGCATAGATAAGACTACCAACCAAACTTTGATATAGCTTCATATCCTTGAATTCTTCTCCACCATATCTGCTCAATTTGTGATTCACCTCCATTGGAGTAGGTGCTACCCTGCAATCATTCATTTTAAACTTGATTAACAAGTTTCTCAAATACCTTTCTTGACTCACATACACTCCATGTTGAGTGTATGAGATTTCCATGCCTAAGAAGTATGACAAGTCTCCCAAATCACTGATCTTGAACTCTTTATCCATTTGCTTCTTTAGGCTTTGAATACCTTTCTCATCTGTACCTGTAAGAATTATATCATCAACATATATGCACATGTAAATGAACCCATCATTACTTGCTTTCAAGAACTTCACAAGTCTATAATTCCATGCCCTTGGGGCCTGCTTCAGGCCATACAAAGCTCTCTTGAGCTTGCACACATAATCTGGATACCTTCCATCTCTGAATCCTTGAGGTTGCTCCATGAAAACATCATCTGAAATGTAACCATTCAAAAAAGCATTCTGCACATCTAATTGACATAATTTCCAACCTTTACATGCAACAATTGCTATGAGTGTCTTGATGGTTGTCATCTTTGCCACAGGACTATAGGTCTCATCATAATCAATACCATATGTCTGAGCAAAACCCTTCACAACAAGTCTTGCTTTATATCTAGACACACTTCCATCTGCATATCTCTTTGTCTTGTAGACCCACTTGCATCCAATGATCTTCTGGCTATTTGGTTTAGGAACCAATTCCCAAGTTTTGTTCTCCATCAATGCATCATATTCTTCCTGCATAGCTTTCTCCCAATTTTCCTTACCTTTTGCCTTTTCATATGTAGAAGGATCTTCATCTGCCTTTATCATGTAAGCATAATCTTTGGTAGCTAGAAAAGAAGTGTCATAGCTATACCTTGTAGGTTGCCACTTGTGTCTTGATGACCTTCTGAGTTCTCCACTACTTGAGGTTTCTGGTTCATCACATTCAGGATCAAATCTTGGCATTTCTTCAACTTCAACCTGCACTTCATAATTCTCCTCTTCATCAAATATCTGAACCTTTGATTTACCTTTCGTTTGACTCACAACTTCTTCATCACCCGTATTAATATTAATTGTCCCTACGTACCAAGTACCTTGCTCATCAAATGTAACATCTTTTGATACAAGAAATTGTTTTGTGGATGGACTCCACAACCTATATCCCATCTGCTTATTATCATAACCAATGAACATATACTTTTCAGCTTTAGGTTCCAATTTGTGCCTTAATTGTGATGGCACATATGCATATGCCAAACATCCAAATACTTTGCAATGATCTAAGGTAGGTCTCTTACCCCACCAAGCTTCATAAGGTGTCATACCCTGCAAGGCTTTACAAGGCAACCTATTGACCAAATAAGTAGCTGTATTTACAGCCTCAGCCCACAAATAGTTAGGGCAATTCTTCTCCTTGATCATGAACCTTGCAAACTCAACAAGAGTTCTATTCCTCCTTTCTATTACACCATTTTGTTGAGGAGAGTACCTTCAAGTAATTTCCCTTTTTATACGTGCATTCCACAAGTAATCACTAAACTCATTAGAGAAATACTCTCCCCCTCCATCTGACCTTAGTCTCTTCAATATATGGCATGTAATTCTTTCTGCATACACATGATAATGTTTGAATGTATTGAATACCTCTGACTTATCTTTGATCACATAAATAGTGATCCATCTGGTAGCATCATCAACATAAATCACATAATACCTTGAACCATTGATACTGAAATCCTTTGATGGTCCCCACACATCTGTGTGTACCAACTCAAGCTTCTCTGAATACATAAAACCATGCTTGGAATAAGATTGCTTATGAGCCTTACCTAATTGACATGCCTCACATCTGTATGTCATATGTTGACCTGCAACATTAGGCAATCCAAGCACTGAACCATTGTTAATCATGTCTTTGATACCTCTTTCATTGAAATGTCCAAGCCTCTTGTGCCAAAGATCTAACTCAGAGATCTTATGTCCTCCATAAGTAAACAAGGCATGACCAACATTACCTTGAATCTTCAATGTGAACAATCTTCCTTCTTTCTTCTCTGAAACAATTTGTTTATACCCGTTGCTAGGGTCTTCCACAAACACTCCTTCATTAGTGAACCTAACTTCATAACCTTTTTCAACAATTTGTCCTACACTTATCAGATTCTTAGGAATTGTAGGAACATACAAGACCTTAATCAATAAGGTGCTACCATCCTTGGCCTTTACTGATCCAATTGACTTCACATTGTGCTTTGTATTGTCTCCTGTTTGAACAACATGATTAGTTACCTTATTTTCCAAATCAGTCATCAATGCTATGTTGCCACTCAGGTGATTGCTACACCCTAAGTCAATGTAGAAAACTCTTTGGTCTCCACTTTGCCTTTCATAAGTTGCATTCATTATCAATGTTGAATCCTCCTTCTGATCTGAAGCATAATTGTAGTAAGTATTGTTGTATTGTTGACTTTGGAATCCTCTACCTGCATTTCTTCCAAAGTAACCTCTACTACCTCTTCCTCTAAAATTACCTCTTTGATTTCTGCCATCTCTTCCTCTTGAATTAAAGTTCTGATTATATCCACCATTACTCTGAGTATTATGCCAACAATCATTAGCTAAGTGATTTGTCTTACCATAAATCCAGCAAGCTTTGACTCCATCTTTGGTACTCCTGCCTCTTCCTCTACCTTTGCCACCTCCTCTTCCTCTTAGGAAGTTGACTTGACTGGTTGTGCCTTGATCTTCATTTGCTTGTTGTTTCCCTTTGCTATTTTTCTTCTTATCCTTTGAATACATTGCATGACCTGTACTCTTTTCACCTTCTCCTTTAACATCCTGCTCAAAGGTTAGCATGTGACCTAGCAACTGATTTAAATCAGGAGTGAAATGATCAAATGATAACTCAGTAGAAAAAATGAATGGCTTCCATTTGTCATCACCTCTCAAACCTGTAAGGATTTTCCTTACCAATTTATCCTCCTCAATGTCTTCATCAACAGCTCCTAATGCATCTGCAATGTCTTTCATCCTTGTTACATAATCTGAGATGGATTGAGAGGCATTTTTCTTGAAAGTGGTAAATTCTACCCACAAGGATGCCTTCCTAGACTTTGTGGTGTTTTGGAAATGCTCCTCCAAAGCATTCCATATATCACTTGCACTTTGAAGACCTCTAGTATGAGGTAGAAAGTAGTCATTGACTGCCATGTAGATAATGCTCCTAGCTTGAGCATCTCTCTTCATCCAATTCTTTAAATCTGATAATTCCTCCCTAGTTGGTGTTGGAGACCTCTTAATCTCCAAAGGTTTGATCTATACTGACTTAAGAACACTTCTATGTCAGTTATAAACCAAACTTTACACAAATATTATTCTTCTTTACCAAAACTTTCATCAACACTTCTCTGAGTGAAGAAGTGTTTACTTCAGAAAGTCTGCTTCAGAAATCAACTTCATTACCTGCACATAACTTCAAATTTCTTCAAGTAAATGATGCACAACTATTCGCAATACCTTTGCGCAATCATACTAATCATTAGTTCTCAAAACTAATCACCAAAAGTTTAATTTGATCCTTAAGATCAAAGATATGTCATAACTGTCTTCCAGAGGTAGCACCTTCGACATAGTCAACTTCTTAAGTTGATTTCTCACAGTACAAGTCCCGTTTTGCTAAATGCTTCTAGCCATAGCTTCCTTATCTCCTAACTTAGATTTTAAGTGCTCACTCATCAAAAACTTTACAGTATACACTGAGATCTAAGCAAAACACTGAGACGGAAAAGTGCGCTACTCTCAGACTTCAGTTTTCACTTCTACATACAAATGTTCCTATTGATCATTCTCACAGTAGGAGAGGAATTAGATCATGAAACTCTGAACACAGCTTCATTAGCTTCTCAATTAGATGTGTACAAAAGGAATCTTGATCCACATGATCAGACAGAGAGCACTCAGAGAAAAACCCGTCGCTATTTTCTGGGAAAAAACTCTCTACACATCTCTAAGACATTTGTCATCTACAAATGATTCTCACATTCATTTCTTATCATCGTTAACTTATATATACATGATTTTAGACTTATTCCACGTCTATGACATTACTCCTTATCATCCTAAGGATTTAGCTCTACTCAAATTACAAGGATTTCCACTTATATGTACATATGTGTACAAGCTAATCATTCTGAAATCTCCTTCACTTTCTCAAGTGTCTTCTTTCACTTCATTCTGACCATAAGCCTTCTTCAAGATCTTTATAATCACTAATTTGTGATTGGTTTGTTCCAACAGTTGGAACACTAGGATCTCTGAATTGTGGCTTTTCTTCTTCACCTCTAATGTAAGCTATCAAGCCTTTGCTCATTAGATAAGCTTCCATCCTCATTGACCATGCTGGATAGTTCTCTCTATCCAACTTCTCTATTTGAAGAGAATCTCCCATCCTTCCTTCTCCTGTGTATTGAATTCTTTAAACTTTATGAGTAATAGATGTACCTTTACTTCGAATGATACTCCTTTTGTCTTCCTTGGTGTCGTATGACCTCCTTCTCAAGCTTTGCTCTCAAGCTTTCACCTTTTGAACCTTCAGATGTTGAATTCTTTGTAGCTGCAGCAATCGAGATCCTCCTTTCTTCAATTCTGATGTTTCCTGCTCTAATACCACCAATGGAGAGTGTTAATCTCCAAAAGAACAACCTACTCTTCAATTTAGAACACCTCTATATCAAGAGTAAGTCAAAACCTTCACCAATTTATAAGATCAATGATCAATTATAAAGATTTTGAAAATATGTGAAGAGGATGATACTACAGAAAATCTACTGCACATATCTTTCTCATTGACTAAGCAAATGTGTAAAGTTTTTTATGAAACTCTGTATAAGGTGTCGCCTATAGTTTGCACACCTCCTCCAAGTTGAATTACTCCAAAAGATTCAGTATAACTTGAGAAATGAACTCAGCAAGTTACCTATGTCTAAAACTGTCTCTATGAAGAGTCGACTTTGACACCTGCAACTTCTAAGACATGGTTCTCCAAAATTAGAACCCT
>CM035423.1:61540715-61573215 GCA_020310875.1 Ceratopteris richardii
TCGGCTGTCCGAATCGAACATCAAGATTACCGTTCGTTTGTCGAAAGTAGCAACAGAATCAGATTGTTGCAAACTTGTTGTGGAAATGTGCTTATAAATTTTTATTCGATAGTGATACTACGCGATTAGTACAAAAGATGATACATGCCGGTTACTCGATCCGGTGAAACGTATCCCAAGAACCGTCAGTCTGGAGTACTTAATTTACTAAAGAAAATTCCGGGAAGTAGAAGTACAACTAGGTCTGACCCAGTTGTCAAGAAAGTCAAGAACGTTAGAACTGATTCCGGTCATATTCCCGTGGAACGTGTTACGCCTCTGGTACATTCCGGTACTATTTCGGCACAGTCGGTCGAAGATATAGTAACTCCAGAATCTACCAGAACGCAGCCTGAAGTGAGTTTAACAATCTTGGATAAAGATGCAAATTTGTTTACGACTAGAAACACTTTAGCCAAAGAAATTTGCGAAGGCAAAAAACACCTTATTTTGGCAAAAATTCGGCACATTCTGGTGATATTTCGGTAACAAAATCACAGTTTTCCGGTGACGGTTTACCATTTTTTGGTGAATCTTCAGCCCAGCCACCACTTTTTGGAGTAAGTTCCCCTACACTCGACATCAAGAAGGAAGGAAATTTGTTCGAAACCGAGATTCAAAACATACTGGACAAGATTATTGTGAAGAGATGGATAGGTATGTGTTTGAAGATGAAGAGGTGTTGCAAAATCCTTGATCTACACCAGCCAAATGAACTCCACGAGTATATGGTGGGCCCTTTTAGCTTGCCAATGGATGTATTAGACACTCTATGTACCTTGGAAGATCACTCTCAAAAAGATAGATCAAAAC
The DNA here is from genome assembly GCA_020310875.1 of Ceratopteris richardii. Taxonomy (NCBI): domain Eukaryota; kingdom Viridiplantae; phylum Streptophyta; class Polypodiopsida; order Polypodiales; family Pteridaceae; genus Ceratopteris; species Ceratopteris richardii. The sequence goes on from CM035423.1 coordinate 61,541,568, forward strand.
AGATAAGTTGGAGTTAGCTCAGAGGTGAAAACTTGCTATTCTTGGTTCATACACCTGTCCAGTGTTTTACATAATTCTCTAAGCACAGCAGCAATTAGCTTAATTCCTCTTGGGGAAGTCTAGTTAGCTTAAAGAGCTAACTTTCAAGAGTAATCTCATCAAAAATAATGAACCACACACTGAGAATGAGTTTTAACAAGTGATGACATCATCCCGATTTTCACGGGCTGCTACAGAAATAGAACAGTGAGCGGAAACATCAACATAACTCAAAATGTAGGCATCCAATGATTATGAAACTTTGTAGGGTTATACTAGACAGTACGCTGAATCCAACAAGCTCTAAATCACTGAATTTGGATACGTAACCACTGAGCAATGACTCTGACAAGATGAGTGAAAAAGTCGGGTACCTGACAGAGAGGTGAAGATGAACAGACCCTGTTGACTTCAAATGAACATAACTGAAGATTGCAACATCCAAATGACATGAAAATTTATGAGCATATAGTAGACTTATAGAGCTAACTTTATCAAGTTAACTCACTGAAAATGATGCACCAAGCTCAGAGAAAACATCTCTGCAAGCTGACTACGAAAACTGAGAGTAATGGCAGTGAGTAGTACACTTCACAAGAACATGGAAAGATGAACTCAAATAATCATGAAAATGAAAGTATATTGCTTGTACAATACAATGACTTACTGATACATATGTGTGCCTTGTAATCACACCTTGATATGGCATAAATCTCAGCTCTTGGAGGTCTTCACATAGGTCTCTCTAACCACGACTAAAACTGCCATCTATTTATAGTTGAGTTTGGGAGGCTAACTGATGGAGAGGGTTAATCTCCAAAAGAACAAGTTGATCTTGAATTTAGACCACCTCTATATCAAGATCAACTTTAGACTCCACCAAATTTAGACAACATTCATCAACCTTATCAGAAAATTGATTACTCTGAAAAATTCAACTTCTCAGAAAAGTCTGCTACAGATTAATCACTCATTGACTAATCAATCCTGTAAAGTTTTTAATAAAGCTTTGCACAATACTTTGCCTTGAAGTTGTGCAACCTTTCCAAGTTAAATTTCTCAAAATGATTGAGTACACACTGAGAAATGTGTGAAACACTTTACCTATGTCTGAAATAGCTTCTCTGTAATGGCGACTTTGACACCTGTAACTTCTTAGCTACAGTTCTCCTAATGTCAAACCCGTTTGATCAAGATCTTTTAGCCATAGATGGCTTACCTTCCAACTTAGATTTTGAGCCCTGAATTGTGTAAAACGTTACACCACACACTGAGTACTGTTCATTCCTCTGAACATGAAATTTGCGCCAGTTTTGTCGACTCTCAGAACATCACTACATATGAATGTTCCTAAACTAAATTCTCTCAACCTGATTACAATTAGCCTCTCAAATTCTAGCCATAGATAGATTAGCTATGGACTTAGATACGTGCAGAAGGATTTCTCAAAAGATCAAACACAGAAGGAGCAGACAGCAAAACATCGGGCGCAAGTTTTTCTTGATTTCTCAGAAAGTTACAATTGAGTGAAGTTGATGAATTCAACTCACTTCTCATGTGTCTAATGATACTCTCTACTACTCATTTCTCTCTTCCTATTCTCTATTCTCATTCTATTCTGTTTGCCCCGACTTTTCAACAAACATTTATAGGCAAATATATACAAGCTTATGACTAATCAAAAGTATGAGTCAGCTATATCTAAACTAATGTACATATGTGTACATATCTTTGGGTTTCTGAATATGTCCTTCCTTCAACCTTCTGAATTTGTTCTCTTCTTGATTCCTTGACTTCATTTCTTCATAAACCTTCAATTGATGATTGTCATGCACCAACAACTCCCCCTCAATCATTAATTGAGGTTCTTCTCTATCTTCTTGATTCCTGCCATATCCTTGAATCTTTGTAGCTTTGGTCCATCTAGACTTTTTGTCATCATATCTGCAAGTTGATCTTTTGTAGGTGTATGCATAACTTCAATTTCCTTATCAATGACCTTCTCTCTCAGAAAATGATATTGTATCTCAATATGCTTAGTTCTAGCATGAAACACAGGATTAGCTGCCAAGTATAGAGAACTCATATTGTCTCCACAAACAATAGGAGTACTTTGAATCACATCAAACACCTTCATAAGTGTCTTTAGCCATATTACCTCCTTTGCAGCTTCCACCATACCTTTGTATTCTGCTTCTCTAGATGACAAAGCAACTGTATGTTGCTTCTTAGAACACCATGAAATCAATTTGTCTCCTACATAGCACAAATATCCATGTGTTGATCTTCTATCATCCACATTACCTGCCCAATCTGCATCACTATATATTTTCACTCTTGTATCAGAAGTAAATCCATAGTACAACCCTTCTCTGAGTGTACCCTTGATGTACCTAAGTACTCTTTGTCCTGCAATCCAATGTTCCTTTCTAGGACAATGCATGAATTGTGAAAGCACACCAACTGCATATGACAAATCAGGCCTTGTTAATGTAGCATAAATCAAGCTACCAACCAAACTTTGATAGAGTTTCATATCTCTGAACTCTTCTCCTCCAAATCTAGACAATTTATGGTTCACTTCCAGAGGTGTAGGTGCAACCCTGCAATCTTCCATTTTAAATTTGGTTAGCAAGTTTTTAAGATACCTTTCTTGGGTCACATATGCTCCATGTTGAGTATAAGAAATCTCCATTCCCAAGAAGAATGATAAGTTCCCCAAATCACTGATTTTGAACTCTTTCTCCATCTTCTTCTTGATCATTTGTATTCCTTTATCATCTGTTCCTGTAAGTATTATGTCATTAACATAAATACAAACATAAATGAATCCATCTTCACTTGCTTTGACTAGCAAGCTACTATCTACCTTTGATGCTTGAAATCCAAGATCATTCAAGAACTTTACAAGCCTATAATTCCATGCCCTTGGGGCCTGCTTTAATCCATACAAAGCTCTCTTGAGCTTACACACATAATTTGGATTCACTTGATCTTTGAATCCATCTGGTTGCTCCATGTAAACTTCATCTGAAATGTAACCATTCAAAAAAGCATTTTTAACATCTAATTGAGATAACTTCCAACCTTTGCAAGCAGCAATTGCTATAAGGGTTCTGATTGTTGTCATCTTTGCCACAGGACTATAAGTCTCATCATAGTCCACTCCATATGTCTGTGCATACCCTTTCACAACAAGTCTAGCTTTGTACCTAGACACACTTCCATCTGCAAATCTTTTTGTTTTGTAAACCCACTTACATCCAATAATTTTTTGGCTATTAGGTTTAGGAACCAGATCCCAAGTCTGATTCTCTATCAATGCATCATACTCCTCTTGCATAGCTTCTTCCCAATTTCTCTTGCCTTTGGCTTCATCATATGTAGATGGATCTTCATCTGCTTTTATCAAATAAGCATAATCTTTAGTAGTCAAGAATGAGGTGTCATAGCTATACCTTGTAGGTTGCCATTTCTGCCTAGATGACCTCCTAACTTCTGCACTTCTTGAAGTCTCTGGTTCATCACATTCTGGATCAAACCTTGGCCTCTCTTCAACTTCAAGTTGTACTTCATTATTCTCATTTTCATCAAGTAATTGAATCTTTGCTTTACCTTTCCTTTGATCCACTACTTCTTCAACATCTGCATGTACACTATATTTACCTGCATACCAAGTACCTTGCTCATCAAATGTAACATCCTTGGATACAAGAAATTGCTTTGTAGATGGACTCCACAACCTGTATCCCATTTGTTTATCATCATAACCAATGAATACATACTTTTCTGCCTTAGGCTCCAACTTATGCCTCAATTGAGATGGCACATATGCATATGCCAAGCATCCAAATATTCTACAATGATCCAAGGTAGGTTTCTTACCCCACCAAGCTTCATATGGTGTCATACCTTGCAAAGCTTTACAAGGCAATCTATTGACCAAATATGTAGCTGTATTTACAGCCTCTGCCCACAAATAATTTGGGCAATTCTTCTCTTTCATCATGGACCTTGCAAACTCAACAAGAGTCCTATTTCTTCTTTCTGCTACCCCATTTTGTTGAGGAGAGTACTTGCAAGTAACTTCTCTCTTTATACCTGCATTCCACAAGTAATCATTGAATTCATTTGAAAAATACTCTCCCCCTCCATCTGACCTTAGTCTCTTCAATTTTTGACCTGTAATCCTTTCTGCATATGCATGATAATGTTTAAATGTATTAAACACTTCTGATTTTTCTTTAATCACATAAATTGTGATCCATCTGGTAGCATCATCAACATATATGACATAATATCTTGAACCATTTATACTAAAGTCCTTTGAAGGACCCCACACATCTGTATGCACCAATTCAAGTCTTTCTGAATACATAAACCCATGCTTGGAATAGGATTGCTTATGAGCTTTACCTAATTGACATGCCTCACATCTGTATGTCATATGTTGACCTGCAATGTTAGGCAACCCAAGCACTGAATCATTGTTAATCATTTCTTTGATACCTCTTTCATTGAAGTGTCCAAGTCTTTTATGCCAAAGATCCAATTCTGACACCTTCTGCTCTCCATATGTGAACATAGCATGTCCAACATTTCCTTGTACCTTCAATGTGAAGAGCCTTCCTTCTTTCTTTCCTGTAACAACCTGTTTATACCCTTGACTAGGGTCTTCAACATAGACTCCATCATTAGTGAATCTTACCTCATATCCTTTCTCCACAATTTGACCTACAGTGATCAAATTCTTTGGAATTGTGGGAACATAAAGAACCTTACTCAGAAGAGTGCTCCCATCTTTAGCTTTGACTGAACCAATTGACTTTACCTTATGCTTTATATTATCACCTGTCTAAACTGTATGATTAATTGCATTATGATCTAAATCAGTCATCAAAGCCATATTTCCACTTAAATGATTACTACATCCTGAATCAATATAGAACACTCTCATGTCCTCATGTGAGGTCTCATATGTTGCATTCATAATGAGAGTCGAGTCCTCCTTCTGATCTGATGCATAGTTGTAGTAGGTGTTATTATAGGATTGATTTTGGAAGCTTCTTCCTCCACCTCTTCCAAAAGAATTCCTACCACCTCTACCTCTGAAATTTCCTCTCTGAAATCTACCACCTCTTGCTCTTTGATTAAGGTTCTGATAATTACTATTATTCTGATTATTGTGCCAACAATCATGAGATAGATGATTGGTCTTACCACATATCCAACAAGCTCTTGCATTATCTTTGTTGTTTCTGCCTCTTCCTCTACTTCTACCATTTCCTTTTCCTCTTATGAAATTTGCTTGGTTTGAAGTACCTTCGTCTTCACCTGATTGTTGCTTCCCTTTGTTAGCTTTCTTCTTGTCTTTAGAGTACATTGCATGACCTGCACTCTTATCAACATCTCCTTTGATATCATTCTCAAAAGTTAGCATATGACCTAACAATTGATTCAAATCAGGAGTAAAGTGATCTAATGAAAGTTCTGTAGACAAAATAAAAGGCTTCCACTTCTCATCTCCTCTTAGCCCTGTGAGAATTTGTCTTACCAATTTATCTTCTTCAATATCTTCATCCACTGCACCTAGAGAATCTGCAATGTCCTTCATCTTTGTCACATAATCAGAGATTGATTGTGAGGCCTTCTTCTTGAAGGTAGTAAATTCTGCCCATAGTGAAGCCTTCCTTGATTTGGTTGTGTTTTGGAAATGCTCCTCCAAAGCATTCCAAATGTCACATGCACTTTCAAGTCCTCTAATGTGAGGAAGCAAATAGTCATTGACTGCCATGTAGATTATGCTCCTTGCTTGAGCATCCTTCTTCATCCAATTCTTCAAGTCTACAAGCTCCTCTCTAATTGGAACACTAGAGTCTCTAAATTCTGGCTTTTCTTCATCTCCTATGATGTATCCCATCAGGTCTTTGCTCATAAGATGAGCTTCCATCCTCATTGACCATGCAGGATAGTTTTCCCTATCCAATTTCTCTATCTGTAGAGAATCTCCCATCTTGTGTCCACCTGTGTATTGAAATCTTCAAGCTTTATGAATAATATATGTACCTTTGCTTCGAATTAGAGTCCTTTTGCCTTTCTTGATGTCGTATGGTCTCCTCCTCAAGCTTTGCCTTCAATTTTTCACCTTTTAGTTCTTCAATTGTTGAATTTCTTGAATCTGCAGCAGTCGGGATTCTCCTTTCCTTGATTTTGATGTTTCCTGCTTAGATACCACTGATGGAGAGGGTTAATCTCCAAAAGAACAAGTTGATCTTGAATTTAGACCACCTCTATATCAAGATCAACTTTAGACTCCACCAAATTTAGACAACATTCATCAACCTTATCAGAAAATTGATTACTCTGAAAAATTCAACTTCTCAGAAAAGTCTGCTACAGATTAATCACTCATTGACTAATCAATCCTATAAAGTTTTTAATAAAACTTTTCACAATACTTCGCCTTGAAGTTGCACAACCTTTCCAAGTTAAATTTCTCAAAATGATTGAGTACACACTGAGAAATGTGTGAAACACTTTACCTATGTCTCAAATAGCTTCTCTGTAATGGTGACTTTGACACCTGTAACTTCTTAGCTACAGTTCTCCTAATGTCAAACCCGTTTGATCAAGATCTTTTAGCCATAGATGGCTTACCTTCCAACTTAGATTTTGAGCCCTCGCTTGTGTAAAACCTTACACCACACACTGAGTACTGTTCATTCCTCTGAACATGAAATTTGTGCCAGTTTTGTCGACTCTCAGAACATCACTACATATGAATGTTCCTAAACTAAATTCTCTCAACCTGATTACAATTAGCCTCTCAAATTCTAGCCATAGATAGATTAGCTATGGACTTAGATACGTGCAGAAGGATTTCTCAAAAGATCAAACACAGAAGGAGCAGACAACAAAACATCGGGCGCAAGTTTTTCTTGATTTCTCAGAAAGTTACAATTGAGTGAAGTTGATGAATTCAACTCACTTCTCATGTGTCTAATGACACTTTCTACTACTCATTTCTCTCTTCCTATTCTCTATTCTCATTTTATTCTGTTTGCCCCGACTTTTCAACAAACATTTATGGGCAAATATATACAAGCTTATGACTAATCAAAAGTATGAGTCAGCTATATCTAAACTAATGTACATATGTGTACATATCTTTGGGTTTCTGAATATGTTCTTCCTTCAACCTTCTGAATTTGTTCTCTTCTTGATTCCTTGACTTCATTTCTTCATAAACCTTCAATTGATGATTGTCATGCACCAACACTAACTTCCCTCAATCACTCTCCAATCAATCAATGATTGATTTGATTCTCTACCTACCACAAATCACGAATTCGTGGCTCCTCTTTCCATTCTTGATCAAGTGGACTCAACCACTTAAGATTCTCTTACTTTTACATTAAGTAAACTCTCCAAAAGTTACAAGAGGTAGTTCACAAGTGAACTTTACATAGTCTTGTTTTTAAAGCTTCTTCTAAGACTTTGTGAGACTCAAGCCAATACTTAGGCTTGTCATAGACTTGCTTCAACAACTCCCCCTCAAGCCAAGTATGCTTGAGGTCTTCAATCTTCCAAGATTACCTGCAAACCTATCATAGCCTTGAATTTGCAAAGCTTTGTACCATCCAATGCTTTGGTTAGAATATCTGCACATTGTTGATGAGTGGACACATATGATATTTGAATCTCTTTGCTTAGAACCTTCTCTCGTACATAGTGATAATGAACTTCAATATTTTTAGTCCTTGCATGAAAAATAGGATTAGCAGCCAAGTGGATAGAACTCATATTGTCACCAAAAATAGTTGGAGTTCCAAACTCCAATCCAAGATCTTTGAATAATGTCTTCATCCACATAGCTTCTTGTGTAGCTATGGCAAGACCTCTATATTCAGCTTCAGTAGAAGAGAGAGCAACTGTGGGTTGCTTCTTGGATGACCATGAAATAAGCTTTGAACCTGCAAAGGTAAGATAACCTGAAGTGCTCCTTCTATCTTCCTTGGAGCCAGCCCAATCTGCATCAGAAAATAGCTTCAAACCTAAATCAGATACATAAGGATAATAAAGTCCTTCATTTATGGTTCCTTTGAGATACTTGAGAATCCTTTTGGCAGCATCCATATGTGGTTTCCTTGGTGTGTGCATAAATTGGCTTAGCACACTCACACTGTAACATATATCTACTTTTGTCAATGTGGCATAGTTGAGACTACCCACTAGACTTTGATATGATGTGATGTCCTCTATGAGTTCACCTTCATGTGAGCTCAATTTGTGATTGACCTCCATTGGAGTACCTGCAATCTTACAATCTTGACTCTTGAATTTTGCCAACATGTCCTTAATGTTCTTCCTTTGAGTGAGAAACAAACCATGATCTTTGTAGACAACTTCCAAACCTAGGAAGTAGGTAAGTGAACCCAAATCACTTATCTTGAACTCTTCTCTCATCTGATCTTTGATCTTCTTCATACCATCTGCATCATTTCCTGTCAATATAATATCATCTACATATACACATAGGTAGATGACCTCGGAATTACTCTTTTTAATAAAGAGTGAAGGATCTGCCTTGCTTGGTTGAAAGCCTTTGTCTTGCAAGAATGAAACAAGCCTGAAATTCCAAGCTCTTGGAGCTTGCTTGAGACCATACAATGCTTTGTTAAGTTTACACACATAATCAGGATAAACTTGATTCTCAAAACCAGGTGGTTGTGCCATATATACCTCTTCTGTTATCCAACCATTCAAGAATGCATTCTTTACATCTAATTGAAGTATCTTCCAATTCTTGGAAGAGGCAATACTAAGCAAAACCCTAATAGTAGGCATCTTTGCCACAGGAGAGAAAGTCTCCTCATAATCAATTCCCTGAGTTTGTGCAAAGCCTTTTGCTACAAGCCTTGCCTTATACCTGTTAATGGAACCATCAGAATTCTTCTTGAGTTTATAGACCCATCTTGAGCCTATTACCTTCATGGATGAAGTCTTGGGCACCAAATCCCAAGTGTTGTTTTCCTCAAGTGCTTCAATCTCTTCCTTCATTGCATTCTTCCATTCTGTTTTTGCTTTGGCCTCTTTGAATGATGATGGCTCCTCTTGGTTTATGTCCTGTGCTATGTAGATAGAATGTTTAGTTACTAATGAGGTGTCAAACCCATACCTTTCTGGTTTTTTCTTTTCCCTCATAGATCTTCTTAGGCCATGATGTGATGATTCTGCCTCATGTCCAAGTTCCTGCAATTTTGCTTTACCTTTAGACTTCCATGCTTTGATCTTTTCCATCTGAGATTCTTCATCATCCTCTGAGGTGTCTTGTTCTTCAATCTTCGGTTGTTCTCTACCAAGCTTTGGAAAATCTTCTTCAAGATCATATGGTAAATTGATCTTCCTGCATGAATCTTCATACCATGAATTGTTCTCATCAAAAACTACATCTCTGCTTACCAAGAATCCTTTGTTGGTAGGGTTGTATAACCTGTAGCCCTTTTGATTGTTGTCATATCCAATAAATACACACCTTTCTGCCTTTGGATCCATCTTGCCTCTAACCTGTGAAGGAACATGAGCAAAAGCAATACATCCAAAAATTTTACAATGATCTAAGCTTGGTCTTCTTCCATTCCAAGCCTCATATGGAGTCATCCCATCAAGGGATTTTGAAGGCAACCTGTTAATCAAGTAAGTGGCTGTAGATACAGCCTCAGCCCATAAATAATTAGGTAAATGCTTTTCATTTAACATAGACCTTGCAGCTTCAACAATTGTCCTATTCCTCCTTTCTGCCACTCCATTTTTCTCAGGACTGTACCTTGTAGTTACCTCTCTTTTGATTCCTCTTTCTTGAAGAAAAGAATCAAAATCATGGGAGAAGTATTATCCCCCTCCATCTGACCTTAGCCTTTTTAGTGATTTACCTGTTTGATTCTCCACAAGAGCCAAATATCTTTTGAAACATGAAAAAACTTCATCTTTGTGTTTCATAAAGAATAGGATAGTCCATCTACTGCAATCATCAATAAAGGAAACATAATACCTTGATCCAGATATTGAAGCTTCCTTGCTAGGTCCCCATACATCTGTATGAACCAACTCCAAGAGATCTCCATGCATATAACCTTTCTTCATGAATGGTAACCTGTGAGACTTTCCAAATTGACATGCACTACACTTATAAATCATATGTTGTTTTGACAAATTAGGGAGTCCAAGTACACTTTGGTCCCTGCAGATTTGCTTTAATGACCTTTCACCAATATGTGCTAACCTTTTGTGCCATACTTCCAATTCTGTGAGTGTCTGACTACCATAATTAAAGAGAGCAATGTTTCTAGTGTCCTGTAATTCAAATGTGAACAATCTACTTGTCTTTTCACCTTTTGCAATTCTTCTGAATCCTTGACTTGGATCTTCAACAAATGCTCCTGCTTTTGTGAACCTGACTTGCAACCCTTTCTCTACTATCTGCCCAACACTTATCAAATTCTTTGTAATGGTAGGGACATAGAGTACCTTATTGAGTAGGTTGATGTTTCCATCAGGTGCTTTGACATTGCCTATTTTCTCCACAGGATGTTTTGTATCATCTCCTGTTTGTACCTCATGCTTATTCCTTGGATCTTCTAAATCTGATAGGAGTGCCACATTTCCTGCCACATGATTTGAACAACCTGAATCTATGTAGAAAACATGCTCATCAGATTTACCTTGTGGCATAGCCATGTTCATGATCAATAATGAATCCTCTTTGTTTGAGTCTTCTGTGTAGTTATTGCAGTCTCTCCTTCCTTTGTAGCCTCCTTGATAGTTTGAATGATTGTAGTTGTTGTAGTTGCCATGGTAGTTGTTGAACCTTCCTCTTGAGTAGCCATAACTTCCTCTATTGTATCCTCTGCCTCTTTGATTCCTGGAATTCCTAAAGCTATTTTCAGTTGTATGATTAGTTAATCCACAAATAGAACATGAGTTGGAGTCTTGGTATCTCCCCGTGCCTTGTCTACCTCCTCTTCCTCTACCTCTGCCATGTCTTCCTCTACCTGCATAGTTAGCTTGATATGTACCTGCTTCATCATCCACTTTCTTTGCCTTTCCTTTGTTATCTTTAGACTTGCTTTTATCCGTGTATAAAGCTGAAGATTGATTACCTTTAGAGCTTTCTCCATTTTTGATAAGCTTTGCCTCTTGAGTAAGTAGTTGTCCAATGAGTGTGTTGAAATCAGGTACATGCATGTCCATGTACAAATCCATAGCTGTGGTGAATGCTTCCCACTTATCATCTGCCTTCAAGCCATTGATGACCTGCCTTACAATTTGCTCTTCATCTATTACCTCTCCAATGCTTCCCAACTGATCCGCTATGTCCTTGAGCTTTGTGACAAAATCAGTCACATTTTGTTTGGGAGCCTTCTTGAGAGTTGTGAACTCCAGCCATAGTTGATGCTTCCTAGCTTTGGTACTTGAAGAAAAGAAAGCTTCAAGTGCATCCCACACTTCCTGAGATGTCTTACAACTTCTAATGTGAGGCAACAAAAAATCTGAGATAGAGTTGAGGAGATAAGACCTTGCAAGTGCATCCTTGGAGCACCATGTGCTCAATCTTTCTTGCTCTTCTTGTGTTGGTTGACTTTTGTTCCTGAAACTTGGCATAACTTCATCTCCAGCCACATAACCATATAAACTTCTACCTTGGAGATAGGCTTCCATTCTTAATGACCAAGCTGAGTAGTTACCTCTGTCTAATTTGTCAATTGATGAAGGAAATCCATCTGCCATGTTGTCCAACCTTGCTCTGATACCACTGTGAAGAGATGGATAGGTATGTGTTTGAAGATGAAGAGGTGTTGCAAAATCCTTGATCTACACCAGCCAAATGAACTCCAGGAGTATATGGTGGGCCCTTTTAGCTTGCCAATGGATGTATTAGACACCCTATGTACCTTGGAAGATCACTCTCAAAAAGATAGATCAAAACAGATAAGTTGGAGTTAGCTCAGAGGTGAAAACTTGTTATTCTTGGTTCATACACCTGTCCAGTGTTTTACATAATTCTCTGAGCACAGCAGCAATTAGCTTAATTCCTCTTGGGGAAGTCTAGTTAGCTTAAAGAGATAACTTTCAAGAGTAATCTCATAAAAAATAATGAACCACACACTGAGAATGAGTTTTAACAAGTGATGACATCATCCCGATTTTCACGGGCTGCTACAGAAATAGACCAGTGCACAGAAACATCAACATAACTCACAATTTAGGAATCCAATGATTATGAAAATTTGTATGGTTATACTAGACAGTACGCTGAATCCAACAAGCTTCAAAGCACTGAATTTGGATAAGTAACCACTGAGCAATGGCTCTGACAAGATGAGTGAAAAAGTCGGGTACCTGACATAGAGGTGAAGATGAACAGACCCTGTTGACTTCAAATTAACATAACTGAAGATTGCAACATCCAAATGACATGAAAATTTATGAGCATATAGTAGACTTATAGAGATAACTTTATCAAGTTAAATCACTGAAAATGATGCACCAAGCTCAGAGAAAACATCTCTGCAAGCTGACTGAGAAAACTGAGAGTAATGGCAGTGAGTAGTACACTTCACAAGAACATGGAAAGATGAACTCAAATAATCATGAAAATGAAAGTATATTGCTTGTACAATACAATGACTTACTGATACATATGTGTGCCTTGTAATCACACCTTGATATGGCATAAAGCTCAGCTCTTGGAGGTCTTCACATAGGTCTCTCTAACCACGACTAAAACTGCCATCTATTTATAGTTGAGTTTGGGAGGCTAACTTCCCTCAATCACTCTCCAATCAATCAATGATTGATTTGATTCTCTACCTACCACAAATCACGAATTCGTGGCTCCTCTTTCCATTCTTGATCAAGTGGACTCAACCACTTAAGATTCTCTTACTTTTACATTAAGTAAACTCTTCAAAAGTTACAAGAGGTAGTTCACAAGTGAACTTTACATAGTCTTGTTTTTAAAGCTTCTTCTAAGACTTTGTGAGACTCAAGCCAATACTTAGGCTTGTCATAGACTTGCTTCAACAATTATCAAACCAGAAAGCGCACAAGCCAGCGATACAGACTCCAATAGTTCGGATATTCAGCTTCTGGATACAGGAGAAAGTCATCGTACAACCATCAGCACGATGAACGGGCAACAACAACAACAACAACAACAGCAGGAGCAATAACAACTATGTCCACCCAGGCCGCCTCCAACAGGAGTAACGTACACTAAATTCGGTGGATTCCCAGGTGATGACCCAGATGCTCATGTATGCACATTTGAGATAAGTTACGCAGTACTAAACCATCCACCGGATCCGGCGTATAAAGCTATTGACTTTCAATCTAGATTGGTCAATGAAGCAACTAGATGGCTTACAGAATATGATATTAATCACTTCGGCACCTATGAAGCAGTACGAGATGCCTTTTTGCAGAGATCTAGGCTAAAGAAGAATCTAGCCAAAAGTTTTTACTATCTACAAAACAACAGACAGAAGGTAAACCAAACACTACAGGAATACGCTACCATATTCAGGACTCATTTAAGGCAGTTACCACCAGCACATGCCAACCTACCGAATGATGTTATAACTCAATGGTTTATCAATTGCTTGACTCCACAACTTAAACAGATTATGATCATACGTTGTGTAGGAGCTATGACGCTCCACGCAGTGATTGCCATGGCTTTACAGCTGGAAAACAAGGTTGGAGGATTTACAGAAGATCTGGAGTGGTTAAAAACAAATAGAAATGTTGCCGAAGATACGACCAGACAAGTATACTGCATCACATGCAAGAATTCACGCCATACTAGTGCCACTTGTGCACTTGATCAGTTATTCTACGCTATTTGCTGTTGGTGCATTTTACCCAAGCCTACATGCTTGATATGTTTGATATCATCCTAATTTGTAAGTCACATGTGTAGTCATGTGAACACCTCTTGTAAAGAGTTCATTTTATCTCTTGTAATTGAAAAAAAGAAAAAGGAAAAGGATGGCTTACCTCATCCATGATGTACAAGAAATTTTGTGGCTCTAACTACCTAAAACCACGAATTTTAGAGCTGAGGGAATCTCTCCTAACTTTGGGGATCACTTTTAGGTGGAGCCATTCGAATTTGAATTCAAAACTCCCTCCAAGAATAGCTATAAAAAGAGCAAGAAGGAAGAGGCGATTAGCAAGCCTTGTACGTGACCACTTCATGTCATTTTGTAGAGATTGAAGAGCTTACTCCATAGCTCTATCATTCTACTCCCATTGTGCAAAGATTTATTGCCAATGTGGTTGTAATCATATGTGAATCTATACATTTATTATCATCTACTCCTCTGTTTTGTTCTCTGCTATACTCACTCAGAGCAGTACCTTCAGAAGGTCATATCTCGCGTTCTATGGATCTGTTTTCAGTGATTGAACATGCGTTGGATAGCTCCTACTGTCTACTTTGTGATACAAATTTTCAAGGTCATTTGAATAATACTCTTGGAGATATCTGCATTATACTGCTTACTGGTCTATCTCTGCAGAGCCCCGAGATGTGTGGGGATGTTCCAGAAATTGTTGAAACTTGTTCTCAGTGCTCAGTCCATCATTTGAAGTGTTTTAAATTGGATTGGGAAGCTTGCTAAGTCTATTTGCTATGCCCAAAAGGAATGTTTCTAATTCCTACCAAGCTGAGAGCACTGTTCATTTTTTCCAGCAGGTGTATGTCCAAAAATAGCAAGTTTTGGGAGCTAGTCATTTCGCAACTAGTCTGATTTGACTTAAACTTTTGGGATACATGTTCCAAAGTACTTGGCTGATATTTTGGTGGATTTAGGAATCTTAAAGGGTCTACTAATCAACTCTGAAGTCTCAGTTGGCTGGTGTGAAGGTGGTTGTAGCAGCACCTACTCATCTTTGGATTGCATCCACCATCTCTCTTCAGAGTGGTATCAGAGCATAGTCAAGCAACATGGGAGATGGATTTCCATCAACAATTGACAAATTGGATCGAAACAACTACCCGGCATGGTCTCTAAGGATGGAGGCTTACCTTCAAGGGAGGAATCTATATGTATTCATATCCGGAGATGAAGCAATGCCAACCATGAGGAACAAAGGGCAACCATCACATGAAGAAGTGGAAGGACTTTCGAATTGGTGTTTGAAGGATGCACTTGCAAGGTCCTATATTCTAAACTCAATCTCTGATTTTCTTTTAACTCATGTCAAGGGATGCAAGACATCAAGAGAGACCTGGAATGCACTTGCTTCTTTCTTCTCTTCCAACACTCGAGCAAGGAAGAACCAATTGTGGATGGAGTTCACAACAATGAAGAAAAGCCCGAAGCAAAATGTGATTGATTATGTCACAAAGATGAAGGAGATTTCCGACCAACTTGGAAGCATTGGAGAGGTAATTGAAGAGGAGCAAATCATAAGACAAATCATGAATGGAATCAAAGCAGACGACAAGTGGGAGTCATTCACAACAGCCATGGATTTATACATGGATATGCATGTACCCGACCTCAACACACTCATGGGCCAACTCTTCACTCATGAAGCAAAGATTAGCAAAGGTGGTGAGTCCTCAAGAGGTAATCAAACTTTTGCCTTATATTCTCATAAAGCTAAGGTCAATGACAAGTCAAAGAATAGGAAGAATGAAGATGAAGGAAGCTCTTTCCAAGCAAAGTTTGTAGGTAGAGGAAGAGCCAGAGGAAGAGGCACAGGTAGAAAGCAAGGCAGTGGGAGATTCCAATGATCTCAACCTTGCAACATATGTGGCTTATCTAACCATACTACTGAAGAATGTTTTAGGAACCTGAGGAACTCAAGAGGAAGAGGATTCAATAGAGGTGGCTATGGATCAAATAGAGGTAGATACAATGGAGGCTACAACAACAACTACTACAACAACAATTACAACAACAACAACAACTATCAAAGTGGCCATAGAGGAAGAAGAGATTACAATAACTATCTAGAGGACCAAAGTCAAGAAGATTCATTATTGATTATGAATATATCAGCGAAGAAGGGTAAGGATGATGATCACATATTTTACATTGATTCGGGATGCTCGAACCATGTAGCAGGAAATGTGGCTTTACTTTCGGATTTGGAAGATCCTCATAACAAGCATGAAGTGCAGACAGGAGATGACACAAAGCACTCAGTGGAGAAGATAGGTAATGTGAAGACATCAGATGGGAATATGAACCTCTTAAGCAAAGTCTTGTATGTCCCTACAATTACCAAAAATTTAATAAGTGTTGGACAGATTGTTGAAAAAGGATTGCAGGTTAGATTCAATCGATTTGGAGCATATGTTGAAGACCCAAGGCAAGGCTTTCGAAGGATTGCCAAAGGAGAAAGACAGAAAGGCTTTTCACTTTTAAAGTGGAAGATACAAAGAACATAGCTTTGTTTAGCTATGGATCTCAAACTCTAACAGAGTTGGAGATATGGCACAAAAGGCTTGCTCACATTGGTGAGAGGAAACTCAAACAGATTTGCAGGGACCAAAGTGTACTTGGTTTGCCTAATATCACAAGGCAACACATGATTTATAAGTGTGAAGCTTGTCAACTCGGCAAGGCTCATAGACAACCTTTCAATAAGAAAGGATATATGTATCAAAATCCTTTGGATCTAGTGCACACGGATGTGTGTGGTCCAAGTAAGGAGCCATCTATATCAGGCTCAAGATATTATGTGTCTTTCATAGATGATTGTAGCAGGTGGACCATTCTGTTTTTCATGAAGCACAAGGATGAAGTGTTTAATTGCTTTAAGAAGTATATTGCTCTTGTTGAAAACCAAACAGGTAGGACTTTAAAACGACTCAGATCAGATGGTGGAGGAGAATACTTCTCTTCTGAATTTGATGCCTTCTTGCATGAAAGAGACATTAAAAGGGAAGTTACTACAAGGTATAGACCTGAACTCAATGGTGTAGCAGAGAGGACAAACAGAGCTATTGTCGAAGCTACAAGGTCCATGCTCAACGAAAAGGGATTGTCGAACTACCTATGGGTAGAGGCTGTGTCAACAACCACATATCTCATAAATAGACTTCCATCTAAGTTACTAGATGGAACCACTCCATATGAAGTGTGGAATGGAAGAAGACCTAGTCTAGAGCATTGTAAAATCTTTGGATGCTTAGCCTATGCTCACATTCCTTCTCAAGTAAGAGGGAAATTGGATCCCAAGGCAGAGAAGTGCGTATTTATTGGTTATGGCCAAAACCAAAAAGGATATAGATTGTACAATCCAACCAATAAAGGATTTTCTGTGAGTAGAGATGTAATTTTTGATGAAAACAAATCATGGTTTGATGATGACAGGAAAGTGAAGTTGCCATATGACTTGGATGAAGTTTTTCCATCACTTCAACCAAAGGAGCCAAAGCAGATTGAAGAAAGTGATTCGAAGATTGACCTAGAAGACTTGGAAAGACTAAAGCTATGGAAGAACAAAGGTAAAGCAAAGATGCAGGATGCTACATATGGACCCGAGAGCTCACATCAACCACTTAGAAGGTCTTCAAGGGAGAAGAAGAAACCAGAGAGGTTTGGTTATGATACTTCTTTGGTCACCAAGCACTCAATCTACATTGCAAAGGATTCAACCAATGAAGAACCTACCACATTCGAAGAAGCACAAAGCAAGAAAGCTTGGAGAGATGCAATGGATGAAGAGATGGAAGCCTTGAAGGAGAGTGACACTTGGGAGATTTTACCTAACAAGCCATCTATGAAGATATTCGGATCTCGATGGATATACAAAATCAAGAGGAAACCAGATGGAAGTATAAATAGACACAAAGCAAGGTTGGTTGCTAAAGGGTTTGCTCAAACCCATGGTATTGATTATGAGGAGACTTTCTCTCCTGTTGCAAAAATGCCTACAATTAAGGTTCTCATTAGTCTTGCTGCATCTAGAAATTGGAATCTTTATCAACTTGATGTAAAGAATGCTTTCTTGAATGGATGGATTTCTGAGGAAGTGTATATGGCACAACCTCCTGGATATGAGGATGCACATCATCCTAACTATGTATGCAAACTAAAGAAAGCTTTGTATGGATTGAAGCAAGCTCCAAGAGCTTGGAATTTCAGATTGGTGACTTATTTGCAGGACCAAGGATTCAAAGCTAGCAAGGCGGATACCTCTTTGTTCGTAAAGAGGAATGGATCTGAAGTGATCTATTTATGTGTGTATGTTGATGATATTATTATCACAGGCAATGATCTTGAAGGAATCAAACACGTAAAGAGTCAAATGGAGGAGGAGTTCAAAATAAGTGAACTTGGACCACTCACTTATTTTCTTGGATTGGAGTTGATCTACACAGATTCAGGTATATACATCACACAAAGGAAGTATGTCCATGACATGCTCGTCAAGTTCAAGATGGAAAATACCAAGTGTGCAGGTGCACCTATGGAGCAAAATCATAAGCTTAGTGCTTATGAAGGAGATCCAATTGAAGACATCACAAGCTATCAAAGCTTGGTTGGAAGTTTGAACTATGCAACACGCACAAGGGTGGATATATGCTATAATGTTAGCATATTGAGTCAATTTATGCATAAGCCGAGAAGACCACATATGGAAGCGGCCAAGAGAGTCCTCAAGTACCTAAAGGGGACCATGAATGAAGGTTTGTTCTATTCATATACTTCAGATATTGAGCTAAAGGTCTACTTAGATGCAGATTGGGCCGGATCTAGAGATGATAGAAGAAGCACATCCGGGTATATATCATTTGCAGGTTCAAAAATCATTTCTTGGTTATCGAAGAAGCAACCAACCGTGGCATTATCTTCTACTGAAGCTGAATATAGAGGTTTGGCTAATGCAACTCAATAAATCATGTGGTTAAAGTCTTTGTACACAGATCTTGGACTTCATTCTTCAACACCTCATATTTTTGGTGACAACACAAGCTCACTACATCTAGCAGCTAATCCGGTATACCATGCTAGAACCAAGCATATTGAAGTCCACTACCATTACGTAAGGGAGATGCTAATGAGCAAGGATATTCAACTATCCTATGTCTCTACAGATATGCAATATGCAGACATGTTGACTAAAGCTCTTGATGGTACAAAATTAAGTAGATTCAAGTTGATGATTCGCTTGCAGGAAATCAAGGACAATTGAAGACTTATTTGGAGGCCAAGCATGTTAGGCTTGAGGGGGAGCTGTTGGTGCATTTTACCCAAGCCTACATGCTTGATATGTTTGATATCATCCTAATTTGTAAGTCACATGTGTAGTCATGTGAACACCTCTTGAAAAGAGTTTATTTTTATCTCTTGTAATTGAGAAAAAGAAAAAGGAAAAGGATGGCTTACCTCATCCATGATGTAGAAGAAATTTCATGGCTCTAACTACCTAAAACCACGAATTTTAGAGCTCAGGGAATCTCTCCTAACTTTGGGGATCACTTTTAGGTGGAGCCATTCGAATTTGAATTCAAAACTCCCTCCAAGAATAGCTATAAAAAGAGCACGAAGGAAGAGGCGATTAGCAAGCCTTGTACGTGACCACTTCATGTCATTTTGTAGAGATTGAAGAGCTTACTCCATAGCTCTATCATTCTACTCCCATTGTGCAAAGATTTATTGCCAATGTGGTTGTAATCATATGTGAATCTATACATTTATTATCATCTACTCCTCTGTTTTGTTCTGTGCTATACTCACTCAGAGCAGTACCTTCAGAAGGTCATATCTCGAGTTCTACAGATCTTTTTTCTGTGATTGAATGTGCATTGGATAGCTCTTACTGTCTACGTTGTGCGTATAATTTTCAAGGTCATTTGAGTAATACTTTTGGAGATATCTGCATTTTACGGCTTACTGGTCTATCTGTGCAGAGCCCCGAGAATTGTGGGGATGTTCCAGAAATTGTTGAAACTTGTTCTCAGTGCTCAATCAATCATTTGAAGTGTTTTAACTTGGATTGGGAAGCTTGCTAAGTCTATTTGGTATGCCCAAAAGGAATGTTTCTAATTCCTACCAGGTTGAGAGCAATGGTCATTTTTTTGAGCATGTGTATGTCCAAAAATAGCAAGTTTTGGGAGCTAGTCATTTCGCAACTAGTCTGTCTTGACTTAAACTTTTGGGATACATGTTCCAAAGTACTTGGCTGATATTTTGGTGGATTTAGGAATCTTAAAGGGTCTACTAATCAACTCTGAAGTCTCAGTTGGCTGGTGTGAAGCTGGTTGTAGCAGCACCTACTCATCTTTGGATTGCATCCACCATCTCTCTTCATAGTGGTATTAGAGCATAGTCAAGCAACATGGGAGATGGATTTCCATCAACAATTAACAAATTGGATCAAAACAACTACCCGGCATGGTCTCTAAGGATGGAGGCTTACCTTCAAGGGAGGAATCTATATGGATTCATATCCAGAGATGAAGCAATGCCAACCATGAGGAACAAAGGGCAACCATCACATGAAGAAGTGGAAGGACTTTCAAATTGGTGTTCGAAGGATGCACTTGCAAGGTCCTATATTCTAAACTCAATCTTTGATTTTCTTTTACCTCATGTCAAGGGATGCAAGACATCAAGAGAGACTTGGAATGCACTTGCTTCTTTCTTCTCTTCCAACACTCGAGCAAGGAAGAACCAATTGTGGATGGAGTTCACAACAATGAAGAAAAGCCCGAAGCAAAATGTGACTGATTATGTCACAAAGATGAAGGAGATTTCCGACCAACTTGGAAGCATTGGAGAGGTAATTGAAGAGGAGCAAATCATAAGACAAATCATGAATGGAATCAAAGCAGACAACAAGTGGGAGTCATTCACAACAGCCATGGATTTATACATGGATATGCATGTACCCGGCCTCAACACACTCATGGGCCAACTCTTCACTCATGAAGCAAAGATTAGCAAAGGTGGTGAGTCCTCAAGAGGTAATCAAACTTCTGCCTTATATTATGATAAAGCTAAGGTCAAGGACAAGTCAAAGAATAGGAAGAATGAAGATGAAGGAAGCTCTTTCCAAGCAAAGTTTGTAGGTAGAGGAAGAGGTAGAGGAAGAGGCAGAGGTGGAAAGCAAGGCAGGGGGAGATTCTAATCATCTCAACCTTGCAACATATGTGGCTTATCTAACCATACTACTGAAGAATGTTTCAGGAACCCGAGGAACTCAAGAGGAAGAGGATTCAATAGAGGTGGCTATGGATCAAATAGAGGTAGATACAATGGAGGCTACAACAACAACAACTACTACAACAACAATTACAACAACAACAACAACTATCAAAGTGGCCATAGAGGAAGAAGAGATTACGATAACTATGTAGAGGACCAAAGTCAAGAAGATTCATTATTGAATATGAATCTATCAACAAAGAAGGGTAAGGATGATGATCACATATTTTACATTGATTTGGGATGCTCGAACCATGTAGCAGGAAATGTGGCTTTACTTTCTGATTTGGAAGATCCTCATAACAAGCATGAAGTGCAGACAGGAGATGACACAAAGCACTCAGTGGAGAAGATAGGTAATGTGAAGACATCAGATGGGAATATGAACCTCTTAAGCGAAGTCTTGTATGTCCCTACAATTACCAAAAATTTAATAAGTGTTGGACAAAAGTTTAATAAGTGTTGGACAAATTGTTGAAAAAGGATTGCACGTTAGATTCAATCGATTTGGAGCATATGTTGAAGACCCAAGGCAAGGCTTTCGAAGGATTGCCAAAGGAGAAAAGAGAGGAAGGCTTTTCACTTTTGAAGTGGAAAAACATAGCTTTGTTTAGCTATGGATCTCAAACTCTAACAGAGTTGGAGATATGGCACAAAAGGCTTGCTCACATTGGTGAGAGGACACTCAAACAGATTTGCAGGGACCAAAGTGTACTTGGTTTGCCTAATATCACAAGGCAACACATGATTTATAAGTGTGAAGCTTGTCAACTTGGCAAGGCTCATAGACAACCTTTCAATAAGAAAGGATATATGTATCAAAATCCTTTGGATCTAGTGCACACGGATGTGTGGGGTCCAAGTAAGGAGCCATCTATATCAGGCTCAAGATATTATGTGTCTTTCATAGATGATTGTAGCAGGTGGACCATTCTGTTTTTCATGAAGCACAAGGATGAAGTGTTTAATTGCTTTAAGAAGTATATTGCTCTTGTTGAAAACCAAACAGGTAGGACTTTGAAACGACTCAGATCAGATGGTGGAGGAGAATACTTCTCTTCTGAATTTGATGCCTTCTTGCATGAAAGAGGCATTAAAAGGGAAGTCACTACAAGGTATACACTTGAACTCAATGGTGTAGCAGAGAGGAGGAACAGAGCTATTGTCAAAGCTGCAAGGTCCATGCTCAGCGAAAAGGGATTACCGAACTACCTATGGGCAGAGGCTGTGTCGACAGCCACATATCTCATAAATAGACTTCCATCTAAGTCACTAGATGGAACCACTCCATATGAAGTGTGGAATGGAAGAAGACCTAGTCTAGAGCATTGTAAAATCTTTGGATGCTTAGCCTATGCTCACATTCCTTCTCAAGTAAGAGGGAAATTGGATCCCAAGGCAGAGAAGTGCGTATTTATTGGTTATGACCAAAACGAAAAAGGATATAGATTGTACAATCCAACCAATAAAGGATTTTCTGTGAGTAGAGATGTAATTTTTGATGAAAACAAATCATGGTTTGTTGATGAGAGGAAAGTGAAGCTGCCATATGACTTGGATGAAGATTTTCCATCACTTCAACCAAAGGAGCCAAAGCCGATTGAAGAAAGTGATTGGAAGATTGACCTAGAAGACTTGGAAAGACTAAAGCTATGGAAGAACAAAGGTAAAGCAAAGATGTAGGATGCTACATATGGACCCGAGAGCTCACATCAACCACTTAGAAGGTCTTCAAGGGAGAAGAAGAAACCAGAGAGGTTTGGTTATGATACTTCTTTGGTCACCAAGCACTCAATCTACATTGCAAAGGATTCAACCAATGAAGAACCTACCACATTCGAAGAAGCACAAAGCAAGAAACCTTGGAGAGATGCAATGGATGAAGAAATGGAAGCCTTGAAGGAGAATGACACTTGGGAGATTGTACCTAACAAGCCATCTATGAAGATAATCAGATCTCGATGGATATACAAAATCAAGAGGAATCCAAATGGAAGTATAAATAGACACAAAGCAAGGTTAGTTGCTAAAGGGTTTGCTCAAACCCATGGTATTGATTATGAGGAGACTTTCTCTCCTGTTGCAAAAATGCCTACAATTAGGGTTCTCATTAGTTTTGCTGCATCTAGAAATTGGAATCTTTATCAACTTGATGTAAAGAATGCTTTCTTGAATGGATGGATATCTAAGGAAGTGTATATGGCACAACCTCCTGGATATGAGGATGCACATCATCCTAACTATGTATGCAAACTAAAGAAAGATTTGTATGGATTGAAGCAAGCTCCAAGAGCTTGGAATTTCAGATTGGTGACTTATTTGCAGGACCAAGGATTCAAAGCTAGCAAGGCGGATACCTCTTTGTTCATAAAGAGGAATGGATCTGAAGTGATCTATTTATGTGTGTATGTTGATGATATTATTATCACAGGCAATGATCTTGAAGGAATCAAACAGGTAAAGAGTCAAATGAAGGAGGAGTTCAAAATAAGTGACCTCGTACCACTCACTTATTTTGTTGGATTGGAGTTGATCTACACAGATTCAGGTATATACATCACACATTATATACATCACACAAAGGAAGTATGTCCATGACATGCTCGTCAAGTTCAAGATGGAAAATACCAAGTGTGTAGGTACACCTATGGAGCAAAATCATAAGCTTACTGCTTATGAAGGAGAGCCAATTGAAGACATCACAAGCTATCAAAGCTTGGTTGGAAGTTTGAACTATGCAACACTCACAAGGGTGGATATATGCTATAGTGTTAGCATATTGAGTCAATTTATGCATAAGCCGAGAAGACCACATATGGAAGTGGCCAAGAGAGTCCTCATGTACCTAAAGGGGACCATGAATGAAGGTTTGTTCTATTCATATACTTCAGATATTGAGCTAAAGGTCTACTCAGATGCAGATTGGGCCGGATCTAGAGATGATAGAAGAAGCACATCCGGGTATATATCATTTGCAGGTTCAAAAATCATTTCTTGGTCATCGAAGAAGCAACCAACCGTGGCATTATCTTCTATTGAAGCTGAATATAGAGGTTTGGCTAATGCAACTCAAGAAATCATGTGGTTAAAGTCTTTGTACACAGATCTTGGACTTCATTCTTCAACACCTCATATTTCTGGTGACAACACAAGCTCACTACATCTAGCAGCTAATCGTGTATACCATGCTAGAACCAAGCATATTGAAGTCCACTACCATTACGTAAGGGAGAAGCTAATGAGCAAGGATATTCAACTATCCTATGTCTCTACAGATATGCAATATGCAGACATGTTGACTAAAGCTCTTGATGGTACAAAATTAAGTAGATTCAAGTTGATGATTGGCTTGCAAGAAATCAAGGACAATTGAAGACTTATTTGGAGGCCAAGCATGTTAGGCTTGAGGGGGAGCTGTTGGTGCATTTTACCCAAGCCTACATGCTTGATATGTTTGATATCATCCTAATTTGTAAGTCACATGTGTAGTCATGTGAACACCTCTTGTAAAAGAGTTCATTTTTATCTCTTGTAATTGAAAAAAAGAAAAAGGAAAAGGATGGCTTACCTCATCCATGATGTACAAGAAATTTCATGGCTCTAACTACCTAAAACCATGACTTTTAGAGCTGAGGGAATCTCTCCTAACTTTGGGGATCACTTTTAGGTGGAGCCATTCGAATTCGAATTAAAAACTCCCTCCAAGAATAGCTATAAAAAGAGCAAGAAGGAAGAGGTGATTAGGAAGCCTTGTACGTGACCACTTCATGTCATTTTGTAGAGATTGAAGATCTTACTCCATAGCTCTATCACTCTACTCCCATTGTGCAAAGATTTATTGCCAATGTGGTTGTAATCATATGTAAATCTATACATTTATTATCATCTACTCCTCTGTTTTGTTCTATGCTATACTCACTTAGAGCAATACCTTGTGAAGGTCATATCTCGAGTTGTACGGATTTTTTTTCAGTGATTGAATGTGCGTTGAATAGCTCTTACTGTGTACTTTGTGCATATACATTTTCAAGGTCATTGGATTAATACTTTTGGAGATATCTGCATTTTACTGCTTACTCGTCTATCTCTACAGAGCCCCGAGAATTGTGGGGATGGTCCAGAAATTGTTGAAACTTGTTCTCAATGCTCAGTCCATCATTTGAAGTGTTTTAACTTGGATTGAGAATTTTGCTAAGTCTATTTGCTATGCCCAAAAGGAATGTTTCGAATTCCTACCAGGTTGAGAGCACTGTTCATTTTTTCCAGCAGGTGTATGTCCAAAAATAGCAAGTTTTGGGAGCTAGTCATTTCGCAACTAGTCTGTCTTGACTTAAACTTTTGGGATAGATGTTCCAAAGTACTTGGCTGATATTTTGGTGGATTTAGGAAGCTTAAAGGGTCTACTAATCAACTCTGAAGTCTCAGTTGGCTGGTGTGAAGCTGGTTGTAGCAGCACCTACTCATCTTTGGATTGCATCCACCATCTCTCTTCACATCTGCAACACTGTCGGACACACCACCAAAAAATATGCATACAACAGCAAAATGCAGGGAACCGCAACTGTGAATGCTATTATACAGGAACCAGGACAACCAGCCAATCATTATGTACCTCTGCAAATGAGGAACAATCAGCAACAAGGATATCGAAATTACAGAGGACAGAGAAACAACAACTACAACGCAAACCGCTGGTAGGCCGAACCAGCATCGAAAAATCCCAATTTGCCACCACCGCGTTGTCATTTCTATGGTGAATTTGGTCACATTAGAAGATTCTGTAAGGATGCAGCTGAATATGATCAGAGGAAGAAGGAACGTCAAAATCCAATGGCTAATATGGTACAAATCACACCAGTGGAAACACAAGCTACAGTAATTCAGACCCGCTCCGATAAACATCTGTAGCCAGCAACAGAATTATTTGAACCAGGTATACACGAACAACAAAGGATGTACAACAAGGCTAGTCAATGGACCACCACAGAACCTCCAGTCTTCCCAGATCCTACTCTGATAAATGAAGAAGGAACACAATAACAGGCTTCCAATTCCGCAGCAGGCCCATCATCTTCAGCAGACGCATCAACTTCAAAACCGGTGGAGCATGCAACCCAATCACAACAGGCCTGGGAAATTTTATCTAAAGCATCTATCACTCTGCCTCTGGGCCAGCTACTTGCATTAGTGCCGGGAGTTCGGCAACAATTCCAACAGCAGTTCAGCCCTGTGCCTTCTTGTATTCCAGCAATGGCAATAGTGCAACCGGAACCTGATTCTATGGTCGATCGTTCAGTTCCTCTAATTACGGTATGGTATAAAAATCATAAAATCACACAGGTACTAATTGATGGAGGATCTGGTGTCAACATTGCTACTACTGCACTATGTAAAAAGTTAGGGTGGACCAACATCGAACCAGTTCAGTTTTTTGTCAGAATGGCCGACCAGTCAAGGGTCCATCCCGTAGGACTTGTACGAAATGTACTCATAACTTTACAAGGTACCACATCTAAGATGACCTTTGTCATACTAGAATTACCGGAATCCACCCTTGATTATAATCTCCTTTTCGGCCGACCTTGGCTGAAGCACGCTAAGGAGATACAAGATTTGTCCACACAGGAACTCACTTTCAAAGACAACAATCGTAAATATGTTGTAAAATTAGATGCTATACAGCCTTGCGAACTACATGCTAGACCAACTTTTGCAGAACCAGTTCATATGTTAGATGATCTGTCGGATGATGAAGAAGAAGAATTTTTAAAAATAATATTGATTTGATCTCCCTAGGAACCATTGATCTACAATCTGTTGTAGATAATTGGAATCCTGCAGTTTGTACGATAATGACTGTAACAGAAGAAGATAAGAAGGAAGATACTGCTGCTATAGATGACACTCAAGTGCAACAACTTTTTAAGTCAGCTGACGATACAGAGAAGCCCCGACAATTTTATGTTCCAGAAGATCAGTTGATCACTTATAATTTAGGCGATGAAGATCATCCGCGTCCTGTGAAGATAAAGCAAAACTTACCAAAAACATTTCAAGCAGGCTTAATCCAGCTACTCCAAGAATTCTCTGACGTCTTTGCATGGGATTACAAAGATATGAAAGGATTGTACTCGCGCATCTATCAGCACAGAGTCATGCTGAAGCCGGAAGCAAAACCGAACAAACAACCCAGCTACCGGATGAATCCAAACTATGCATCACAGGTAAAGGCAGAACTTGATAGGCTACTTAAAGTCGGATTTATTGTACCAATAGAACATGCTAAATGGATCTCACCAATTGTTATTGTCCCGAAAAAGAATAAGCAGTTGCGAATATGTGTAGATTACCGGAAACTGAACGCAGCTACAGTGCCTGATCCTTTTTCGATCCCTTTTCTTGACACAATGCTTGATAGAGTAGCAGGACATGAGATGTATTCATTCCTAGATGGGTACAGTGGATATAATCAAGTTAGAATGGCTGAACAGGATATACCAAAGACTACCTTCATTACCAACTGGGGTGTTTTTGCCTGCACTGTTATGTGGTTTGGATTAAGAAATGCCCCAAGTACATTCCAAAGGTGTATGCAAGAAATATTTTCTCCTTATCTTACCTCTTTCATGCAAGTCTATCTTGACGATTTTTCAATTTTCGGTAAGATGATAACACACCTGTTCCATTTACGGTGCTGCTTTGAAAAATGCTGAGAATACAGACTCTGTTTGAACCCAAACAAATCTTTGTTTGCGGTTTCATGTGGCAAGTTACTCGGTCATATTGTATCTGCACAGGACATACAGGTGGATCCAGATAAAATTTCAGCTGTGTTAGAAGCTCTAGTGCCCACTACACCGAAGGAAGTTATGCGCTTCATGGACCAAGTAAGATGGCATGGATGACACTTACGATGGCTTGCTCACTTGGCAATACCACTGAACATATTAATCACCAAGACTCCTCGATAGTTTGAGTGGACTCAGGAATGTCAGATAACATTTGATCGTCTAAAGTGTTTATTAACACAGGTTCCAATCTTACAACCTCCCGACTGGGATCGCCCATTTCATGTATTTGCTGATGCTTCAGATATAGCAATAGGAAGCGTTTTGATGCAACAAATTGATAAGTGGTTCAGACCAGTGTACTATGCAAGTCGAAGTCATTCATCGGCCAGGCAGTTCACATGCCTTAGCAGATTTCCTCTCCCGCTTAGATTCCGGTGAAGCTCCGGTAGGCATAGATGACACAACTCCGACGATTTATGTCTCTGAACCAACGGATGATGAAATTACAGACCCACCTATGCCATCTACATATTATGATTAAATCTTAACCTTCCTCACTGATGGATGCCTTCCATCTCAGACTTCTACGGTAGTACGCAAGAAAATTGCAGTCTTTAGCCGCCGATTTTGGTTAATTGCTAGGGAATTATACTATGTGGATAATACTGGAATTTTACTTCGTTGTATTCCACCACATGAAGTTAACTCAGTTATTACTTTGGATCACTCAATTCCTTCTGGTAGCCATTTTGTTGCAGACTTAACACACCGGAAAATCCTGCAAAGTAGTCTCTGGTGGCCTAGTATGTACAGAGATGTATCACAGTTTGTCAAACAATGTGATACTTGTCAAAGATTTGGACAACCTCTGCAACGACATCTTTTCCCTCTACAACATATCTTGCCATTAGAACCTTTTCAGAAGTGGGTTCTAGATTTCATCGGACCGATTACACCTCGAGCAGTCCTCAGTAACAATCGTTATATACTGACCTGTACAGACTATGCGACCAGATGGGCAGAAGCTTGGGCTTTACGATCTGCTACAGCTGTTGCGGTAGCAAAGTGTCAGCTAACTGATGTCTTCCCACGTTTAGGTTTACCACTGGAACTTGTTTCAGATCAAGGCACTCATTTTGTAAACAATTTAATGAAGGCACTTACAGAGTCGTTCCAGGTCACGCATAAGTTTAGTTATCCTTATTATCCTCGTGCTAATGGTTTGGCTGAAAGTACAAACAAAACTTTGCTGAATATGCTTCGGAAATTGATTATGGAAGCACCGGAAAGATGGGATCAACTGTTGCTTGCAGTATTATGGGCGTATCGGACTACATACAAGGTAACAACAAGATTAACACCTTTCAAACTAGCTTATGGATTAGAAGCAATATCACCAATGGAAATAGTTATACCACGTTTGCGAGTCGCAATCGCTCAGAAACTGCTATCGGAAGACTCACTGTCATTTCGGTGGGAGACACTCAGAGGACTAGACGAGCATCACTGGCACAGCTTTTTAACTATGCAGGAAGTACAACTAAGACAGGCTCGTACGCATGATCGACACTTGGAAACTCCAGTTTTTACGGTGGGACAACATGTCCTTTTTTATAATGCAAAGTCGAATCGGTCTGCTGGTAAATTCAAATTACGATGGTATGGCCCTTACCGGATTTCAGAACAAGTTGGCCCAGCAACTTTTCGGTTGATTACGTTGACCCGAAACCCTCTTCCGAAAGTCATCAACGGTTCGAAGCTGCGACCGTATCAACACGCCTCTAACTCGCACTAAAACGTTTTTCAGTGGGCCGCATCGTTTGGCGCTCGCTTTTCTTTCCTTTTCTTTTCTTTTCTTTTATTTTGTGTGCGTAATGATATAAGTCTGTAAATATCTGCGTCTTGATTCCTAATTATTTCATAAGCCGCCCTGCTCTTTCCAGCTACTAAGACATGCACACCCATGTTAAAGAAGCGATCATCTCAACGTCGCACGATGATTAGTGATTTTTAATTACGGTCCACTATAGCGCATCTACTTAACCTTCTCCAGTTCGCTGAAAAAACGCTATTGTGCTTGTGTGACTTGTGATCTGTGTTTACCATGTGCTCTATGTACCTGTGTTCTGTGTCTTCGTGTGCGCCATGGAAGCCTTGGCTAACTACGCCGCTTTTCGTGACGGTCTCCCTACCGAGGTAGGAGAGTACTTGCGCATACGTGGGTTGGCAAACTTCGCTGAACTGCCTTGGCATTCAGTGGAGTCCCACCCATTCTTCGCCAACATCATCTCCGCCATCGCCAACACACCCGCCAATGAGCAAAGATGGGTTATCACTTCCTTACCCTCCCGAACCGTAATCACCTTCCAAACTTTCGTTGAGTCGTATCGACTCCCTTCGCAAGGCCGAGAGAATGGCCCGAATTTGCCATTAGCCACCATGAACCATTTATTCCCTACATACTCATCCAATGAATACACAATCCTATGTCGACCAGAACCAGAAAAATCTGCCCTTCAATTCCTAGTAGCCATCCTTAACCTCCAAAAACGGACTTATGACATATCCCGTCCATTCTACTCAGCCATAAACTTAGCAACCCGAGAACCAGTAAGCTTTGCGTCATATTTCTTCCACAAAATCCACAAAGAATGTGTAGCTATCATGAAACAGGTAAACAAAGGAGGCATGCCGAGATCCAGACTACCACACATCATTTCATTCCTGTCTTGCCATTAGAACCTTTTCAGAAGTGGGGTCTAGATTTCATCGGACCGATTACACCTCGAGCAGTCCTCAGTAACAATCGTTATATACTGACCTGTATAGACTATGCGACCAGATGGGCAGAAGCCTGGGCTTTACGATCTGCTACAGCTGTTGCGGTAGCAAAGTGTCTGCTAACCGATGTCTTCCCACGTTTTGGTTTACCACTGGAACTTGTTTCATATCAAGGCACTCATTTTGTAAACAATTTAATGAAGGCACTTACACAGTCGCTCTAGGTCACGCATAAGTTTAGTTCTCCTTATTATCCTCGTGCTAATGGTTTGGCCAAAAGTACAAACAAAAATTTGCTGAATATGCTTCGGAAATTGATTATGGAAGCACCGGAAAGATGGGATCAATTGTTGCCTGCAGTATTATGGGCATACCGGACTACATACAAGGTAACAACAAGATTAACACCTTTCAAACTAGCTTATGGATTAGAAGCAATAGCACCAATGGAGATAGTTATACCAAGTTTGCGAGTCGCAATCGCTCAGAAACTGCTACCGGAAGACTCACTGTCATTTCGGTGGGAGACACTCAGAGGCCTAGACGAGCATCATTGGCACAACTTTTTAACTATGCAAGAAGTACAACTAAGGCAGGCTCATACGCATGATCGACACTTGAAAACTCCAGTTTTTATGGTGGGACAACTTGTCCTTTTTTATAATGCAAAGTCAAATCGGTCTGCTGGTAAATTCAAATTATGATGGTATGGCCCTTACCGGATTTCAGAACAAGTGGGCCCAGCAACTTTTTGGTTGACTACGTTGACCGGAAACCCTCTTCCGAAAGTCATCAACGGTTCAA
>CM035423.1:61578215-61603215 GCA_020310875.1 Ceratopteris richardii
AGAAAAGAAATTTTTTTGATTGTTTTAATGAATTTTATGAATTTTTTTAGTATTTTGCCCTAAATAAAGGTAAACACTTCACTTAGGGTTTCTTGTTTGGTGATCTATTGATCCTGTGTTCCTTGATTGGTTATACTCTCTTATGCTTTGGCTATCAAAACAATTCATGAGAAAACTTCCCAAAGAAAAATTGTGCTATGAAATGCAAGTATCAATTTTTGCAAAGATACACTCAAATATTTTTTTCTTCAAAATGCAAATCAACTTTTTCTCAAGATTAATGCTTTGACTTGGTAAACAAATGGATCTTATCTACTGACATCTAGCTACTTTACTTGACTTTTCCTTAATGCAATCATGTCATCTTCCCAAGATCAACAATTTTGCCTAGTACTTAGTAAAAAAGCACTCTAAAAATGCAAGAACAGACACATGTTACCTTGTCTTCAGCTATCTTGATTCAAATTTTTCCATACCTGCACTTTACTCAAAAAAATGAGATGAGCAATTATCAATTTGCAAAAATTTCAGCACTTCAAATTCTAAAAAGATTATCTATTGTTTTCTTTTCCCAAAAGACAAACAAAGACATCTACCTTTTTATGTTCACATTTCTTGATTAAAGAGTATTACCTTTTCCATGTGTTCATTACCATCACAATAGAAGATCCAGCAAGGTCCAACTTCAATGAAGCTTTTGAGTATACTCCCTGGCAATGTCACCAAAAAATGTTTGTTATTGATCTTTGGTGTTGTCCTCTCCAATCATTTAGCATAAAGAATTAACAAGACATCTTTATTTTGTCAATCCTGGAAGTATTCAAGAGACCACAACCCCTTCTAGATGATAAAATCCAAGAAATAAGAGAATAATGGCTAGATTTCTGAGAATGGTGAAAATGAAGAGGAATTTCTAGGGTTTGGATTATCTTGAGCAAATCTCCACCATTTTCCACAATTGTGGTGTCTAATACATGCTATTTTCTCAGCAGAACACAATTATAAAGTCAAAACTCAAAAATATTACCTGTACCATACAGATGAGACAATCATGATTCTCTGAAAACAGACGATTTTCATCTCTAGCACCATTCTTCATCAATTTCTCACTCAATACATCAATATTCAGCTCTCTTCATACACATTCAACAGAATTACACAATAGAAGCTCACAAATCTCCATGGATACACAAAGAATAGACTCAACAAATCAATGAAACCACACAAAGAGGAGAAAACACAATTTTCAGCAGGAAACTCTCTCTATTCACTTGGATAGCATGTAAACAAATGATCAACCAACCCCCTCATAATAGAGGAAAGTGTCTTATATACATTTTCAAGTGTCCCTTTTCACACTTGAATTTTCTTCCTTTCCTCTATTAATCTAAAAATATGCTATCTAGGAGTTTCCAAAAATTCTAGAAAAATTACATAAAATTCTATTCTACATAAGGAAGACTCTTCCTTATTTTTACATCAGTTGCATAAATATTTTTATAATTTTTTGTCATTTTACAATTATTTTTCATCCAAAATGCTTCAAAAAATACATCTTCTAACAACATGTACTGCATACAATGAGAGAGCATGTATGTATATATATTCCACACTATGTATGATCATGTAGTACTCCACTACAAGAAATGATCATGTAGTACTACAAGAAATGTAGTACTTCACTACAAGAAATACATGTAGTACTCCACTATGAACACTCGTGATGTTGCAAAACTTCTGAATGTACCACTCATAATCTCAACGAGAGTTATGTACTATACTATCAATAGTACGCAACAATAGTTCTTTGATACATGGAGGAAATGAATACATGGACAACATGTTTACATATTGCATAACAGGGCATGAGCTGCACTCAACTATGAGTCCTTCGACATGAGCAGTATAATGAATACTCTGTCCATACGCACAACATTATTGCGCATTGATGCATATCCCAAGAGATAAGCTATGCATTACACAGAGAGAGAGAGAGAGAAGCTCAACGGGGCATACAAATATCAGATATGCCATGAATGAAATAACGTCACTCAAATCATTCTATTATCTAACGTACTATATATATACAAATGGTGATAAGCGGCAGAGTTCACCACTAATGTGTTTCTTTCTAAACAAAACGGTTGGTTGATTTCCTTGATTTAAGGTCATCACTGTGCCTCCATGAGATATCTTAATATCAGGTGTTGTCATGAAAGTTGCCTACTACATGGGATGTTTTTACTTTTTTATTTTTTGTATGTGAGTGAAGATGGATATAAAAAAACTACCATTTAGGACTACGGTCATATGAGGATTGAAAATGATATTTACTAAGATCACAGGATTTGGAGATTGTTTGCTCCAACAAACTCCACCCTCTCCCAATTCCACCCATGACACACTCCACTCCAACCCCCCTCAACTCCAGCCCTAACTCCACCCTCAGCTTCAACCCTAACTCCACCCTCCACTCCACCCCCCCTCAAACTCCACCCACACTCCACTCCACCCCCCCTCAACTCCAACCCTAACTCCACCCCCAACTCCAACCCTAAGTCCACCCTCAACTCCAACCCTAACTCCACCCTCCACTCCGCCCTCTCCCAACTCCACCCACGGCACACTCCACTCCACCCCCCCTCAACTCCAACCCTAACTCCACCCTCAACTCCAACCCTAACTCCACCCTCCACTCCACCCCCCCTCAAACTCCACCCACACTCCGCTCCACACCCCCTCGACTCCAACCCTAACTCCACCCTCAACTCCAACCCTAACTCCACCCTCCAGTCCCCCCCCCTCAAACTCCACCCACAGTCCACTCAACCCCCCTCAACTCTGACCCTAACTCCACCCTCAACTCCAACCCTAACTCCACCCTCAACTCCAAACCTAACTCGACCCTCCACTCCATCCTCTCCGAACTCCACCCACGGCACACTCCACTCCACACCCCCTCAACTCCAACCCTAAATCCACCCTCCACTCCACCCTCTCCCAACTCCACACATGGCACACTCCACTCCACCACCCCTCAACCCTAACTCCACCCTCAATTCCAACCCTAACTCCACCCTCCCCTCAAAATCCACCCACACTCCACTCTACACCCCTCAACTCCAACCCTAACTCCACCCTCCACTCACCGCCTCAAACTCCACCCACATACTCCACTCCACCCCCCTCAAACTCCACCCACACTCCACTCCACCCCCCTCAAACTCCACACCTCCACTCCACCCTCTCCCAACTCCACCCTCAAACTCCACCCACACTCCACTCCACCCCCCTTCAAACTTCACCCACACTCCACTGCACCCCCCTCAAACTCCACCCACACTCCACTCCACTCCACCCACCCTCAACTCCACTCTCCATTCCACCTTCCCACACCTCCCACCACTCCCCATACCGCTCACTCTACTCACTACCTTCCACCACTGAATATGTAAGATAGGCAAAAGATGATACTGGAGCTTTGGGACATCAGTGAGCAGAAGATTTCTTTCATGGTTATATGGTCAAAAGCTACTACAAGCATCATGTGAAGAATTATGTGAAGGATGTGCTTCTGAGGGTCATTCCAATATCATGGGCGGCACATAATGAGGATCTCAGCTTCCATGCAAAAGTGACAGTAAACGAGTAAGTTGTAAAAGTGTAAGTGGATAAAGGATTGTTGCTGCCAACCATTCGTGATGATTGCCTATTTTTTAGGATCTAATTCTTGTTGGGAGTGATGGTTGGATGCACTCAAGAAATGAGTTGATGCTGCAAAACCTGCTTCACACCTGCCCTCCTTTGATTCCAGGAATGTCTAATACACTTGCTTAGCTTCTTAATGACACAAAGAAACCATATATGTACTTTGCAAATGATTTGTGTAATGACCAAATCAAAACAGACAACTTGGTTCCTTCACAAATCCAAAAAACTTGCTATTTCTGTAATGATACCTGCTCAGTGTTATGCTCAGTGTGACCAGCACACTTGCAATTGAATCAATTCCTTTTGGGGAAATTAAAGTACCTTAATAAGCTACCATTTGCAAGTGGAATGAAAGGAAATGATAAACCACATCCAGAGAAATTGATTTAGCAATCTTAGGAGCACTCCCGACTTTTTAGGAGTTGTGCAGAACAATACCCGTGACTACTTCGAACACGATTTCTCCCACATGGCTGAATGAAATCTTCTGAAATTTTGTATGTTTGTAGAAGACCTTGAGCTGGTTCCAATGAGCTATTGAACTTTTGATTTGGTTCAGTGAGCACTGAGAAATGCTCCTCTGAAGTTGACAGACTTGAAGTAGAAAACACAGAGAATCTGAATTGATGAATGTGTAAATATCTATTGATTGGTATGATTGTACAAGCTCATTAGCATGATAAGCATAGCTAATTGAGGTGTGGTAGTGTAGGCTATGAAGTAGCACTAACACATACTCATTTACAAGAGCAATAAGCTTCGGGAGTTGAGCTACTAGTGAAGAACAACAGCCGCGACTTTTTCCATAGGCTTTATAGAAGTCTTTCTAAGATTTGAATTTGAATTTCAAATGTAGGCTCCCTAGAATCTCTCCACTAAACTTAGGGAGATATTCTCTCCATTACAACATTCAAGTTTCCACGACTTTCTCAAGTAGGTGTGATTACAAAAGTGATTAAAGTCATATAGACTTTTACATGAGATAAATGGTAAGAACAATAAGACTAGGTTCCTATGGTTCATTCTTCAAGTGATATCCTCATGAATTAATCCAAGCTAGGCTTCCAAGATCCAAGCTTTATGTTGAGTCTTCAAGGTTGATATCCAAGCCAAGTGTTAAGGCTTGATATGCACCAACAGCTCCCCCTCAAGCCAAACACTTTGGCTTAAGTCTTCATCTTCTTCATCTTTAGTCTTCAATCACATCTTGCAATCCAATCATGGATTTAAATCTGTATAGCTTGTTTCCATCCAATGCCTTTGTAAGTAAATCTGCACATTGCATATTAGTAGACACATAAGTCAATTGAATGTCTTGCTAAGTAACTTCTCCCTCACATAGTGGTAATGAACCTCTATGTGTTTGGTTCTGGCATGATAAATTGGATTAGCTGCAAGGTGAAGAGAGCTAGTGTTATCTCAAAGGATAATTGGTGGTCTTGTATATAGGCCTAACTCTGTATATAGAAGCTTCAACCAGATAGCTTCTTGAGTGGCATTGGCAAGCCCTCTATACTCTGCTTCAGTGGATGACAATGCCACTGTAGGTTGCTTCTTGGCTGACCAAGAAATAGGCTTATCTCCTGCAAAACAAATGTATCCTGAAGTGCTTCTCCTGTCATCCTTGCAACCTGCCCAATCTGCATCTGAGTAAACTTTAATGTCAATATCTGATGTATAAGGAAAGTACAAACCATGACTTTGAGTTCCCTTTAGGTACTTCAAGATCTTCTTTGCTGCTTCTAGGTGAGGTACCCTTGGTTTGTGCATGAATTGACTAAGTACACTAACTCCATATGCTATGTCAATTCTTGTCAAGGTAGCATAGTTCAAACTACCTACCATACTTTGGTATCCTGTGATGTCTTTGACTTCTTCTCCTTCATGAGCACTTAGCTTTAGATTGACCTCCATTGGAGTAGTAGATACTTTAGCATCCTGCAAACCAAACTTCTTGACCATATCCTGCACATACTTCTTTTGAGTGATGTATATACCTGAGTTGGTGTAGATTAACTCAAGTCCTAAGAAATACTTCAATAATCCAAGATCACTAATCTTGAATTCTTTCATCATCTGTCCTTTGATGTGTCTAATCCCATTGACATCATTGCCTGTAATGATGATGTCATCAACATAAACACACAAGTAGATTACCTCTGTACTACTTCTCTTTATGAATAGAGATGTGTCTGCTTTGCTCATCACAAATCCTTGATCTAGGAGATAGGTTGTCAATCTGTAGTTCCATGCTCTAGGTGCCTGCTTCAAACCATATAGAGCCTTCTTTAATTTACAAACATAATGTACCTTTGTTGGATCTTCATAGCCAGGTGGTTGTGACATGTAGACTTCTTCAGATATCCATCCATTCAAGAAAGCATTCTTGACATCTAATTGGTACATGTTCCAATTTTTGGATGCTGCTACACTCACCAATATTCTGATAGTTGGCATCTTAGCCACAGGAGAAAATGTCTCCTCATAATCAATGCCTTGGGTTTGTGCAAAACCCTTGGCTACCAACCTAGCTTTATACCTGTTTATTGTTCCATCTGAATTCTTTTTTAGTTTGTAGATCCATCTGGATCCTATTACCTTCATGGTGTCCTTCTTGGGTACCAAGTCCCAAGTATCACTCTCCTTGAGAGCTTCCATTTCTTCATCCATAGCTATTTTCCATTCTGGTTTGGTAATTGCTTCTTCATAGGTACCTGGTTCTTCATTCAACAAGTCTTTTGCAAGATATACAGAATGTTTAGTTACAAGTGATGTGTCATACCCAAATCTGATAGGTTTCTTCTTTTCTCTCTGAGATCTCCTCATTGCTTGAGTTGAGGATTCTGGTTTATCTTCTAGTTGCTTCATCTTCATCTTTCCTTTGGACTTCCAAGCTTTGAACTCCTCAAGATTTATTGTATCATCATCATCTGAGCTTGAATCTTCTTGCTGAATTGGTTCCTCCTTGATGAGCTTTGGAAAAACTTCTTCCATGTCATAGGGTAGACTCACTTTCCTGCATTCATTCTCATACCAAGAGTCATTCTCATCAAAGATGACATCTCTGCTTACCTTGAAACCTTTGTTTGTTGGGTTGTAGAATCTGTATCCCTTTTGGTTCAAATCATAACCAATGAAGATACATTTTTCAGCCTTGGGGTCTAGCTTTCCCCTTACCTGTGAGGGAATATGCACATATGCTACACAACCAAAGATTTTACAATGATCCAGAGATGGTCTCTTACCATGCCAAGCTTCATATGGTGTCATGCCATCAAGTGATTTGGATGGCAACCTATTGATGAGATAAGTGGCAGTGGACACACTCTCTGCCCAAAGATAATTTGGCAACTTCTTTTCATTAAGCATAGACCTAGCTGTTTCCACAATGAGTCTATTCCTTCTTTCAGCTACTCCATTTTGTTTAGGTGAGTACCTTGTAGTAATCTCTCTTTTGATGCCTCTTTCCTGCAAGAAATCTTCAAACTCATTGGAGAAGTACTCTCCTCTACCATCTGACCTTAGCCTCTTCAAGCTTCTTCCTGTTTGATTTTCAACAAGTGCAAGATACCTCTTGAAACAATTAAACACTTCATCTTTATGCTTCATAAAGTATAAAATGATCCACCTGCTATAGTCATCAATGAAGGACACATAATACCTTGAACCTGAAATAGAAGGGTCCTTGCTAGGTCCCCAAACATCTGTGTGTACCAAGTCTAGGTAATCTTCATGCATGAAACCTTTCCTTGTATAGGGTAACCTGTGAGACTTACCAAATTGACATGATCCACACTTGTATATCATGTGTTGCTTGGACACATTAGGTATCCCAAGCACACATTGATCCCTGCACATTTGCTTTAGGGTTCTTTCACCTATGTGCCCTAATCTCTTGTGCCATATTTCTAACTCTGAAAGTGTCTGATCCTTGTAATTATACAAAGCAATATTCTTGGTATCTTCTAGCTCAAATGTAAACAATCTACCTGATTTATCTCCCTTGGCTATCCTTCTGAATCCATGACTTGGGTCCTCCACATATGCTCCATGTTGTGTGAATCTGACCTGCAAACCTTTCTCCACAATCTGACCAACACTCATTAGATTCTTGGTGATGGTTGGTACATAAAGTACCCTGCTCAATAGGTTCTGGTTACCATCACATGTCTTCACATTTCCAATCTTAACAACAGAATGTTTAGTGTCATCACCTGTTTGTACCTGATGTTTGCCCTTGGGTTCTTCCAAATCAGAAAGTAGTGCCACATTGCTAGCTACATGGTTAGAACATCCTGAGTCAATATAAAATAAATGATCATCATTTGTACCTGTCTTGGAGGTCATATTCATGATCAATAGGGAGTCATCTTGCTCCTCTGTGTAATTGTTGTATTCTCTTCTATTTCTGAATCCACCTTGGTAGTTACCATTGTGGTTGTGGTTGTAATTGTTGTTGTATTGATTGTTGTATCCATTGTAGCTTTGGTGTTGGTTGAACCTGCCTCTACCTTGAGAGTATCCACCTCTTGAGTAGCCTCTTCCTCTTTGATTCTTGTAGTTCTTGTAGCATTCATCTGTGGTATGATTGGACAATCCACAAATGTTGCATGGTGATGAGTTGTAGGGTCTCCCCCTACCTGACTTACCTCCTCTGCCTCTTCCTCTAGATGATCTACCTCTCCCTGCATAATTAGCTTGAGAGGTAGAGCCTTCTTCATCCTGTTTCTTCCCTTTGCCTTTATCTTTAACTTTCTTATCAGTATAGAGAGCAGAGGGGTTGTTACCTTTTGATTGATCTCCTGCCTTTGTAAACTTTGCTTCATGTGTAAATAGTTAGCCCATGAGTGTTGTGAGATCAGGGGTATGCATGTCCATATAGAGGTCCATTGCAGTGGTGAAACTTTCCCACTTATCATCTGCCTTGAGTCCATTTGTTACTTGCCTGACTATTTGCTCCTCTTCAATCTCCTCTCCAATGCTTGCTAGTTGGTCTGCCGCATCTTTGATTTTTGTCACATACTCTGAGACTGGTTGCTTGGGCTGCTTCCTAAGGGTTGTGAATTCAATCCACAATTGATTCTTCCTAGCCCTTGTGTTGGAAGAAAAGTAGTTTGACAAGGTTTCCCAAATCTCTTGGGAAGTCTTACAGTTCCTTACATGTGGTAAAAGAAAATCAGATATAGAGTTTAAGAGATAAGACCTTGCCAAAGCATCCTTTGCACACCATTGGTTGAGTCTTTCATGTTCATCCTTTGTGGGTAGTCCTCTGGTCTTGAATGAGGGCAACTCCTCATCTCCTGATATGTATCCAAATAGGCTTCTCCCTTGTAGATAGGTCTTCATTCTCAATGACCAAGCTTGATAATTGTTTCTGTCCAATTTGTCAATGAATGAAGGGAAACCATCACCCATGTTTACCTTCTTTGCTCTGATACCACTGTTGGGAGTGATGGTTGGATGCACTCAAGAAATGAGTTGATGCTGCAAAACCTGCTTCACACCTGCCCTCCTTTGATTCCAGGAATGTCTAATACACTTGCTTAGCTTCTTAATGACACAAAGAAACCATATATGTACTTTGCAAATGATTTGTGTAATGACCAAATCAAAACAGACAACTTGGTTCCTTCACAAATCCAAAAAACTTGCTATTTCTGTAATGATACCTGCTCAGTGTTATGCTCAGTGTGACCAGCACACTTGCAATTGAATCAATTCCTTTTGGGGAAATTAAAGTACCTTAATAAGCTACCATTTTCAAGTGGAATGAAAGGAAATGATAAAACACATCCAGAGAAATTGATTTAGCAATCTTAGGAGCACTCTCGACTTTTTAGGAGTTGTGCAGAACAATACCCGTGACTACTTCGAACACGATTTCTCCCACATGGCTGAATGAAATCTTCTGAAATTTTGGTATGTTTGTAGAAGACCTTGAGCTGGTTCCAATGAGCTATTGAACTCTTGATTTGGTTTAGTGAGCACTAAGAAATGCTCCTCTGAAGTTGACAGACTTGAAGTAGAAAACACAGAGAATCTGAATTGATGAATGTGTAAATATCTATTGATTGGTATGATTGTACAAGCTCATTAGCATGATAAGCATAGCTAATTGAGGTGTGGTAGTGTAGGCTATGAAGTAGCACTAACACATACGCATTTACAAGAGCAATAAGCTTCGGGAGTTGAGCTACTAGTGAAGAACAACAGCCGCGACTTTTTCCATAGGCTTTATAGAAGTCTTTCTAAGATTTGAATTTGAATTTCAAATGTAGGCTCCCTAGAATCTCTCCACTAAACTTAGGGAGATATTCTCTCCATTACAACATTCAAGTTTCCACGACTTTCTCAAGTAGGTGTGATTACAAAAGTGATTAAAGTCATATAGACTTTTACATGAGATAAATGGTAAGAACAATAAGACTAGGTTCCTATGGTTCATTCTTCAAGTGATATCTTCATGAATTAATCCAAGCTAGGCTTCCAAGATCCAAGCTTTATGTTGAGTCTTCAAGGTTGATATCCAAGCCAAGTGTTAAGGCTTGATATGCACCAACAATTCTACAGGAGGCCAGTACCATATTTTCCCTCCCATTTTGGGGCAATCAATCGGCGTGTATTTAGTGAATGTGAGAAATTGGCAAGGCCCTCTTGGCCTATTGGAGCCTATAAAAGCAATGGAATAGTACTCATTTGGCATCCATACACACACGTATGGGGCTTATTTTCAGCATCTCTTTTGGGTCCCCCTCTTAGCTCTCTGTGATTACAAGCCTACTGTAGGAAATCACTATGTGGTGAGGATACAGAGCGTGGACTTCCCAGTGGAGGGCTAGTAGCACTAGAGTGTGAAGAAGTGGCTTGGTTTTGTCAGTCAGTGTGAGTCAGTGATATTTTTGTGCTCATTCCCTTAGAGCAAGTCTTCATATCTTTGTAATGAGCAATGCAAGTCTTCATTTACTTGTGATCATTGGATCAGACGAATCTCTTGTATTGATTTTGTTTAGATCTAGATTGACATGTTAGCACAGAGCAACAACTTTTGAAGCATTTCTTTTGCCTATATTGTAATCATATGTTGGGAATAAAGAGTGGATTCGTCCTTCACTATTGTCATTCGTCATTAATCTTCTTTCTGAGTATCTGCAATACCGTGTGTCTATTGCAATTGTGCCTGCTCACAGGAATGTCAAAGGGTATACTTGCCTAAGGAGAACCTCTCTTGAGTAGGTGAAGTATTGGAAGAGAACGTTTCCTGCATTTGTTAAAAATAGGCACCCCAGTACCTCCTCTACAGTTTGGCACGCACAGTGGGACCCTTCCATTTTTGTGAGAGGCTTTGAGCATAGAAATAGTCTTTTCCACTATTTTTGCGATATTGCATCTTGTAAATAGGTGCATGACCCATACGCGAGCAGATAAGGAGCCTCTTCGTGTATAGAGGAGCCTTAAAAAATTAGCTTTGCCTTCAAATAGTGAACCTAGATCTCCTCTACCCCCTTTGAATTTAACTATTGATTTGGGCTCGACACCACTATCAAAGGAAAAGCATAGGAGAACATTAGACTTCTCCTCATATACATTAGAGGAAACACCAGTGGAAATGGAGGATCTCTCTCATTTACTCCCTAGACTCAATATCAAGTTCCTTACCTTTAAAGGACAAGCTTATGACGATGTTGATGATCATGTGAGGAGATTCATCTCCCTATGCCATGGACGATGTCTGCAAAATAGAGGGAGGCTCTAAAGCTTATGAGGATGTTGATGATCATGTGAGGAGATTCATCTCCCTATGCCATGGACGATGCAGATGGCCATTTTGCTACATGGGAGGCTCTAAAGACGGCATTCTCACAGACATTTTGACCAAGTGACTCCTGAAAAAGAGCTCTAGATCAGCTAGAGAACCTAAGGCTAAGATCAGGTGAATCCATTCATGAACTTCACACTAGGACAAAAGTGCTTGTTGCACGTCTGCCACATGCTCCAGGTGACTTCTTGATTAAAAAATGGATAGAAAAAGCTCTACCCAGGTCATCTCAGCAGAAGCTACGTGAGTCTCTTAGATTGGATGCAACCCTTAATGATTTTGTTGTAGTGGCATCATGCATTTAAGAAGCTAGGCAATATTTTGAAGGGGATACATAACCAACTTGTGACGTAGAACTTGACTCTATTGGGCAACTAAGGAAAGAACTGGAGGCTTTGAGAATGCAGCAAAACCACCAAGAAGAGAAGGTCTTGCCACCATCGTCGCGTTGCACTGATGATGAAGTAGCCCAACGTCATCACGAATTAGAAGATTTGCGGACCACTCAGGATATAAGAAGGTAGATTTGGTGTACAATATGTAACAACAGTGGACATTCCAATGCGAATTGCCCAAATAGGGTAAGTTGTCAATTTTGTGGAAAGGATGGCCATGAAGCTAGAGACTGTTACTACCTCAAGGGTACACAACAACTAGGTAACCCCCAAGCTCTAGATTCATATTACGCTAGTACTTCAAATGCACCTAATAGAGAGGAGAATCTTCCTACAAAGCCTAGATATACTAGGCCATTGATGTGTTATCGTTGTGGTGAGTATGGCCATATGCAAAATAGGTATTCCATTCCAGAAGATGCACCTCCTTGTCAGCGTTGTCCAGAGGCTAAGGCTCACTATACCAAAGACTGCCCAAGAAGCCGCCCTGCTCCAATTCACATGATTGCAATCTCCCCACAAAGAGAAGTTATGACTGCCCAATCTTATGCTATTTCATCCTCTTCAATGCCCATGATGACTAGAGCCAGACAAACAACAACAATCAGTAGAGAGGAACAACAAGAAATCTAGGATAGGGAGGAGGAGAAGAAGATGGGATGGAAGGGCCAAGCAGACATTGAAGGAGCTTATGAAAGGATGGCTACTTCACTAATGGAGCAACCAACAAGTCTGCAAGAAGAGACACATGTGGTAAACATTGAGCAGATCCTAAAAGGTATTCATCACAAGGTTAGTCTGTACGAACTCATAAGGATGGATTCAAAAATAAGGAGTGACTTATAAAAGATTATACACTCTGCTCACTTGATCCAACCACCTAGTATAGATGGTTTCATGGTTGATTTCCCCCTTGCACCCTTGGCAGACTACGAAAGCTCAAGGTTATCTATTTGTATAAAGGATAAAGCTCTCAGAGGTGTAATCATAGATGGAGGCTCTGGCATCAATCTGATGCCGGATTTCACAATGAAGAAACTACATTTGAACCCCACCAAGATGGCACAATTCACAGTTACCTTAGCAGATAAACATTGGGTTGCGCCACTTGGCATTATAAAAAAGGTACTAATGATATTACAAGGTTGTCACTT
This sequence comes from Ceratopteris richardii, assembly GCA_020310875.1. NCBI lineage: Eukaryota > Viridiplantae > Streptophyta > Polypodiopsida > Polypodiales > Pteridaceae > Ceratopteris > Ceratopteris richardii. Next base: position 61,591,292 of record CM035423.1, read on the forward strand.
TGTTCTAGATTTTGTTGTTATTGCACTTCCATAGGAGACTTCTTACCCTTTACTCCTGGGATGGCCTTGGCTATGACAAGCAAAAGCTTTGCAAGATTGGGGGAAAAACAAATTATGGATTTCAACAAACACCAATAGCCAACTGCAACTACATTTGGAACAAGGATTGGACTCAGGGAAAACTACTGGGTATATTGTGGACACTCACGTAATGCCCTCTTTACCCCAAGAAGAAGATACATTATTGAATTGGATGATGGAAAGTACAAAGCGTTGCACGGTGGAAAGCAATGAAATAGAGGAAGAAGTTGCAGATGAAGGAATTGCGCGAAAAAGGCCATGAAGTTCACAAGGAGTTGGAGAATGAGAATTTGCATGAGAATACAAACTTTGAAGGGGCAACAAATATAGAAGTATCAGGGAAGGAAAGTTATGAGCCTGCATGCAGAGAAGATCTTCCCTTTTCAGATATACCTCAAGGGCGGACCAGAGAACATATTGTAGAGTATAAGCTAAATTCCGCTCCTACATACAGTGGAGATGATTTCTAACGCAAGACTAGTCCTCAAACACTTGTTCAAGAAGTAAATCTAGGAGATGAAGAAAACCCTCAAGTAGTCCACTTGGCCTCTTGGCTATTGCATTATCCCCCTTTACTGTAGAAGGTAACTTCTTTACTTTTTGCTTATAAAAATGTCTTCGCATGGTCCTACAAAGATTTAACAAGGATACTAGAGGAACTTGGATTACAACGAATACCCTTAGTCGAAGGAGCCGGCCCTGTCAGGGGAGCACTAGATTGTGCTCTCTGACTACACAAGACAAGATTTCGGAAACACAGTTCTGATTACAAGAATACCCACGAAGGGAAAATGCTACAAGAATATACGATCGATACAAGATGTCCCACAACCCGGGACCAATAGGTATGGAAAACTCGACTAGAGATGATACAGGAGATCCCACAACCCGGGATCGTAGGTAGGAAACAAGATATCTCGATTACAAGAAATCCCCTCAGGGATATGAACTGGATACAAGAAATAACTAGAAAGGATCTCGTACTACGAGATTACAATAGGACAAGAAAGGATGTCCACAATACAAGACTAGACAAGACTAGAGCTAGAAACAAGACTAGAACTTGAACTGGAACTTGAATGTACTTACTTGGAGGTCACGACTCCTTGAGCTCCCAAGACTGGCATTGGCAAGACTGATTATGAATGTGGCCAACCCCTCCTTATATAGGTTTTCAAGGGCGGTTCCCAAGGCGGTTGCGAACTGATGATGTCATCATGATGTCATCGATTTGTAACAAGACCTCCCAATGTCAGAATTCAGCGAATAGACAGTTGATCTTGGGGTTTTGGCACATTCCGGACGCAATGGAAGCATTGGTTTCTCCTAATTCTGAACCAATCATGAGATACAGGGTTCACATGGAATCTTAGGTTCAGGATGGTTTCCTTCGTCCATGACATCACCTCCCCCTCAAGCGACGAGTTCCACGAGGAGCGGTCATGTTATCTGGTCTCGGCTTCGTTGGATTTTTCTTATGGAATTCTCGAACCTTGATTGGTGCTCTCTGAAGGTTTTCTGCAGGTTCCCAAGTACGATCACTGATGTCATACCCTTTCCAATGAATAAGGTATTCCAATCTTCCCCGGGATATTCTGGAATCTAGGACATGCTCGACTTCAAATTCTTCATGATCATCAATCTCAATAGGTGGTGAAGGACTAGGTCTCTCCCCCCTCAATGGTGAAATCTGATATGGTTCCAACATGGATACATGGAAAACTGGATGTATTCTCATGGTACTCGGTAACTGGAGTTTGAAGGTGACTGGATTAATCTTGGCCAAGATGGTAAATGGTCCAAACTTTTGATGATCTAACTTTGCACAAGGCCTTGAAGTTTGTAAATTGTTTCGGAGTAACCATACTTTATCCCCAATTTGATACGATGGATTCTGGACACGATGTTGATCTGCATAGTACTTATATTGTTGTTGAGCTTTATGGATCTCTTCCTTCAGTTCTTTGTGAATGTCCATCAGGTACTGGGCCTTGTCTCTGGCAGCTGGGTTCTTGACATGATTTGAGAGTTGTATATCCATCCTTGGATGTTGTCCATAGTTTGCAAAGAAGGGAGTTTGCTTAGTAGATGCATGAACACTATTGTTATAGGCAAACTCTGCAAAGGGTAACAACTCAAACCAGTCATTTTGGTGATAGTTGCTAGTGCAACGGAGATATTGCTCCAGGACTTGATTCACTCGTTCTGTTTGTCCATCAGTCTGTGGATGATTTGCTGTAGATAGTTTAACTTGAACACCAAGGAGCTTGCAAAGACTGTTCCAAAAGCTGGATATGAACTGTGGACCTCGATCACTGACAATGTCATCAGGCAATCCATGAAGCCTAAATATGTACCTAAGAAAAAGTCTGGCAGTGGCTGCACCTGTGATTGCCTTGGTAGTTGGAATGAAGTGTGCCATCTTTGTAAATCTATCCACAATAACAAGAATGGCATCATACTTATCTGACTTTGGTAGATCTGTGATGAAATCCATCGACAATGAAGCCCATGGCCTTTCTGGAATAGGTAGAGGTTGCAAGAGGCCATGAGGTTTATGTCGGGGTACCTTAGATCTATTGCAAGTATCACAGGTTCGAATGTATTCTTTGACTTCCTTCCACATCTGAGGCCACCAAAAGTCCCTTGATATGAGTTCTATTGTTTTATTTACTCCAAAATGTCCTGCTGCAAGGTTGTCATGGCGTTGTTGAAGTACTTGGATCCTGGGCTTTCCTGGAGGGACATACAATAGGTTCTTATAGAGTAGTAAACCATCCTTTTCCTGAAATTCGTTTACTTCTTGGAATTTTCCTTCTTGAGCTTTCTGCTTAACGTTACAAAACAATTCATCCTGTGGTAGATTCTCACGGATCAACTGATTCAAGGCTGAATCTTCATGATGGCTTGAAGAGATAGCTGCTAACTGGAGATGCTCGGGCTTGAGTAATACACTCTCTTGTTGATCAAAGGCCTCTTCACCCTTCTTTGGTGCAAGGTAAGATCTTCTGGATAGGGCATCTGACTGACATTGATGACGTCCTGGACGGTATGTGATGACAAAGTCGAATCTGGATAAAAAGTTACTCCATCGAGATTGCCTTCTATTGAGGATCCGGGTGGTCATAAAATACTCTAGGTTCTTGTGATCTGAATATACAATGACTTTATGAGCTGCTCCTTCTAGATGGTGACGCCAGGTATCAAACGCGTCTACTATGGCAAGGAGTTCTTTATCATGAATTTCATAATTAATTTCTGGAGGGGAAAACTTCCTTGAATGATATGCAACTGGATGTAGTTGTCCATCATCTCCATATTGGGAAAGAATGGCCCCTAGAGCAAAGTCCGATGCATCTGTCTCAAGGAAGAAGGGCTTACTAGAATCAGGATGAACTAGGATTGGAGCAGTAGTGAATGCTGATTTCAAGGTCTGAAAGGCCTTCTCTGCTTCTTCGGTCCATGAGAATTTGGAGTTCCCTGTAAGCTTGGTAAGAGGTGTCACTATCTTGGAGTAATCTCTGATGAATATCCTATAGAAATTGGCAAACCCCAAAAAACATTGTACATCTCGAACACATGAAGGTGGTTGCCAATCAAGGATTGTCTCAATCTTCTTAGGGTCCATAAAAATTCCTTTATCTGATACTATGTACCCTAAAAATTCCACTTCTGTCTTATGAAAAGAACACTTCTCCAATTTCGCATACAATCCTTTTTCTCTTAGTTTCTCTAGGACTATCTTTACATGATCTTCATGATCCTCTAGATTTTTTGAAAATATCAAGATATCATCAAGGTATATTACAACAAAATCATCTAAATATTCTCGAAAAATATCATTCATCATATGTTGGAAGACAGCTGGAGCATTTGTAAGACCGAAGGGCATAACTACATATTCAAAATGCCCATACCTTGTTCGAAATGCTGTCTTCCATTCGTCTCCTTCTCTGATCCTGACAAGGTTGTAAGCTCCTCGAAGATCAATTTTCGTGAAGAATTTTGCTTTTCCAAGGCGTTCCAAGAGCTCTGATATGAGTGGTAGAGGGTATCTGTTTTTTATAGTGACTTTGTTCAATCCACGATAATCTACACACATCCGGAGAGTCCCATCCTTCTTCTTTACAAATAGAATAGGAGCTCCTGCTGGAGACTTCGAGTGTTTGATAAACCCCTTTGCTAGATTCTCATCAATGTTCTTGCGTAGTTCTGTAAGTTCCTCTGGAGATAGTCTGTAGATTGGTCCAAAGGGTGGTTGTGTTCCCTCTTGAAGATCTATGGGACAATCATAAGGTCTATGCTCTGGAAGGATATCTGCATTCTTCTTTTCAAAAACATCTTCAAAGCCGTTGTACTGATTGGGTAGCTGTACTGGATCATCTTTCTTGGATTCTTGAGCTGGTATGGCATAGATCATATATGTAGGTTCCTTCCTTACTGCATGTATGAAGGCTTTAGCTCCAACATATGTTGGGTTCTTCTGGATATCTCGACGGGTGATTTTATTCTTTTCCCAATTAATTTCTGGATTATGTTTCTTTAACCACGGCATTCCGATGATAACCATATTTGCTGGACTCGATATTACATTGAAACATATGTGTGAATCATGGTCACCAAGGTGTACTCTTAGTGGTATGGTTTCCATGGTTATATTCCCCGATGCTAGAGGCCGTCCATCTACTACTTCGGCTACTACTGGTCTGTTCTTTCGAAGTACTGGAATTCCATGTTTCTTAACGAGTCCTTCATCAATGAAACATGAGGACGCTCCTGAATCTACTAGAGCTATGAGGGAAAGGGTCTTCTTAGACAGGATTAACTTGACAGGGGCAAGACATGTTTCTACGGGTGTGGATGGAATTATGAGACCCTTTCGTATATCATGGTCCGGCTGTATGGTCTCTTTTACAACTGGACTTCCTCGTTTCCCTGCTCTACAAGGGTGGCTGCGACTTTGGAGTTTGTTCTCTTGTTGGGACAATTAACTGCAATGTGGCCAGGGTTTCCACAATATAGACATAATTTGTTATCCCTCCTTCTTTGTTTCTCTTGTGGTGTTAGAGGCTGGAACCTAGTTACATCTATCTGCATAGGTTCGGGCATAGTGTCATCTCTAGGAGTAGGCTGGAAAGGTTTCCATTGGCGAGGTCTTCCTTCTACTTGTTTTTCTTGTTTCCTTTCAAAAAGACGGTTATCACATTGAATGGCTTGGTTGATGTATTCATTCAATGTCTTCACCTCTGGCATCGTGAGTAGAAGGTCCTTCACGTCATCCCTTAAGCCCCATCTAAATTGGCTAATGAAATAATCTTCATGCCAAGTGAGGTCACATATCAATTGCCTAAATTCTGATGCATAGGTAGAGGCAGGGCGGTTACCTTGACGTAGCTTTCGAAGTTTTGTTTCTGCCACTCGACTCGTGTCTGCATCTCCAAATGTGGCGACAAGCTCTCCAAGAAATGCCTCATAATTATGAAGTACGGCCATATCCTTCTCCAAGATTGGGGCGAACCATGATAAAGCTTGACCATAGAGCAAGGTTCCAATAAAACCGACCTTGGATGCATCATCAGGGTATCTATCAGGCTGCATGCGAATGTACAATTTGACTTGTTGCAAGAATCCTCGAAACTTTGTACGATCACCATTGAACTTTTCTGGCATGCAAATCTTGGGTTCCTTCACAAATGATGTACTGGGCCGTTGGTTCACTTGAATACTCCCTTGATTCGCTTGAAGACTCCCGATTCGTTCTTGTAATTCTTGAAGGAGTGTACCTACATGCACTGGATGTCCCATCTCGACTTGTGTCTGTCGACGACTTAGGTCTTCGACTTGTTGTTGGAGACTCTGAAGTGATGCTACGATCTGTTCATAAGCGTTCTCCATGATGTCTGGTCTTGGATAGAAGATAGTCTTGCCAAAATGTCAGGGGAGCACTAGATTGTGCTCTCTGACTACACAAGACAAGATTTCGGAAACACAGTTCTGATTACAAGAATACCCACGAAGGGAAAATGCTACAAGAATATACGATCGATACAAGATGTCCCACAACCCGGGACCAATAGGTATGGAAAACTCGACTAGAGATGATACAGGAGATCCCACAACCCGGGATCGTAGGTAGGAAACAAGATATCTCGATTACAAGAAATCCCCTCAGGGATATGAACTGGATACAAGAAATAACTAGAAAGGATCTCGTACTACGAGATTACAATAGGACAAGAAAGGATGTCCACAATACAAGACTAGACAAGACTAGAGCTAGAAACAAGACTAGAACTTGAACTGGAACTTGAATGTACTTACTTGGAGGTCACGACTCCTTGAGCTCCCAAGACTGGCATTGGCAAGACTGATTATGAATGTGGCCAACCCCTCCTTATATAGGTTTTCAAGGGCGGTTCCCAAGGCGGTTGCGAACTGATGATGTCATCATGATGTCATCGATTTGTAACAAGACCTCCCAATGTCAGAATTCAGCGAATAGACAGTTGATCTTGGGGTTTTGGCACATTCCGGACGCAATGGAAGCATTGGTTTCTCCTAATTCTGAACCAATCATGAGATACAGGGTTCACATGGAATCTTAGGTTCAGGATGGTTTCCTTCGTCCATGACAGGCCCTGCAAGAAGTAGGCCGTATCGACTCAATCCAAATTATGCAGAGGTAGTAAAGTTGGAAATTACAAAACTAGAAGAAGCAGGTATAATTGTTCTAGTAGAGCATTCCAGGTGGCTTTCTTCTATGGTTATTGTACCCAAGAAAAATAGTGGAAAAATAAGAGTTTGCATCGATTTTCATGCCTTAAATCAGGTAACTGTTCAAGATGGATTTCCTCAACCCTTCATAGAGCAAGTACTTGAGGAAGTAGCCGGACACACTTTGTATAGCTTTCTGGATGGTTTTAGTGGCTACAATCAGATAGTGATCCATCCTGATGATAGGGACAAGACAACCTTTGTTACTCCATGGGGCACTTATGTCTATACCCGCATGGCTTTCGGCTTGAAAAATGCACCAGCTTCATTTAATACAACAATGTATCTAATATTGGGCAAGTGTTTAACAACTTTTCTGCACATTTTCATGGATGACTTTTCAGTGTTTTCAGGCACAGATAGAAGAGCAGCAATTCAAGATTTCCATGATCATTCGGAAAATCTAAAGGAAATCTTTGAGCAATGTCTTAGAACAGGTTTGAAGTTAAATCTTGCTAAATGTCACTTTTTGGTCACTAAGGGCAATCTCGTTGGTCACAAAGTATTTGCTGAAGGGATAACGGTTGACCTTGCAAAAGTTACTGCTATCCTTTCCATGCCTATTCCACAAACCAAAGGAAGTGCAAAGTTTTTTGGGCCGTGGAGGATACCATAGAAGATTTATACAAATTTATTCTGAAATAGCTAAACCCTTGTCAAGGCTTACCAGCAAAAAGGTCCCTTTCTCATGGAGTCGTGAACCTAAGAAAGCATTTTGTGAACTGAAATTGAGGTTATGCAATGCTCCACTTTTAAGTGTTCCTAACTTGTCATTGGAGTTTCATGTGCATACAGAGGCCAGTCTTCATGTTATTGGTGCCGTTTTGGCTCAACCATCATCACACAAGATTGATAGACCTATCTCCAATGCCAGTAGGCTACTTATCAAGGCAGAAAGGAACTATTTGAAGTACTTGATAAACAAGCCTAGAGTGGTTGGAAGGGTCTGGCGATGGTTACTCCTATTTCAAGAATTCAACTTTGATATTCATATTAAGCCAGGAAGAGCACACTACATGACAGATCAAGTATGCAGGACCGCAATGAGCGAGAAGGCAACATGTATTAATGATGAATTGGTGGATAGCAATCTCTTCCTAGTAGCAACTCAGACTGATTGGTATGATGGAATTCTCAATTTTCTTACTACTAGAAAACTCTCAAAGCATTTGACACTGATAGAAAAAAGAAGATTACTCCTTAAAAAAAAATCGTACTCACTCATAAATGGGAATTTATATAGATATTGTTAGGATGATATCTTGAGAAAATGTGTTTATCCAGAGGAGGTAAACCTTTTGCTTGAGGCAGCACATAGTGAGGGGCATCAAAAGGCAGAAGATTTGGCTCACAGAATCATCAACAAAGGACTATGGTGGCCTCATATCTACCGGGATTCGATCAAGATTGCTAAAGAATGCCACATTTGCCAGAGATGTGCTCCTACACCAACCAGATTGAATTTCCAACCATTAGTCATATCTACAAGATGGCTTCCATTCGAACGATGGGGTTTTGATTTCATAGGACAGATTACTCTAACTGGTCAACCTGGGGGTAAGAAGTATATTCTGATGGCCACATGTTATGCAACTAAATGGATAGAGGCTAAAGCTACTATGGAATGCACAGCCTTAACAGTAGCTAAGTTTTTATATAAACATATTTTCTCAAGATTTGGTTGCCCATTGGAAATCACTAGTGATAGAGGCACACATTTTGTAAATCAATTGCTCCAATTTATATTTGACAAGTACAAGGTTTTTCATAAAAAGTCTTGTGCCTACTATCCAAGGGCAGAAAGCTCCAATAAGACTTTGATTGGGTTGCTTCACAAATTATCTATTGATCATCAAAGCTTCTGGCCACAAGCATTGATTGGTGCAATTTGGGCTTTTTGAACGACAAGAAGGGGAACCACTGGCGAGAGTCCATTTCCCTTAGTATATGGAAAAGAGGCATTAGCACCATTTGAATTTATTACCAGAAAAGAAATTGGAGCCAAAACCATTGGAATTGAACCCCCAATTAGGAGATTGGTGTCATTAGACGAATACAGAGAAGGAGCAATGCAAAAACTTCAGGTAACACAAGAAGACAGCAAGAGACTGCATGACAGGTATCTTAGGTCCAATGAAGTACAGGAAGGATCCTTGGTATTGGTGCATCAGATCCCAACAATTTCAACCAAATTGGTGCCCAAATGGATAGGACCATATAGGGTGGTAAAGGTATTACCACATGGAGCAGTACATCTTGAGGATTTGCAATGTAAAAGGATACCTCTGGTTCATATCTCAAGGGTAAACAATTGGCACCCAAATGCCTCCCTCACTTCCCCACTCGCAGCATGCTACACTGATAAATTCTACAAGTTTTGAGGCAATAACAGGTCTATGATGCCCTTAGATGTTCTGGGCCACACACGCGCTACACTGATGAATTCAACGAGTTTACCACCTTGGCTGATAGGCCTAGCTAACCTTTTGAAATTTCATTGTGATGGGGATAGATCATTGCAATTATTGATCTTCAATGAGGAATTCCTAAACTCCCACCACTCCTCCCACCACTCCAACCTCCACTCCTCCCCCCCTCAAACTCCACCCACACTCCACTCCACCCTCCCCCAACCACACCCACGGCAACCTCCACTCCACCCTCTCCCAACTCCACCCTCAACTGCAACCCTAACTCCACCCACACTCCACTCCACGCTCTCCCAACTCCACCCACGGAAAAATCCACTCCACCCCCCCTCAACTCCAACCCTAACTCCACCCTCAACTCCAACCCTAACTCCACCCTCCACTCCACCCCCCTCAAACTCCACCCACACTCCACTCCACACCCCCTCAACTCCAACCCTAACTCCACCCTCAACTCCAACCCTAACTCCACCCTCCACTCCACCCACGGCATACTCCAGTCAACCCCCCTTCAACTCCAACCCTAGTTCCACACTCAAATCCAACCCTAACTCCACCCTCAATGCCAACCCTAACTCCACCCTCCACTCCTCCCCCGCCCCCCTCAAACTCCATCCACACTCCACTCCACACCCCCTCAACTCCAATCCTAACTCAATCCTCATCTCCAACCCTAACTCCACCCTCCTCTCCACCCTCTGTCAACTCCACCCATGACACACTCCACTTCACCCACCCTCAACTTCAACCCTAACTCCACCCTCAACTCCAACCCTAACTCCACCCTCAACTCCAACCCTAACTCCACCCTCCACTCCACCCCCCTCAAACTCCACCCACACTTCCCTCCACACCCCCTCAACTCCAACCCTAACTCCACACTCCATTCCACCCTCTCCCAACTCCACCCACAGCACACTCCACTCCATGCCCCATCAACTCCAACCCTAACTCCACCCTCAACTCCAACCCTAACTCCACCCTCCACTCCACCCCCCCTCAAACTCCACCCACACTCCACTCCACACCCCCTCAACTCCAACCCTAACTCCACCCTCAACTCCAACCCTAACTCCACCCTCAACTCCAACCCTAACTCCACCCCCACTCCCCCCCTCAAACTCCACCCACACTCCACTCCACACCCCCCCCCTCAAACTCCACCCACACTCCACTCCACACCCCCTCAATTCTAACCCTAACTCCACCCTCAACTCCAACCCTAACTCCAACCTTAACTCCAACCTCCAATCCACCCTCTCCCAACTCCACCCACGGCACACTCCACTCCACACCCCTCAACTCCAACCCTAACTCGACCCTCAACTCCAACCCTAAGTGCACCCTCCACTCCACCCTCTCCCAACTCCACCCACGCACACTCCACTCCACCCCCCCTCAACTCCAACCCTAACTCGACCCTCAACTCCAACCCTAACTCGACTCTCAACTCCAACCCTAACTCGACCCTCAACTCCAACCCTAACTCCACCCTCCCCTCAAACTCCACCCACACTCCATTCCACACACCCTCAACTCCAACCCTTACTCCAACCTCAACTCCAACCCTTACTCCACCCTCCACTGCCCCCCCCCCCTTCAAACACCACCCACACACTACACTCCATCCCCCTCAAACTCCACCCACACTCCACTCCACCACCCTCAAACTCCACACCTCCACTCCACCCTCTGCCAACTCCACCCTCAAACTCCACCCACACTCGACTCCATCCCCCCTCAAACTCTACCCACACTCCACTCCATCCCACTCAAACTCCACCCACACTCCATGCCACCCACCCTCAACTCCACTCTCCATTCCACCTTCGCACACCTCCCACCACTCCCAATACAACTCACACCACTCACTACCTTCCACCACTCAATATGTAAGATAGGCAAAAGATGATACTGGAGCTTCCGTGACATCAGTCAGCAAAAGATTTCTTTCATGGTTAGATGGTCAAAAGCTACTACAAGAACTATGTGAAGAATTATGTGAAGGATGTGCTTCTGAGGGTTATTCCAATATCACGGGCGGCACATAATGAGGATCTCAGCTTGCATGCAAAAGTGACAGTAAAAGAGTAAGTGGTAAAAGTGTAAGTGGATAAAGGACTATTGTTGCCAACCATTTGTGATGATTGCCTATTTTTTAGGATCTAATTCTAAACTGGAGGCCAGTACCATATTTTCCCTCCCATTTTGGGGCGATCAATCGGCGTGTATTTAGTGAATGTGAGAAATTGGCAAGGCCCTCTTGGCCTATTGGAGCCTATAAAAACAATGGACTAGTACTCATTGGGCATCCATACACACACGTACGGGACTTATTTCTGGCATCTCTTTTTTGGGTCCCCTCTTAGCTCTCTATGACTACAAGCCTACTGTAGGAAGTCACTCTATCGTGACGATACAAAGCGTGGACTTCCGAGTAGAGGGCTGGTAGCACTAGAGTGTGAAGAAGTGTCTTGGTTTTCTTATTCAGTGTGAGTGAGTGATATTTTCATGCTCATTCCCTTAGAGCAAGTTTTCATATCTTTGTAATGAGCAGTGCAAGTCTTCATTTACTTGTGATCATTGGATCGGACGAATCTCTTGTATTGATTTTATTTAGATCTAGATTGACATGTTAGC
>CM035423.1:61610715-61615715 GCA_020310875.1 Ceratopteris richardii
AATCCATTTCAGATTATGTAACAAGGATGAAAGACATTGCAGATGCATTAGGAGTTGTTGATGAAGATATTGAGGAGGATAAATTGGTAAGGCAAATACTCACAGGTTTGAGAGGTGATGACAAATGGAAGCCATTCATTTTGTCTACAGAATTATCACTTGATCATTTCACTCCTGATTTAAATCAGTTGTTAGGTCATATGCTAACCTTTGAGCAGGATGTCAAAGGAGATGGTGACAAAAGTACAGGTCATGCAATGTACTCAAAGAATAAGAAGAAAAATAGCAAAGGGAAACAACAAGCAAATGAAGATGAAGGCACAACTAGTCAAGCCAACTTCCTAAGAGGAAGAGGAGGTGGCAAAGGTAGAGGAAGAGGCAGGAACAATAAAGATGGAGTCAAAGCTTGCTGGATTTGTGGTAAGACAAATCACTTAGCTAATGATTGTTGGCATAATAATCAAAGTAATGGTGGATATAATCAGAATTTTAATTCAAGAGGAAGAGGTGGCAGAAATCAAAGAGATAATTCTAGAGGTAGAGGTAGTAGGGGTTATTTTGGAAGAAATGCAGGTAGAGGATTCCAAAGTCAACAATATAACAATACCTACTACAATTATGCTTCAGAACAGAAGGAGGATTCAACATTGATAATGAATGCAACTTGTGAAAGGCAAAGTGAAGACCAAAGAGTCTTCTACATTGACTCCGGGTGTAGCAATCACTTGAGTGATAACATAGCATTGATGACTGATTTGGAAAATAAGGTATCTAATCATGTTGTTCAAACAGGAGACAATACAAAGCACAATGTAAAGTCAATTGGATCACTGAAGGCCAAGGATGGTAGCACCTTATTGAGTAAGGTCTTGTATGTTCCTACAATTCCTAAGAATCTGAAAGTGTAGGACAAATTGTTGAAAAAGGTTATGAAGTAAGGTTCACTAATGAAGGAGTGTTTGTGGAAGACCCTAGCAATGGATATAAACAAATTGTTTCAGGGAAGAAAGAAGGAAGATTGTTCACATTGAAGATTCAAGGTAATGTTGGTCATGCCTTGTTCATTTATGGAGGACATAAGATCTCTGAGTTAGATCTTTGGCACAAGAGGCTTGGACATTTCAATGAAAGAGGTATCAAAGATATGATTAACAATGGTTCAGTGCTTGGTTTGCCTAATGTTGCAGGTCAACATATGACATACAGATGTGAGGCATGTCAATTAGGTAAGACATACAGATGAAGATTCAAGGTAATGTTGTTCATGCCTTGTTCACTTATGGAGGACATAAGATCTCTGAGTTAGATCTTTGGCACAAGAGGCTTGGACATTTCAATGAAAGAGGTATCAAAGATATGATTAACAATGGTTCAGTGCTTGGTTTGCCTAATGTTGCAGGTCAACATATGACATACAGATGTGAGGCATGTCAATTAGGTAAGGCTCATAAGCAATCTTACTCCAAGCATGGTTTTATGTATTCAAAGAAGATTGAGTTGGTACACACAGATGTGTGGGGACCATCAAAGGATTTCAGTATCAATGGTTCAAGGTATTATGTGATTTATGTTGATGATGCTACCGGATGGATCACTATCTATGTGATTAAAGATAAGTCAGAGGTATTCAATACATTCAAACATTATCATGTGTATGCAGAAAGAATTACAGGTCATAAGTTGAAGAGACTAAGGTCAGATGGAGGGGGAGAGTATTTCTCTAATGAGTTCAGTGATTACTTGTGGAATGCAGGTATAAAAAGGGAGGTTACTTGCAGGTACTCTCCTCAACAAAATGGTTTAGCAGAAAGGAGGAATAGGACTCTTGTTGAGTTTGCAAGATCCATGATGAAGGAGAAAAATTGTCCTAATTACTTGTGGGCTGAGGCTGTAAATACAGCTACTTATTTGGTCAATAGGCTACCATGTAAAGCCTTGCAGGGTATGACACCATATGAGGCATGGTGGGGTAAGAGACCTACATTAGATCATTGCAAAGTATTTGGATGTTTGGCATATGCATATGTGCCATCACAATTAAAGCACAAGTTGGAACCTAAGGCTGAAAAATATGTATTCATTGGTTATGATGATAAGCAAATGGGATACAGGTTGTGGAGTCCATCCACAAAACAATTCATTGTGTCTAAGGATGTTACATTTGATGAGCAAGGTACTTGGTATGCTGGTACAATCAATATTAATACAGGTGATGAAGAAGTTGTGAGTCAAAGGAAAGGTAAATCAAAGGTGCAGATATTTGATGAAGAAGAGAATAATGAAGTGCAGGTTGAAGTTGAAGAAATGCCAAGATTTGATCCTGAGTGTGAAGAACCAGAAACCTCAAGAAGTGGAGAACTTAGAAGGTCATCAAGGCACAAGTGGCAACCTACAAGGTATAGCTATGATACTTCTTTTTTGGCTACCAAAGATTATGCTTACATGATAAAAGCAGATGAAGACCCTTCTACATATGAAGAGGCAAAAGGTAAAGAAAATTGGGAGAAAGCTATGCAGGAAGAATATGATGCATTGATGGAGAATCAAACATGGGATTTGGTTCCTAAACCAAATAGCCAAAAGATCATTGGATGCAAGTGGGTCTACAAGACAAAAAGGTTTGCAGATGGAAGTGTGTCTAGGTACAAAGCTAGACTTGTTGTGAAAGGGTTTGCTCAAACATATGGTATTGATTATGATGAGACTTATAGTCCTGTGGCAAAAATGACAACCATCAGAACACTCATAGCAATTGCTGCATGTAAAGGTTGGAAATTGTGTCAATTAGATGTGAAGAATGCTTTTTTGAATGGTTATATTTCAGATGATGTTTTCATGGAGCAACCTCAAGGATTCAAAGATGGAAGGTATCCAGATCATGTGTGTAAGCTCAAGAGAGCTTTATATGGCTTGAAGCAGGCCGCAAGGGCATGGAATTATAGGCTTGTAAAGTTCTTAAAGGAACTTGGATTTCAAGTATCTATGGCAGATAGTAGCTTGCTTGTTAAAGCAAGTGATGATGGGTTCATTTACATGTGCATATATGTTGATGATATAATTCTTACAGGTACAGATGAGAAAGGAATTCAAAGCCTAAAGAAGCAAATGGAGAAAGAGTTCAGAATCAGTGATTTGGGAGATTTCTCATACTTCTTGGGCATGGAGATTTCATACACTCAACATGGAGTGTATGTAACTCAAGAAAGGTATTTGAAGAACTTGTTAATCAAGTTTAAAATGAATGAGTGCAGGGTAGCACCTACTCCAATGGAGGTGAATCACAAATTGAGCAGATATGGTGGAGAAGAGTTCAAGGATATGAAGTTAAATCAGAGTTTAGTTGGTAGTCTTATCTATGCTACATTAACTAGGCCTGATTTATCATATTCAGTTGGGGTTTTGTCCCAATTCATGCATTGTCCTAGGAAAGAACATTGGATTGCAGGACAAAGAGTGTTGAAGTACATTAAGGGTACACTCAAAGAAGGTTTGTATTATGGTTTTACATCAGATACAAACATCAAAGTATATAGTGATGTAGATTGGGCAGGTAATCCTGATGATAGAAGGTCAACCTATGGATATATGTGTTATATGGGAGATAAGTTAATCTCTTGGTGTTCAAAGAAGCAACATACAGTTGCTTTGTCATCTACAAAAGCAGAGTACAAAGGAATGGTTGAAGTTGCAAAGGAAATAATATGGCTTAAGACTCTGATGAAGAGTTTTGACACTATACAGAGTACACCTATCATATATGGAGATAACATGAGTTCATTATATCTAGCTGCTAACCCTGTTTTTCATGCCAGGACCAAACACATTGAGATTTAGTATCACTTTCTAAGAGAGAAGGTGATGGATAAAGAGATTGAAGTAATACATACTTAAACAAAAGGTCAGATAGCTGATATGCTTACAAAAAGCTTGGATGGACCAAAGCTATAGAGGCTCAAAGACATGGCAGGTATAAAGAAGACAGAGAAAACCTCAATTGATGATTGAGGGGGAGCTGTTGGTGCAGGACAATCACCAATTGATGATTTGACATGGAAATGAAGTCAAGGATTTGAGAAGAGAACAAGTTGTGAAGCATGAAGGAAGGATACATTCACAATTTGGAAGATGTGTACACATATGTACATTAGTTCAGATATAGATCACTTATACTTTTGGTTAGTCATAAGTTTGTAAATATTTGCCTATAAATACTATGGAAAATGTCGGGGCAAGTATGAGAGAGTATGAGAATAGTGTATTGAGAAGTTATAAGAGTCATTAGACCTCCTAGAAGTGAGTTGAAGTCTTTCTCATCACTCAGTTGTAATTTTCTGAGAAATAGAAGAAAAGTTGCGCCCGATGTTTCTGTGTTTTCTCCTTCTGTGGTAGATCTTTTGTGAAATGCTTTTGTACAAGTCTAAGTCTAAAGTTGATCGACTACTGTACAAAGTTTTAGCTTCCAATTGTGATCAGACAAGGAGAATTATGTGTAGGAACATTCATATGTGAAGAAGTATTCACTGGTTCCTAAAACAGGCGCAAAATTTGATCTTAATGTTTTGTTTAGTTCTCCCTCCATAGTTTAACGTTTTGAGCAAGTAAGCACTCAATCTTTAAGTTGTAAGGTAAGCTACTCGTGGCTAAAAGAATTTGCTTAAACGGGTTCTAGATTGAGAGAACCATGTGTTAAATATTAGGGGTGTCCAAATCGACTTTTCAGAAGTGCAGATTTAGACATAGGTAACTTGTTAAGTAGATTTCTCAAAATCTACTCAGTCTTTTGAAGTAGTTTAACTTGGAGAAGGTGCGCAATATTTAGGCGACACCTTGTGCAAAGTTTTCTCAAAATCTTTACACATTTGATAAGTCAATGTGAGAGATATGTGCAGCAGACTTTCTGTGTAGTCATCTTCTTCACAGTTTGTTCAAGAATTTGATAATTGGTCATTGATCCTTTGAATTGGTGAAGGTTTTGACTTACTCTTGATATAGAGGTGCTC
>CM035423.1:61628215-61630715 GCA_020310875.1 Ceratopteris richardii
GGAGGCAGAAACCAAAGAGGCAACTTCAGAGGAAGAGGTGGTAGGACATCATATGCTAGAGGAGGTGGAAGAAACTTCCAATCTCAGTCCTACAACAACAATTATTATAATTATGCATCAGATCAGAAGGATGATATGACTCTTATCTTGAATGCAACTCATGAATCAGTGGGAGAAGATCAAAGAGTGTTTTATATTGACTCAGGATGTAGTAACCATCTGAGTGGGAATCTATCCTTGATGACTGATATGGAAGCACAGGTGAATGGACATACAGTTCAAACAGGTGCTAATACCAAACATAAAGTGGAGAGCATTGGATCAGTGAAGACAAAGAGTGGAAGTACACTTTTGAGCAAGGTACTTTATGTTCCTACTATTCCTAAAAATTTGATAAGTGTAGGGAAAATTGTGGAGAAAGGATATGAGGTAAGATTCACAAATGATGGTGTTTATGTGCAAGATCCAAATCAGGGATATAGAAACATAATTGCAGGGAAAAAGGAAGGAAGATTGTTCACTCTCAAAGTCCAAGGTAATGTGGGACATGCATTATTTACTTATGGAAGTCAAAAGGTGTCTGAATTAGACCTATGGCATAAAAGGCTAGGTCATTTCAATGAGAGAGCTATAAAGGAAATGTCAAAGAATCAGGTGGTGCTTGGATTGCCAAATGTTGAAGGGCAACATATGGTGTACAAGTGTGAAGCTTGTCAATTAGGTAAAGCACATAAAGGTTCTTACAACAAATCAGGGTACAAGCATTCAAATATGCTTGAATTGGTTCATACAGATGTATGGGGTCCCTCAAGGGACTATAGCATAAATGGATCCAGATATTATGTGTTGTTTGTTGATGATGCAACCAGATGGATTACTTTATATGTAATCAAGGATAAATCAGAAGTTTTCAAGACATTCAAACATTATCATGCCTATGCAGAAAGGATCACAGGGCAAAAGCTTAAGAGGTTAAGGTCAGATGGAGGGGGAGAGTATTTCTCTAAAGAGTTTGATGATTATTTGTGGAATGCAGGTATAAAAAGAGAAGTAACTTGCAGGTACTCTCCTCAACAGAATGGAGTAGCAGAAAGGAGAAATAGGACTCTTGTAGAATTTGCAAGAGCAATGATGAAGGAAAAGAATTGTCCAAATTACTTATGGGCAGAAGCCATTAATACTGCAACATACCTTGTGAATAGGTTACCTTGTAAAGCTTTGGATGGAGGAACCCCTTATGAAGCATGGTGGGGTAAGAAACCTACTCTTGATCATTGTAAAGTATTTGGATGTGTAGCATATGCTTATGTTCCTTCACAATTAAGACATAAGCTAGAACCAAAAGCAGAGAAGTATGTGTTTATTGGATATGATGATAGACAGATGGGTTACAGGTTGTGGAGTCCATCCACAAAGCAATTTCTTGTTACCAAAGATGTGACATTTGATGAGCAAAATACATGGTATACAGGATCAACAAATGATTATGCAGGTGTTGAAGAGATACAAAGAAAAGGAAAGGCAAAAGTAAAAATGTATGAAGAAAGTATTGATGATGTTGACTCTAAAAGTAGATTGCAGGATCATGTAGAAGATGGACCAAGATTTGATCCAGAATCAAATGAGGCTGAAACTTCGAGAAGTGCAGAAATCAGAAGATCTTCAAGGGAAAGGAAAGAGCCTATAAGGTATAGTTATGATACATCTTTTCTAACAACAAAAGATTATGCTTATATTGTGAAGACAGAAGAAGATCCAATCACTTATGAAGAAGCCAAAGGTAAACAGAATTGGGAGAAGGCAATGCAGGAAGAGTATGATGCTCTACTTGAAAATGAAACTTGGGAATTAGTACCAAGACCAAAGAATCAGAAAGTCATCGGATGTAAGTGGGTATATAAAACAAAAAGGTTTGCAGATGGTAAGGTGTCTAGATACAAGGCTAGACTTGTGGTCAAAGGTTATGCCCAAACTTATGGGGTAGATTATGATGAAACCTTTAGTCCTGTTGCTAAGATGTCTACAATTAGAACATTGATTGCTATTGCTGCTTGTAAAGGATGGAAGTTATCACAATTAGATGTGAAAAATGCATTTCTAAATGGATACATTGCAGATGAAGTATACATGGAGCAACCAGAAGGTTTTATGAATTCAATTGGATCAGATTATGTGTGTAAGCTCAAGAGAGCTTTGTATGGGTTGAAGCAGGCTCCAAGAGCTTGGAATTATAGACTTGTGAAGTTCTTGAATGAATGTGGATTTCAAGCATCAAAGGCAGATAGTAGCTTGCTAGTGAAGGCAAGTGAAAATGGATACATTTACATGTGCATTTATGTTGATGATATTATTGTCACAGGAACAGATGCTCAAGGAATCAATGAACTTAAAAGGCAAATAGAGAAGGAGTTTAAGATAAGTGATTTGGGAAACTTATCTTATTTCCTAGGAATGCAGATTGTGTATACTCAACATGGAGTATATGTTTCACAAGAGAGGT
>CM035423.1:61635715-61645715 GCA_020310875.1 Ceratopteris richardii
TTAGGAGAACTGTAGCTAAGAAGTTACAGGTGTCAAAGTCGCCATTACAGAGAAGCTATTTCAGACATAGGTAAAGTGTTTCACACATTTCTCGGTGTGTACTCAATCATTTTGAGAAATTTAACTTGGAAAGGTTGCGCAACTTCAAGGCGAAGTATTGTGCAAAGTTTTATTAAAAACTTTACAGGATTGATTAGTCAATGAGTGATTAATCTGTAGCAGACTTTTCTGAGAAGTTGAATTTTTCAGAGTAATCAATTTTCTGATAAGGTTGATGAATGTTGTCTAAATTTGGTGGAGGCTAAAGTTGATCTTGATATAGAGGTGGTCTAAATTCAAGATCAACTTGTTCTTTTGGAGATTAACCCTCTCCATCAGTGGTATCAGAGCAGGAAACATCAAAATCAAGGAAAGGAGAATCCCGACTGCTGCAGATTCAAGAAATTCAACAATTGAAGAACTAAAAGGTGAAAACTTGAAGGCAAAGCTTGAGGAGGAGACCATACAACATCAAGAAAGACAAAAGGGCTCTAATTCGAAGCAAAGGTTCATATATTATTCGTAAAGCTTGAAGATTTCAATACACAGGTGGACACAAGATGGGAGATTCTCTAGAGATAGAGAAATTGGATAGGGAAAACTATCGTGCATGGTCAATGAGGATGGAAGCTCATCTTATGAGCAAAGACCTGATGGGATACATCACAGGAGATGAAGAAAAGCCAGAATTTAGAGACTCTAGTGTTCCAACTAGAGAGGAGCTTGCAGACTTGAAGAATTGGATGAAGAAGGATGCTCAAGCAAGGAGCATAATCTACATGGCAGTCAATGACTATTTGCTTCCTCACATTAGAGGACTTGAAAGTGCATGTGACATTTGGAATGCTTTGGAGGAGCATTTCCAAAACACAACCAAATCAAGGAAGGCTTCACTATGGGCAGAATTTACTACCTTCAAGAAGAAGGCCTCACAATCAATCTCTGATTATGTGACAAAGATGAAGGACATTGCAGATTCTCTAGGTGCAGTGGATGAAGATATTGAAGAAGATAAATTGGTAAGACAAATTCTCACAGGGCTAAGAGGAGATGAGAAGTGGAAGCCTTTTATTTTGTCTACAGAACTTTCATTAGATCACTTTATTCCTGATTTGAATCAATTGTTAGGTCATATGGCTAACTTTTGAGAATGATATCAAAGGAGATGTTGATAAGAGTGCAGGTCATGCAATGTACTCTAAAGACAAGAAGAAAGCTAACAAAGGGAAGCAACAATCAGGTGAAGAAGAAGGTACTTCAAACCAAGCAGATTTCATAAGAGGAAAAGGAAATGGCAGAAGTAGAGGAAGAGGCAGAAACAACAAAGATAATGCAAGAGCTTGTTGGATATGTGGTAAGACCAATCATCTATCTCATGATTGTTGGCACAATAATCAGAATAATAGTAATTATCAGAACCTTAATCAAAGAGCAAGAGGTGGTAGATTTTAGAGAGGAAATTTCAGAGGTAGAGGTGGTAGGAATTCTTTTGGAAGAGGTGGAGGAAGAAGCTTCCAAAATCAATCCTATAATAACACCTACTACAACTATGCATCAGATCAGAAGGAGGACTCGACTCTCATTATGAATGCAACATATGAGACCTCACATGAGGACATGAGAGTGTTCTATATTGATTCAGGATGTAGTAATCATTTAAGTGGAAATATTGCTTTGATGACTGATTTAGATCATAATGCAATTAATCATATAGTTCAGACAGGTGATAATACAAAGCATAAGGTAAAGTCAATTGGTTCAGTCAAAGCTAAAGATGGGAGCACTCTTCTGAGTAAGGTTCTTTATGTTCCCACAATTCCAAAGAATTTGATCAGTGTAGGTCAAATTGTGGAGAAAGGATATGAGGTAAGATTCACTAATGATGGAGTCTTTGTTGAAGACCCTAGTCAAGGGTATAAACAGGTTGTTACAGGAAAGAAAGAAGGAAGGCTCTTCACATTGAAGGTACAAGGAAATGTTGGACATGCTATGTTCACATATGGAGAGCAGAAGGTGTCAGAATTGGATCTTTGGCATAAAAGACTTGGACACTTCAATGAAAGAGGTATCAAAGAAATGATTAACAATGATTCAGTGCTTGGGTTGCCTAACATTGCAGGTCAACATATGACATACAGATGTGAGGCATGTCAATTAGGTAAAGCTCATAAGCAATCCTATTCCAAGCATGGGTTTATGTATTCAGAAAGACTTGAATTGGTGCATACAGATGTGTGGGGTCCTTCAAAGGACTTTAGTATAAATGGTTCAAGATATTATGTCATATATGTTGATGATGCTACCAGATGGATCACAATTTATGTGATTAAAGAAAAATCAGAAGTGTTTAATACATTTAAACATTATCATGCATATACAGAAAGGATTACAGGTCAAAAATTGAAGAGACTAAGGTCAGATGGAGGGGGAGAGTATTTTTCAAATGAATTCAATGATTACTTGTGGAATGCAGGTATAAAGAGAGAAGTTACTTGCAGGTACTCTCCTCAACAAAATGGGGTAGCAGAAAGAAGAAATAGGACTCTTGTTGAGTTTGCAAGGTCCGTGATGAAAGAGAAGAATTGCCCAAATTATTTGTGGGCAGAGGCTGTAAATACAGCTACATATTTGGTCAATAGATTGCCTTGTAAAGCTTTGCAAGGTATGACACCATATGTGATGGAGAGGGTTAATCTCCAAAAGAACAAGTTGATCTTGAATTTAGACCACCTCTATATCAAGATCAACTTTAGACTCCACCAAATTTAGACAACATTCATCAACCTTATCAGAAAATTGATTACTCTGAAAAATTCAACTTCTCAGAAAAGTTTGCTACAGATTAATCACTCATTGACTAATCAATCCTGTAAAGTTTTTAATAAAACTTTGCACAATACTTTGGCTTGAAGTTGCGCAACCTTTCCAAGTTAAATTTCTCAAAATGATTGAGTACACACTGAGAAATGTGTAAAACACTTTACCTATGTCTGAAATAGCTTCTCTGTAATGACGACTTTGACACCTGTAACTTCTTAGCTACAGTTCTCCCAATGTCGAACCCGTTTGATCAAGATCTTTTAGCCATAGATGGCTTACCTTCCAACTTAGATTTTGAGCCCTCATTTGTGTAAAACTTTACACCACACACTGAGTAATGTTCATTTCTCTGAACATGAAATCTGCGCCAGTTTTGTCGACTTTCAGAACATCATTACATATGAATGTTCCTAAACTAAATTCTCTCAATCTCATTGCAATTAGCCTCTCAAATTCTATTCATAGATAGATTAGCTATGAACTTAGATACGTGTAGAAGGATTTCTCAAAAGATTAAACACAGAAGGAGCAGACAGCAAAACATCGGGCGCAAGTTTTTCTTGATTTCTCTGAAAGTTACAATTGAGTGAAGTTGATGAATTCAACTCACTTCTCATGTGTCTAATGACACTCTCTACTACTCATTTCTCTCTTCCTATTCTCTATTCTCATTCTATTCTCTTTGCCCCGACGTTTTCAACAAACATTTATAGGCAAATATATACAAGCTTATGACTAATCAAAAGTATGAGTCACCTATATCTAAACTAATGTACATATGTGTACATATCTTTGAGTTTCTGAATATGTCCTTCCTTCAACCTTTTGAATTTGTTCTCTTCTTGATTCCTTGACTTCATTTCTTCATAAACCTTCAATTGATGATTGTCATGCACCAACAGCTCCCCCTCAATCATTAATTGAGGTTCTTCTCTATCTTCTTGATTCCTGCCATATCCTTGAATCTTTGTAGCTTTGGTCCATCTAAACTTTTTGTCATCATATCTGCAAGTTGATCTTTTGTAGGTGTATGCATAACTTCAATTTCCTTATCAATGACCTTCTCTCTCAGAAAATGATATTGTATCTCAATATGCTTAGTTCTAGCATGAAACACAGGATTAGCTGCCAAGTATAGAGAACTCATATTGTCTCCACAAACAATAGGAGTACTTTGAATCACATCAAACACCTTCATAAGTGTCTTTAGCCATATTACCTCCTTTGCAGCTTCCACCATACCTTTGTATTCTGCTTCTGTAGATGACAAAGCAACTGTATGTTGCTTCTTAGAACACCATGAAATCAATTTGTCTCCTACATAGCACAAATATCCATGTGTTGATCTTCTATCATCCACATTACCTGCCCAATCTGCATCACTATATATTTTCACTCTTGTATCAGAAGTAAATCCATAGTACAACCCTTCTCTGAGTGTACCCTTGATGTACCTAAGTACTCTTTGTCCTGCAATCCAATGTTCCTTTCTAGGACAATGCATGAATTGTGAAAGCACACCAACTGCATATGACAAATCAGGCCTTGTTAATGTAGCATAAATCAAGCTACCAACCAAACTTTGATAGAGTTTCATATCTCTGAACTCTTCTCCTCCAAATCTAGACAAATTATGGTTCACTTCCAAAGGTGTAGGTGCAACCCTGCAATCTTCCATTTTAAATTTGGTTAGCAAGTTTTTAAGATACCTTTCTTGGGTCACATATACTCCATGTTGAGTATAAGAAATCTCCATTCCCAAGAAGAATGATAAGTTCCCCAAATCACTGATTTTGAACTCTTTCTCCATCTGCTTCTTGATCATTTGTATTCCTTTATCATCTGTTCCTATAAGTATTATGTCATCAACATAAATACAAACATAAATGAATTCATCTTCACTTGCTTTGACTAGCAAGCTACTATCTGCCTTTGATGCTTGAAATCCAAGATCATTCAAGAACTTTACAAGCCTATAATTCCATGCCCTTGGGGCCTGCTTTAATCCATACAAAGCTCTCTTGAGCTTACACACATAATTTGGATTCACTTGATCTTTGAATCCATCTGGTTGCTCCATGTAAACTTCATCTGAAATGTAACCATTCAAAAAAGCATTTTTAACATCTAATTGAGATAACTTCCAACCTTTGCAAGCAGCAATTGCTATGAGGGTTCTGATTGTTGTCATCTTTGCCACAGGACTATAAGTCTCATCATAGTCCACTCCATATGTATGTGCATACCCTTTCAACACAAGTCTAGCTTTGTACCTAGACACACTTCCATCTGCAAATCTTTTTGTTTTGTAAACCCACTTACATCCAATAATTTTCTGGCTATTAGGTTTAGGAACCAGATCCCAAGTCTAATTCTCTATCAATGCATCATACTTCTCTTGCATAGCTTCTTCCCAATTTCTCTTGCCTTTGGCTTCATCATATGTAGATGGATCTTCATCTGCTTTTATCAAATAAGCATAATCTTTAGTAGTCAAGAATGAGGTGTCATAGCTATACCTTGTAGGTTGCCATTTGTGCCTAGATGACCTCCTAACTTCTGCACTTCTTGAAGTCTCTGGTTCATCACATTCTGGATCAAACCTTGGCCTCTCTTCAACTTCAACCTGTACTTCATTATTCTCATTTTCATCAAGTAATTGAACCTTTGCTTTACCTTTCCTTTGATCCACTACTTCTTCAACATCTGCATGTACATTATATTTACCTGCATACCAAGTACCTTGCTCATCAAAAGTGACATCCTTGGATACAAGGAATTGCTTTGTGGATGGACTCCACAACTTGTATCCCATTTGTTTATCATCATAACCAATAAATACATACTTTTCTGCCTTAGGCTCCAACTTATGCCTCAATTGAGATGGCACATATGCATATGCCAAGCATCCAAATATTCTGCAATGATCCAAGGTAGGTCTCTTACCCCACCAAGCTTCATATGGTGTCATACCTTGCAAAGCTTTACAAGGCAATCTATTGACCAAATATGTAGCTGTATTTACAGCCTCTGCCCACAAATAATTTGGGCAATTCTTCTCTTTCATCATGGACCTTGCAGACTCAACAAGAGTCCTATTTCTTCTTTCTGCTACCCCATTTTGTTGAGGAGAGTATCTGCAAGTAACTTCTCTCTTTATACCTGCATTCCACAAGTAATCATTGAATTCATTTGAAAAATACTCTCCCCCTCCATCTGACCTTAGTCTCTTCAATTTTTGACATGTAATCCTTTCTGCATATGCATGATAATGTTTAAATGTATTAAACACTTCTGATTTTTCTTTAATCACATAAATTGTGATCCATCTGGTAGCATCATCAACATTTATGACATAATATCTTGAACCATTTATACTAAAGTCCTTTGAAGGACCCCACACATCTGTATGCACCAATTCAAGTCTTTCTGAATACATAAACCCATGCTTGGAATAGGATTGCTTATGAGCCTTACCTAATTGACATGCTTCACATCTGTATGTCATATGTTGACCTGCAATGTTAGGCAACCCAAGCACTGAATCATTGTTAATCATTTCTTTAATACCTCTTTCATTGAAGTGTCCAAGTCTTTTATGCCAAAGATCCAATTCAGACACCTTTTGCTCTCCATATGTGAACATAGCATGTCCAACATTTCCTTGTACCTTCAATGTGAAGAGCCTTCCTTCTTTCTTTCCTGTAACAACCTGTTTATACCCTTGACTAGGGTCTTCAACATAGACTCCATCATTGGTGAATCTTACCTCATATCCTTTTTCCACAATTTGACCTACACTGATCAAATTCTTTGGAATTGTGGGAACATAAAGAACCTTACTCAGAAGAGTGCTCCCATCTTTAGCTTTGACTGAACCAATTGACTTTACCTTATGCTTTGTATTATCACCTGTCTGAACTGTATGATTAATTGCATTATGATCTAAATCAGTCATCAAAGCAATATTTCCACTTAAATGATTACTACATCCTGAATCAATATAGAACACTCTCATGTCCTCATGTGAGGTCTCATATGTTGCATTCATAATGAGAGTCGAGTCCTCCTTCTAATCTCATGCATAGTTGTAGTAGGTGTTATTATAGGATTGATTTTGGAAGCTTCTTCCTCCACCTCTTCCAAAAGAATTCCTACCACCTCTACCTCTGAAATGTCCTCTCTGAAATCTACCACCTCTTGCTCTTTGATTAAAGTTCTGATAATTACTATTATTCTGATTATTGTGCCAACAATAATGAGATAGATGATTGGTCTTACCACATATCCACCAAGCTCTTGCATTATCTTTGTTGTTTCTGCCTCCTTCTCTACTTCTGCCATTTCCTTTCCCTCTTATGAAATTTTCTTGGTTTGAAGTACCTTCTTCTTCACCTGATTGTTGCTTCCCTTTGTTAGCTTTCTTCTTGTCTTTAGAGTACATTGCATGACCTACACTCTTATCAACATCTCCTTTGATATCATTCTCAGAAGTTAGCATATGACCTAACAATTGATTCAAATCAGGAGTAAAGTGATCTAATGAAAGTTCTGTAGACAAAATAAAAGGCTTCCATTTCTCATCTCCTCTTAGCCCTGTGAGAATTTGTCTTACCAATTTATCTTCTTCAATATCTTCATCCACTGCACCTAGAGAATCTGCAATGTCCTTCATCTTTGTCACATAATCAGAGATTGATTGTGAGGCCTTCTTCTTGAAGGTAGTAAATTCTTCCCATAGTGAAGCCTTCCTTGATTTGGTTGTGTTTTGGAAATGCTCCTCCAAAGCATTCCAAATGTCACATGCACTTTCAAGTCCTCTAATGTGAGGAAGCAAATAGTCATTGACTGCCATGTAGATTATGCTCCTTGCTTGAGCATCCTTCTTCATCCAATTCTTCAAGTCTGCAAGCTCCTCTCTAGTTGGAACACTAGAGTCTCTAAATTCTGGCTTTTCTTCATCTCCTGTGATGTATCCCATCAGGTCTTTGCTCATAAGATGAGCTTCCATCCTCATTGACCATGCAGGATAGTTTTCCCTATCCAATTTCTCTATCTGTAGAGAATCTCCCATCTTGTGTCCACCTGTGTATTGAAATCTTCAAGCTTTACGAATAATATATGTACCTTTGCTTCGAATTAGAGTCCTTTTGTCTTTCTTGATGTCGTATGGTCTCCTCCTCAAGCTTTGCCTTCAAGTTTTCACCTTTTAGTTCTTCAATTGTTGAATTTCTTGAATCTGCAGCAGTCGGGACTCTCCTTTCCTTGATTTTGATGTTTCCTGCTCTGATACCACTGATGGAGAGGGTTAATCTCCAAAAGAACAAGTTGATCTTGAATTTAGACCACCTCTATATCAAGATCAACTTTAGACTCCACCAAATTTAGACAACATTCATCAACCTTATCAGAAAATTGATTACTCTGAAAAATTCAACTTCTTAGAAAAGTCTGCTACAGATTAATCACTCATTGACTAATCAATCCTGTAAAGTTTTTAATAAAACTTTGCACAATACTTTGCCTTGAGGTTGCGCAACCTTTCCAAGTTAAATTTCTCAAAGTGATTGAGTACACACTGAGAAATGTGTGAAACACTTTACCTATGTCTGAAATAGCTTCTCTGTAATGATGACTTTGACACCTGTAACTTCTTAGCTACAGTTCTCCCAACGTCGAACCCGTTTGATCAAGATCTTTTAGCCATAGATGGCTTACCTTCCAACTTAGATTTTGAGCCCTCACTTGTTTAAAACTTTACACCACACACTGAGTAATGTTCATTTCTCTGAACATGAAATCTGCGCCAGTTTTGTCGACTTTTAGAACATCATTACATATGAATGTTCCTAAACTAAATTCTCTCAACCTGATTGCAATTAGCCTCTCAAATTCTAGTCATAGATAGATTAGCTATGAACTTAGATACGTGCAGAAGGATTTCTCAAAAGATTAAACAGAGAAGGAGCAGAGAGCAAAACATGGGGCGCAAGTTTTTCTTGATTTCTCTGAAAGTTACAATTGAGTGAAGTTGATGAATTCAACTCACTTCTCATGTGTCTAATGACACTCTCTACTACTCATTTCTCTCTTCCTATTCTCTATTCTCATTCTATTCTCTTTGCCCCGACGTTTTCAACAAACATTTATAGGCAAATATATACAAGCTTATGACTAATCAAAAGTATGAGTCAGCTATATCTAAACTAATGTACATATGTGTACATATCTTTGAGTTTCTGAATATGTCCTTCCTTCAACCTTCTGAGTTTGTTCTCTTCTTGATTCCTTGACTTCATTTCTTCATAAACCTTCAATTGATGATTGTCATGCACCAACAATATGAAGCTTGGTGGGGTAAGAAACCTACCTTGGATCATTGCAGAATATTTGGATGCTTGGCATATGCATATGTGCCATCTCAACTGAGGCATAAGTTGGAGCCTAAGGCAGAAAAGTATGTATTCATTGGTTATGATGATAAACAAATGGGATATAGGTTGTGGAGTCCATCTACAAAGCAATTTCTTGTATCCAAGGATGTTACATTTGATGAGCAAGGTACTTGGTATGTAGGTAAATATAGTGTACATGCAGATGTTGAAGAAGTAGTGGATCAAAGGAAAGGTAAAGCAAAGATTCAATTACTTGATGAAAAAATGAGAATAATGAAGTACAGGTTGAAGTTGAAGAGAGGCCAAGGTTTGATC
This sequence comes from Ceratopteris richardii, assembly GCA_020310875.1. NCBI lineage: Eukaryota > Viridiplantae > Streptophyta > Polypodiopsida > Polypodiales > Pteridaceae > Ceratopteris > Ceratopteris richardii. Next base: position 61,645,285 of record CM035423.1, read on the forward strand.
CAGAATGTGATGAACCAGAGACTTCAAGCAGTGCAGAAGTTAGGAGGTCATCTAGGCACAAATGGCAACCTACAAGGTATAGCTATGACACCTCATTCTTGAGTACTAAAGATTATGCTTATTTGATAAAAGCAGATGAAGATCCATCTACATATGATGAAGCCAAAGGCAAGAGAAATTGGGAAGAAGCTATGCAAGAGGAGTATGATGCATTGATAGAGAATCAGACTTGGGATCTGGTTCCTAAACCTAATAGCCAGAAAATTATTGGATGTAAGTGGGTTTACAAAACAAAAAGATTTGCAGATGGAAGTGTGTCTAGGTACAAAGCTAGACTTGTTGTGAAAGGGTATGCACAGACATATGGAGTGGACTATGATGAGACTTATAGTCCTGTGGCAAAGATGACAACAATCAGAACCCTTATAGCA
>CM035423.1:61655715-61660715 GCA_020310875.1 Ceratopteris richardii
GATAGCTCAAATTCTAAGTTGAAAGATAAGCTATCTACATCTAAAATCATTTGACCAAAAAGGTTCGACATTGGGAGAACTATAGCTAAGAAGTTGCAGGTGTCAAAGTCGCTACTGCAGAGAAGGTGATTTACACATAGGTAAATTGTTTGTGTGATTTCTCAGAGTATACTGAATCATTTGCAGAGATTTAAGTTGGAGAAGGTGCGCAACCTTAAGGCGAAGCAACCTACAAAGTTTTATCAAAAACTTTACACAAATGATTAGTCAATCAAGGATTAATCTGCAGCAGACTTTTCTGAGAAGTTGAATTTTTCAGAATAATCAATTTTCTGATAAGTTGATGAATGTTCTCTAAATTTGGTGGAGTCTGAAGTTGTTCTTGATATAGAGGTGGTCTAAATTCAAGGTCAACTTGTTCTTTTGGAGATTAACACTCTCCATCAGTGGTATCAGAGCAGGAAGCATCAGAATTGAAGAAAAGGAGGATCCCGACTGCTGTAGCTACAAAGAATTTGACATCTGAAGATTCAAAAGGTGAAAGCTTGCAAGGAAAGCTTGAGAAGGAGATCATACGACATCAAGGAAGTCAAAAGGAGTGTCATTCAAAGTAAAGGTAACCTTATACTTTATAAAGGTTGAAGAATTCAATATACAGGTGAAGGAAGGATGGGAGATTCTCTTCAAATAGAGAAGTTGGATAGAGAAAACTATCCTGCATGGTCAATGAGGATGGAAGCTCATCTAATGAGCAAAGATTTGATAGCTTACATTACAGGTGAAGAAGAAAAACCACAATTCAGAGATCCTAGTGTTCCAACTAGGGAGGAATTAACAGATCTGAAGAATTGGATGAAGAAAGATGCTCAAGCTAGGAGTATCATTTATATGGCAGTTAATGATTACTTGCTACCTCACATTAGAGGTCTTGAAAGTGCAAGTGATATATGGAATGCCTTGGAAGAGCATTTCCAAAACACCACAAAGTCAAGGAAGGCATCTTTGTGGGCAGAATTTACAACTTTCAAGAAGAAGGCCTCTCAATCAATTTCAGATTATGTGACAAGGATGAAAGACATTGCAGATGCATTAGGAGCTGTTGATGAAGATATTGAGGAGGATAAATTGGTAAGGCAAATCCTTACAGGTTTGAGAGGTGATGACAAATGGAAGCCATTTATTTTGTCTACAGAATTATCACTTGATCATTTCACTCCTTATTTAAATCAGTTGCTAGGTCATATGCTAACATTTCAGCAGGATGTTAAAGGAGATGGTGACAAAAGTACAGGTCATGCAATGTACTCAAAGGACAAGAAGAAAGCTAACAAAGGAAAGCAACAATCAGGTGAAGATGAAAGCACAACTAGTCAAGCCAACTTCCTAAGAGGTAGAGGAGGTGGCAAAGGTAGAGGAAGAGGCAGGAACAACAAAGATGGAGCGAAAGCATGTTGGATTTGTGGTAAGACAAATCATTTAGCTAATGATTGTTGGCATAATAATCAAAGTAATGGAGGATACAATCAAAACTATAATTCAAGAGGAAGAGGTGGCAGAAATCAAAGAGGTAATTTCAGAGGCAGAGGTAGTAGGGGTTACTTTGGAAGAAATGCAGGTAGAGGTTTCCAAAGTCAACAATATAACAATACCTACTACAATTATGCTTCAGATCAAAAGGAAGATTCAACATTGATAATGAATGCAACTTGTGAAAGGCAGAGTAAAGATCAAAGAGTCTTCTACATTGATTCAGGGTGTAGCAATCACCTGAGTGGTAATATAGCCTTGATGACTGATTTGGAGAATAAGTTATCTAATCATGTTGTTCAAACAGGTGACAACACAAAGCACAATGTGAAGTCAATTGGATCAGTGAAGGCCAAGGATGGTAGCACCTTATTGAGTAAGGTCTTGTATGTTCCTACAATTCCTAAGAATTTGATAAGTGTAGGACAAATTGTGGAAAAAGGTTATGAAGTAAGGTTCACTAATGAAGGAGTGTTTGTGGAAGACCCTAGCAATGGGTATAAACAAATTGTTTTAGGGAAGAAAGAAGGAAGATTGTTCACATTGAAGATTCAAGGTAATGTTGGTCATGCCTTGTTCACTTATGGAGGACATAAGATCTCTGAGTTAGATCTTTGGCACAAGAGACTTGGACATTTCAATGAAAGAGGTATTAAAGACATGATTAATAATGGTTCAGTGCTTGGATTGCCCAATGTTGCAGGTCAACATATGACATACAGATGTGAGGCATGTCAATTAGGTAAGGCTCATAAGCAACCCTATTCCAAGCATGGGTTTATGTATTCAGAGAAACTTGAATTGGTACACACAGATGTGTGGGGACCATCAAAGGACTTCAGTATCAATGGCTCAAGGTATTATGTGATTTATGTTGATGATGCTACCAGATGGATCACTATCTATGTGATCAAAGATAAGTCAGAAGTATTCAATACTTTCAAACATTATCATATGTATGCAGAGAGAATTACAGGACATAAGTTGAAGAGACTAAGGTCAGATGGAGGGGGAGAGTATTTCTCTAATGAGTTCAGTGATTACTTGTGGAATGCAGGTATAAAAAGAGAGGTTACTTGCAGGTACTCTCCTCAACAAAATGGTGTAGCAGAAAGGAGGAATAGGACTCTTGTTGAGTTTGCAAGATCCATGATGAAGGAGAAAAATTGCCCAAATTATTTGTGGGTTGAGGCTGTAAATACAGCTACTTATTTGGTCAATAGGCTACCTTGTAAAGCTTTGCAGGGAATGACACCTTATGAGGCATGGTGGGGTAAGAGACCTACACTAGACCATTGCAAAGTATTTGGATGTTTGGCCTATGCATATGTGCCATCACAATTAAGGCACAAATTGGAACCTAAAGCTGAAAAATATGTGTTTATTGGTTATGATGATAAGCAGATGGGATACAGGTTGTGGAATCCATCCACAAAACATTTTCTTGTATCAAAAGATGCTACATTTGATGAGCAAGGTACTTGGTATGCAGGTACTATCAATATTAATACAGATGATGAAGAAATTGTGAGCCAAAGGAAAGGTAAATCAAAGGTTCAGATATTTGATGAGCAAGAGAATAATGAAGTGCAGGTTGAAGTGGAAGAAACACCAAGATTTGATCCTGAATGTGAAGAACCAGAAACCTCAAGAAGTGGAGAACTTAGGAGGTCTACAAGGAACAAATGGCAACCTACAAGGTACAGCTATGATACTTCTTTTTTGGCTACCAAAGATTATGCTTACATGATTAAAGCAGATGAAGACCCTTCTACATATGAAGAGGCAAAAGGTAAAGAAAATTGGGAGAAAGCTATGCAGGAAGAATATGATGCATTGATGGAGAATCAAACATGGGATTTGGTTCCAAAGCCAAATAATCAGAAGATCATTGGATGTAAGTGGGTTTATAAGACAAAAAGATTTGCAGATGGAAGTGTGTCTAGGTACAAAGCTAGACTTGTTGTCAAAGGGTTTGCTCAGACATATGGTGTTGACTATGATGAGACTTATAGTCCAGTGGCAAAAATGACAACCATCAGAACACTCATAGCAATTGCTGCATGCAAAGGTTGGAAATTGTGTCAATTAGATGTGAAGAATGCTTTTTTGAATGGTTACATTTCCGATGAAGTTTTCATGGAGCAACCTCAAGGATTCAGAGATAGAAGATATCCAGATTATGTGTGTAAGCTCAAGAGAGCTTTATATGGCTTGAAGCAGGCCCCAAGGGCATGGAACTATAGACTTGTAAAGTTCCTAAAAGAACTTGGATTTCAAGTATCAAAAGCAGATAGTAGCTTGCTTGTCAAAGCAAGTGATGATGGGTTTATTTACATGTGCATATATGTTGATGATATTATTCTTACAGGTACAGATGAGAAAGGCATACAAAGTTTAAAGAAGCAAATGGAGAAAGAGTTCAAAATCAGTGATTTGGGAGACTTGTCATACTTCTTGGGCATGGAGATTTCATACACTCAACATGGAGTGTATGTGACTCAAGAAAGGTATTTGAGGAACTTGTTAATCAAGTTTAAAATGGATGATTGCAGGGTAGCACCTACTCCAATGGAGGTGAATCACAAATTAAGCAGATTTGGAGGTGAAGAGTTCAAGGACATGAAGCAATATCAGAGTTTGGTTGGTAGTCTTATCTATGCTACATTAACTAGACCTGATTTATCATATGCAGTTGGGGTTTTGTCTCAATTTATGCATTGTCCTAGGAAAGAGCATTGGATTGCAGGTCAAAGAGTGTTGAGGTACATTAAGGGTACACTCAAAGAAGGTTTGTATTATGGTTTTACATCAGATACAAATATCAAGATCTATAGTGATGCAAATTGGGCAGGTAATCCAGATGATAGAAGGTCAACCTATGGATACATGTGTTATGTGGGAGATAAGTTAATCTCTTGATGCTCAAAGAAGCAACATACAGTTGCTTTGTCATCTACAGAAGCAAAGTACAAAGGCATGGTTGAAGCTGCAAAAGAAGTGATATGGCTTAAGACTCTAATGAAGAGTTTTGACACTATACAGAGCATACCTATCATTTATGGTGATAACATGAGTTCATTATATCTAGCTGCTAATCCTGTTTTTCATGCCAGGACTAAACACATTGAGATACAGTATCACTTTCTAAGAGAGAAGGTGATGGATAAGGACATTGAAGTCATACATACTTCAACAAAAGATCAGATAGCTGATATGCTTACAAAGAGCTTGGATGGACCAAAGTTACAGAAGTTTAAAGACATGGCAGGCATAAAGAAGGTTAGAGAAACCTCAATTGATAATTGAGGGGGAGCTGTTGGTGCAGATCAATCACCAATTGAAGATTTGAAAGACAAAGAATGGAGATAAGAATAATTCTTGAAGCATAGAAGATGGATACATTCACAAAGTGAAAGACATGTACACATATGTACATTAGTTAAGACATAGGTTACTTATACTTATGCTTT
>CM035423.1:61678215-61685715 GCA_020310875.1 Ceratopteris richardii
GATAGATAGATAGATAGATAGATTGATAGATAGATAAATAGATAGATCGATGGATAGATAGATAGGTAGATTGATAGGTAGATAGATATATAGATAGATAGATAGATAGATAGATAGATAGATAGATAGATAGATAGATAGATAGATAGATAGATAGATAGATAGATAGATACATAGATAGATAGATAGATAGATAAATAGATTGATAGATTGATAAATAGATAGATAGACAGACAGATAGATGGATAGATTTATAGATAGATAGAAACATATATATATATATATATATATATATATATATATATATATATATATATATATATATATATATATATATATATATATATATATATATATATATATATATATAGAGAGAGAGAGAGAGAGAGAGAGAGAGAGAGAGAGAGAGAGAGAGAGATAGAGATAGATAGATATATATGTTGGTGCATTTTACCCAAGCCTACATGCTTGATATATTTGATATCATCCTTCTTTGTAAGTCACATGAGTAGTCATGTGAACACCTCTTGTAAAAGAGTTCATTTTTATCTCTTGTAATTGAAAAAAGAAAAAGGAAAAGGATGGCTTACCTCATGCATGATGTAAAAGCAATGTCGTGGCTCTGACTACCAAAACCCACAACTTTTTGAGCTGAGGGAATATCTCCTAACTTTGGGGATCACTTTTAGGTGGAGCTATTTGAATTCGAATTCAAAACTCCCTCCAAGAATAGCTATAAAATGAGCAAGAAGGAAGAGGCGATTAGCAAGCCTTGTACGTGACAACTTCATGTCATTTTGTAGAGATTGAAGAGCTTACTCCATAGCTCTATCATTCTACTCCCTTTTACGTGATTTAACTTGCGTTAGATAGGTGGTTTTGTCTACTTTGTGCATATAACTTTTCAAGGTCATTGGATTAATACTTTTGGAGATATCTGCATTTTACTGTTTACTGGTCTATCTCTGCAGAGCCCCGAGAATTGTGGGGATGTTCCAGAAATTGATAAATCTTGTTCTCAGTGCTCAGTCCATCATTTGAAGTGTTTTGACTTGGATTGGAAAGCTTGCTAAGTCTATTTGCTATGCCCAAAAGGAATGTTTCTAATTCCTACCAGGTTGAGAGCACTGTTCATTTTTTCGAGTACGTGTATGTCCAAAAATAGCAAGTTTTGGGAGCTACTCATTTCGCAACTAGTCTGTCTTGACTTAAACTTTTGGGATACATGTTCCAAAGTACTTGGCGGATATTTTGGTGGATTTAGGAAGCTTAAAGGGTCTACTAATCAACTCTGAAGTCTCAGTTGGCTGGTGTGAAGCTAGTTGTAGCATCACCTACTCATCTTTGGATTGCATCCACCATCTCTCTTCATAGTGGTATCAGAGCATAGTCAAGCAACATGGGAGATGGATTTCCATCAACAATTGACAAATTGGATCGAAACAACTACCCGGCATGGTCTCTAAGGATGGATGCAAGGCAGGGGGAGATTCCAATCATCTCAACCTTGCAACATATGTGGCTTATCTAACCATACTACTAAAGAATGTTTCAGGAACCCGAGGAACTCAAGAGGAAGAGGATTCAATAGAGGTGGCTATGGATCAAATAGAGGTAGATACAATGGAGGCTACAACAACAACAACTACTACAACAACAATTACAACAACAACAACAACTATCAAAGTGGCCATAGAGGAAGAAGAGATTACAATAACTATGCAGAGGACCAAAGTCAAGAAGATTCATTATTGATTATGAATCTATCATCGAAGAAGGGTAAGGATGATGATCACATATTTTACATTGATTCGGGATGCTCGAACCATGTAGCAGGAAATGTGGCTTTACTTTCTGATTTGGAAGATCCTCATAACAAGCATGAAGTGCAGACAGGAGATGACACAAAGCACTCAGTGGAGAAGATAGGTAATGTGAAGACATCAGATGGGAATATGAACCTCTTAAGAAAAGTCTTGTATGTCCCTACAATTACCAAAAATTTAATAAGTGTTGGACAGATTATTGAAAAAGGATTGCAGGTTGCATCTATCGAGTCCTCGCCCGCTTGGACTCTCGTGCCACCTGAGATCTTGGCTTAGTGAGGACCAAAAAGGTTTCATCAAAGGAAGGTCTATCCTGGAAACCATTATGGATATTTGGGAAGGTATTCAATTTGCAAATGAGTCTAATCAAGATGTGGTTTTCCTCAAGATCGACTTTGACAAAGCCTACGACAGGCTAGAATGGGACTATATTCTACAGTCACTCCAAGATCTCGGATGTAGTCAGAAATTCACCAAGATGATCGCGACCCTTCTCGGAAACGCAACGACCCAAATTAACGTTAACGGCAAACTTTCGAAGGCGATCCATCTTAAAAGATCTATTAGACAAGGGTGCCCTCTGGCCCCCCTTCTCTTTGCCATCGCCACTGAGGGTCTGAGCAGACTTGTGGCACATCATGTGGAGGCTGGCAATATCAAAGGCCTCCGGCTGCCTCTCGCCCACAGTCAAATCATCATGAGACTTTTTGCCGATGATATGAACGCTTTCGTTCACAATGATAATACCAGCCTGGAGACTTTCTGGAGGTGTCTTGCTACCTTTTGTGATGCCTCTGGATCCAAAATCAACCACTCTAAGACCGCCTTTAGGGCTATTGTGGGACATCATCCTGGCCTTCTCATTGATCATGGCTGTCAAATCATTCCGCAGGGCCAAATCTTTCGACTCCTTGGAATCCCTTTGGGGTTTGGCGTCTCTATGGAGCAGCGATGGAACTGGGTGCTGGCCAAACTCGAAAACAAGCTTAACTATTGGAGAGGAATGCAAATCAATCTCGCTGGACGTGCGATGGTTATCAACACGTTCCTCCTCTCTTCTACCATCTATTTCCTTTCCTGTTGGAGACCGAATGAGCAAGGCCTGTCCAAACTGAATAGAATCTGTAGAAACTTTCTTTGGACGGGCGATCATAACAGAAGGGGGGTGCCCAAAATCAAATGGACCATCTGCACTAGCCCTAGAAATAGTGGGGGGCTTGGTATCCTGGACATCAGGTGTATGGCTAACAAACTGGCTGCCAAATGGATGATTAAGGCCTGGTGCAATAGGGAGGCCTCGTGGGCCAAGTTGATCTTCAGAAACAAGAATGAGTTGGCCCTCATGGGGTTCCCGAACTGGAAGAACCTTGACATCATGACCCTGCTATTCTCCCCGATCCCCGTCTTCCCGAAAGGCTCCAATCTCGTGTGCTCCCTTTGGAAGGGCTGGAATAAAGTCAAAAGCTTCACAAGAATTAGTGAGGACTGGAAGTGGGCGGCCGGAATCAGGCAAAACGACTCTATCTGGTTTCCGATACATGGCATCAGGAGTGTGGAGTCGTGGAACATCCAAAATGCCAAGAAGCTATGGAACAAAGGATTCAAAAAATGGAAACACCTCTGGAAACAAGACACCAACAGCTGGATCAACTTCGAGGATACTGACCCTCGCATAAACATCTCCTACGAAGAGTGGAACACTTTGCAAAGCAGATGCCTCGCTTGGGATCGTCACAAGACTCGCCTTCTCATGGGACACGACACACCAAACTCGCTTGGTCTCAAATGGCAAAATGGAAACAGCCTACTCAAAATCCCGAACATCAAAGAAACGACTGACCTCCAGATCAGCCTCAACAAGAAGTGGTGCCTGTCTTGGACGCGGCTTCGGTGGGACATGAAATTCATGGGTATCTGGCACCCCCTAATAGAGATTAAGAAGTCTGTCCTCTTATGGCAAATTCTTCATCGTGGAATTTGGACCAACCATAAGGCTAGCAAACTTTGTGGGATCCCTCCTTGGTGCAAACGCTGCCACCGTGCTATCGAAGATGTCCCACACATCTTCCTTACTTGCCCCAACTCCTACAGAATCTGGCAGACGGTTGGAATGAAAATCAGATTTCAAAAACAGCTTAGTTGGAAACAAGTCCTTTTGGGAGAAGCGATCGGCTGCTCTGCGACACTCTGGAACGCCATCAGAGGGGAAGTCCTGTGGAAAATTTGGCGGGAGAGGTGTGCTCTCAACTTCGGCGATCCTCCCAGGGAGTGGTCGGTTGAGAAATCACTATCCCTCCTTGGCAAAAGGATCGTTAACAGTAAGAAATCCCCCCCCTTTAGGCACCATCAAGTCCTCCTTTTGATCAACAACAAGCTCAAACCCAAGTGGGCCCCGCATGAGGGCGATGAGAGGGTGATTAACCTTCTCTGTAGTGCAACCTAGGACTCAATCAAGCTTCCCCTGCTTTGTGGGATTTGGGGGGTCCCGTGGGCACTAGTCCCCTTCTATTGTACCTTTGTTTCTTAATTTAATTCATGTCCGGGAGAGTAGGCTATTGCCGAACTTCCTTTATATTAAAAAAAAAAAGGATTGCAGGTTAGATTCAATCGACTTGGAGCATATGTTGAAGACCCAAGGCAAGGCTTTCGAAGGATTGCCAAAGGACAAAAGACAGGAAGGCTTTTCACTTTTGAAGTGGAAGATACAAAGAACATAGCTTTGTTTAGCTATGGATCTCAAACTCTAACAGAGTTGGAGATATGGCACAAAAGGCTTGCTCACATTGGTGAGAGGACACTCAAACAGATTTGCAGGGACCAAAGTGTACTTGGTTTGCCTAATATCACAAGGCAACACATGATTTATAAGTGTGAAGCTTGTCAACTCCGCAAGGCTCATAAACAACCTTTCAATAAGAAAGGATATATGTATCAAAATCCTTTGGATCTAGTGCACACGGATGTGTGGGGTCCAAGTAAGGAGCCATCTATATCAGGCTCAAGATATTATGTGTCTTTCATAGATGATTGTAGCAGGTGGACCATTCTGTTTTTTATGAAGCACAAGGATGAAGTGTTTAATTGCTTTAAGAAGTATATTTCTCTTGTTGAAAACCAAACAGGTAGGACTTTGAAACGACTCAGATCAGATGGTGGAGGAGAATACTTCTCCTCTGAATTTGATGCCTTCTTGCATGAAAGAGGCATTAAAAGGGAAGTCACTACAAGGTATACACCCGAACTCAATGGTGTAGCAGAGAGGAGGAACAGAGCTATTGTCGAAGCAGCAAGGTCCATGCTCAACGAAAAGGGATTGCCAAACTACCTATGGGCAGAGGCTTTGTCTACAGCCACATATCTGATAAATAGACCTCCATCTAAGTCACTAGATGGAACCACTCCATATGAAGTGTGGAATAAAAGAAGACCTAGTCTAGAGCATTGCAAAATCTTTGGATGCTTAGCCTATGCTCACATTCCTTCTAAAGTAAGAGGGAAATTGGATCCCAAGGCAGAGAAGTGTGTATTCATTGGTTATGATCAAAACCAAAAAGGATATAGATTGTACAATCCAAACAATAAAGGATTTTCTGTGAGTAGAGATGTATTTTTTGATGAAAACAAATCATGGTTTGATGATGACAGGAAAGTGAAGCTGCCTTATGACTTGGATGAAGATTTTCCATCACTTCAACCAAAGGAGCCAAAGCAGATTGAAGAAAGTGATTCGGAGATTTACCTAGAAGACTTGGAACGACTAAAGCTATGGAAGAACAAAGGAAAAGCAAAGATGCAGGATGCTACATATGGACCCGAGAGCTCACATCAACCACTTAGAAGGTCTTCAAGGGAGAAAAAGAAACTAGAGAGGTTTGGTTATGATACTTCTTTGGTCACCAAGCACTCAATCTACATTGCAAAGGATTCAACCAATGAAGAACCTACCACATTTGAAGAAGCACAAAGCAAGAAAGCTTGGAGAGATGCAATGGATGAAGAAATGGAAGCCTTGAAGGAGAATGACACTTGGGAGCTTGTACCTAACAAGCCATCTATGAAGATAATCGGATCTCGATGGATATACAAAATCAAGAGGAATCCAGATGGTTTTTTAGTATAAATAGACACAAAGCAAGGTTAGCTGCTAAAGGGTTTGCTCAAAGCCATGGTATTGATTATGAGGAGACTTTCTCTCCTGTTGCAAAAATGCCTACAATTAGGGTTCTCATTAGTCTTGCTGCATCTAGAAATTGGAATCTTTATCAACTTGATGTAAAGAATGCTTTCTTGAATGGATGGATTTCTGAGGAAGTGTATATGGCACAACCTCCTCGATATGAGGATGCACATCATCCTAACTATTTATGCAAACTAAAGAAAGCTTTGTATGGATTGAAGCAAGCTCCAAGAGCTTGGAATTTCAGATTGGTGACTTATTTGCAGGACCAAGGATTCAAAGCTAGCAAGGCGGATACCTCTTTGTTCATAAAGAGGAATGGATCTGAAGTGATCTATTTATGTGTGTATGTTGATGATATTATTATCACAGGCAATGATCTTGAAGGAATCAAACAGGTAAAGAGTCAAATGAAGGAGGAGTTCAAAATAAGTGACCTCGGACCACTCACTTATTTTCTTGGATTGGAGTTGATCTACACAGATTCAGGTATATACATCACACAAAGGAAGTATGTACATGACATGCTCGTCAAGTTCAAGATGGAAAATATCAAGTGTGCAGGTAAACCTATGGAGCAAAATCATAAGCTTAGTGCTTATGAAGGAGAGCCAATTGAAGACATCACAAGCTATCAAAGCTTGGTTGGAAGTTTGAACTATGCAACACTCACAAGGGTGGATATATGCTATAGTGTTAGCATATTGAGTCAGTTTATGCATAAGCCGAGAAGACCACATATGGAAGCGGCCAAGCAAGTCCTCAAGTACCTAAAGGGGACCATGAATGAAGGTTTGTTCTATTCATATACTTCAGATATTGAGCTAAAGGTCTACTCAGATGCAGATTGGGCCGGATCTAGAGATGATAGAAGAAGCACATCCGGGTATATATCATTTGCAGGTTCGAAAATCATTTCTTGGTCATCGAAGAAGCAACCAACCGTGGCATTATCTTCTACCGAAGCTGAATATAGAGGTTTGGCTAATGCAACTCAAGAAGTCATGTGGTTAAAGTCTTTGTACACAGATCTTGGACTTCATTCTTCAACACCTCATATTTTTGGTGACAACACAAGCTCACTACATCTAGCAGCTAATCCAGTATACCATGCTAGAACCAAGCATATTGAAGTCCACTACCATTATGGAAGGGAGAAGCTATTGAGCAAGGATATTCAACTATCCAATGTCTCTACAGATGTGCAATGTGCAGACATGTTGACAAAATCTCTTGATGGTACGAAGTTAAGTAGATTCAAGTTGATGATTGGCTTGCAGGAAATCAAGGACAATTGAAGACTTATTTGAAGGCCAAGCATGCTAGGCTTGAGGGGGAGCTGTTGGTGCATTTTACCTAAGCCTACATGCTTGATATATTTGATATCATCCTCATTTGTAAGTCACATGAGTAGTCATGTGAACACCTCTTGTAAAAGAGTTCACTTTTATCTCTTGTAATTGAAAAAAGAAAAAGGAAAAGGATGGCTTACCTCAT
>CM035423.1:61695715-61698215 GCA_020310875.1 Ceratopteris richardii
ATATCTTCACTCTTGTATCAGAAGTAGATCCATAGTACAATGCATGAATTGTGAAAGCACACCAACTGCATATGACAAATCAGGCCTTGTTAATGTAGCATAAATCAAGCTACCATCCAAACTTTGATAGAGCTTCATATCTCTGAATTCTTCTCCTCCAAATCTAGACAATTTATGGTTCACTTCCAAAGGTGTAGGTGCAACCCTGCAATCTTCCATTTTAAATTTGGTTAGCAAGTTTTTAAGATACCTTTCTTGGGTCACATATACTCCATGTTGAGTATAAGAAATCTCCATTCCCAAGAAGAATGATAAGTTCCCCAAATCACTGATTTTGAACTCTTTCTCCATCTACTTCTTGATCATTTGTATTCCTTTATCATTTGTTCCTGTAAGTATTATGTCATCAACATAAATACAAACATAAATGAATCCATCTTCACTTGCTTTGACTAGCAAGCTACTATCTGCCTTTGATGCTTGAAATCCAAGATCATTCAAGAACTTTACAAGCCTATAATTCCATGCCATTGGGGCCTGCTTTAATCCATACAAAGCTCTCTTGAGCTTACACACATAATTTGGATTCACTTGATCTTTGAACCCATCTGGTTGCTCCATGTAAACTTCATCTGAAATGTAACCATTCAAAAAAGCATTTTTAACATCTAATTGAGATAACTTCCAACCTTTGCAAGCAGCAATTGCTATGAGGGTTCTGATTGTTGTCATCTTTGCCACAGGACTATAAGTCTCATCATAGTCCACTCCATATGTCTGTGCATACCCTTTCACAACAAGTCTGGCTTTGTACCTAGACACACTTCCATCTGCAAATCTTTTTGTTTTGTAAACCCACTTACATCCAATAATTTTCTGGCTATTAGGTTTAGGAACCAAATCCCAAGTCTGATTCTCTATCAATGCATCATACTCCTCTTGCATGGCTTCTTCCCAATTTCTCTTGCCTTTGGCTTCATCATATGTAGATGGATCTTCATCTGCTTTTACCAAATAAGCATAATCTTTAGTAGTCAAGAATGAGGTGTCATAGCTATACCTTGTAGGTTGCCATTTGTGCCTAGATGACCTCCTAACTTCTGCACTTCTTGAAGTCTCTGGTTCATCACATTCTGGATCAAACCTTGGCCTCTCTTCAACTTCAACCTGTACTTCATTAATCTCATTTTCATCAAGTAATTGAATCTTTGCTTTACCTTTCCTTTGATCCACTCCTTCTTCAACATCTGCATGTACATTATATTTACCTGCATACCAAGCACCTTGCTCATCAAATGTAACATCCTTGGATACAAGGAATTGCTTTGTGGATGGACTCCACAACCTGTATCCCATTTGTTTATCATCATAACCAATGAATACATACTTTTCTGCCTTAGGCTCCAACTTATGCCTCAATTGAGATGGCACATATGCATATGCCAAGCATCCAAATATTCTGCAATGATCCAAGGTAGGTTTCTTACCCCACCAAGCTTCATATGGTGTCATACCTTGCAAAGCTTTACAAGGCAATCTATTGACCAAATATGTAGCTGTATTTACAGCCTCTGCCCACAAATAATTTGGGCAATTCTTCTCTTTCATCATGGACCTTGCAAACTCAACAAGAGTCCTATTTCTTCTTTCTGCTACCCCATTTTGTTGAGGAGAGTACCTGCAAGTAACTTCTCTCTTTATACCTGCATTCCACAAGTAATCATTGAATTCATTTGAAAAATACTCTCCCCCTCCATCTGACCTTAGTCTCTTCAATTTTTGACCTGTAATCCTTTCTGCATATGCATGATAATGTCTAAATGTATTAAACACTTCTGACTTTTCTTTAATCACATAAATTCTGATCCATCTGGTAGCATCATCAACATATATGACATAATATCTTGAACCATTTATACTAAAGTCCTTTGAAGGACCCCACACATCTGTATGCACCAATTCAAGTCTTTCTGAATACATAAACCCATGCTTGGAATAGGATTGCTTATGAGCCTTACCTAATTGACATGCCTCACATCTGTATGTCATGTGTTGACCTGCAATGTTAGGCAATCCAAGCACTGAATCATTATTAATCATGTCTTTGATACCTCTTTCATTGAAGTGTCCAAGTCTTTTATGCCAAAGATCCAATTCAGACACCTTTTGCTCTCCATATGTGAACATAGCATGTCCAACATTTCCTTGTACCTTCAATGTGAAGAGCCTTCCTTCTTTCTTTCCTGTAACAACCTATTTATACCCTTGACTAGGGTCTTCAACATAGACTCCATTATTGGTGAATCTTACCTCATATCCTTTTTCCACAATTTGACCTACACTGATCAAATTCTTTGGAATTGTGGGAACATAAAGAACCTTACTCAGAAGAGTGCTACCATCCTTAGCTTTGACTGAACCAATTGACTTTACCTTATGCTTTGTATTATCACCTGTCTGAACTGTATGATTAATTGCATTATGATCTAGATCAGTCATC
>CM035423.1:61705715-61708215 GCA_020310875.1 Ceratopteris richardii
CATGACTTTGAGTTCCCTTTAGGTACTTCAAGATCTTCTTTGCTGCTTCTAGGTGAGGTACCCTTGGTTTGTGCATGAATTGACTAAGTACACTAACTCCATATGCTATGTCAATTCTTGTCAAGGTAGCATAGTTCAAACTACCTACCATACTTTGGTATCCTGTGATGTCTTTGACTTCTTCTCCTTCATGAGCACTTAGCTTTAGATTGACCTCCATTGGAGTAGTAGATACTTTAGCATCCTGCAAACCAAACTTCTTGACCATATCCTGCACATACTTCTTTTGAGTGATGTATATACCTGAGTTGGTGTAGATTAACTCAAGTCCTAAGAAATACTTCAATAATCCAAGATCACTAATCTTGAATTCTTTCATCATCTGTCCTTTGATGTGTCTAATCCCATTGACATCATTGCCTGTAATGATGATGTCATCAACATAAACACACAAGTAGATTACCTCTGTACTACTTCTCTTTATGAATAGAGATGTGTCTGCTTTGCTCATCACAAATCCTTGATCTAGGAGATAGGTTGTCAATCTGTAGTTCCATGCTCTAGGTGCCTGCTTCAAACCATATAGAGCCTTCTTTAATTTACAAACATAATGTACCTTTGTTGGATCTTCATAGCCAGGTGGTTGTGACATGTAGACTTCTTCAGATATCCATCCATTCAAGAAAGCATTCTTGACATCTAATTGGTACATGTTCCAATTTTTGGATGCTGCTACACTCACCAATATTCTGATAGTTGGCATCTTAGCCACAGGAGAAAATGTCTCCTCATAATCAATGCCTTGGGTTTGTGCAAAACCCTTGGCTACCAACCTAGCTTTATACCTGTTTATTGTTCCATCTGAATTCTTTTTTAGTTCGTAGATCCATCTGGATCCTATTACCTTCATGGTGTCCTTCTTGGGTACCAAGTCCCAAGTATCACTCTCCTTGAGAGCTTCCATTTCTTCATCCATAGCTATTTTCCATTCTGGTTTGGTAATTGCTTCTTCATAGGTACCTGGTTCTTCATTCAACAAGTCTTTTGCAAGATATACAGAATGTTTAGTTACAAGTGATGTGTCATACCCAAATCTAATAGGTTTCTTCTTTTCTCTCTGAGATCTCCTCATTGCTTGAGTTGAGGATTCTGGTTTATCTTCTAGTTGCTTCATCTTCATCTTTCCTTTGGACTTCCAAGCTTTGAACTCCTCAAGATTTATTGTATCATCATCATCTGAGCTTGAATCTTCTTGTTGAATTGGTTCCTCCTTGATGAGCTTTGGAAAATCTTCTTCCATGTCATAGGGTAGACTCACTTTCCTGCATTCATTCTCATACCAAGAGTCATTCTCATCAAAGATGACATCTCTGCTTACCTTGAAACCTTTGTTTGTTGGGTTGTAGAATCTGTATCCCTTTTGGTTCAAATCATAACCAATGAAGATACATTTTTCAGCCTTGGGATCTAGCTTTCCCCTTACCTGTGAGGGAATATGCACATATGCTACACAACCAAAGATTTTACAATGATCCAGAGATGGTCTCTTACCATGCCAAGCTTCATATGGTGTCATGCCATCAAGTGATTTGGATGGCAACCTATTGATGAGATAAGTGGCAGTGGACACACTCTCTGCCCAAAGATAATTTGGCAACTTCTTTTCATTAAGCATAGACCTAGCTGTTTCCACAATGAGTCTATTCCTTCTTTCAGCTACTCCATTTTGTTCAGGTGAGTACCTTGTAGTAATCTCTCTTTTGATGCCTCTTTCTTGCAAGAAATCTTCAAACTCATTGGAGAAGTACTCTCCTCCACCATCTGACCTTAGCCTCTTCAAGCTTCTTCCTGTTTGATTTTGAACAAGTGCAAGATACCTCTTGAAACAATTAAACACTTCATCTTTATGCTTCATAAAGTATAAAATGGTCCACCTGCTATAGTCATCAATGAAGGACACATAATACCTTGAACCTGAAATAGAAGGGTCCTTGCTAGGTCCCCAAACATCTATGTGTACCAAGTCTAGGTAATCTTCATGCATGAAACCTTTCCTTGTATAGGGTAACCTGTGAGACTTACCAAATTGACATGATCCACACTTGTATATCATGTGTTGCTTGGACACATTAGGTATCCCAAGCACACATTAATCCCTGCACATTTGCTTTAGGGTTCTTTCACCTATGTGCCCTAATCTCTTGTGCCATATTTCTAACTCTGAAAGTGTCTGATCCTTGTAATTATACAAAGCAATATTCTTGGTATCTTCTAGCTCAAATGTAAACAATCTACCTGATTTATCTCCCTTGGCTATCCTTCTGAATCCATGTCTTGGGTCCTCCACATATGCTCCATGTTGTGTGAATCTGACCTACAAACCTTTCTCCACAATCTGACCAACACTCATTAGATTCTTGGTGATGGTTGGTACATAAAGTACCCTGCTCAATAGGTTCTGGTTACCATCACATGTCTTCACATTTCCAATCTTAACAAC
>CM035423.1:61720715-61725715 GCA_020310875.1 Ceratopteris richardii
ATTTGTCATCTACAAATGATTCTCACATTCATTTCTTATCATCATTAACTTATATATACATGATTTTAGACTTATTCCGCGTCTATGGCATTACTCCTTATCATCCTAAGGATTTAGCTCTACTCAAATTACAAGGATTTCCACTTATATGTACATATGTGTACAAGCTATCATTCTGAAATCTCCTTCACTTTCTCAAGTGTCTTCTTTCACTTCATTCTGACCATAAGCCTTCTTCAAGATCTTTATAATCACTAATTTGTGATTGGTTTGTTCCAACAGCTCCCCCTCAATCACTAATTGTGATTATTCCATTCTTCTTCACTCCTGCCATCTCTTTGAATCTTTGTAGCTTAGGTCCATCCAAGCTCTTTGTCATCATATCTGCCACTTGTTTTTTTGTTGGAGTATACATCACTTCAATCGCTTTATCAAGTACCTTTTCCCTCAAGAAATGATACTGAATCTCTATGTGGTTAGTCCTGGCATGAAAAACAGGGTTAGCTGCCAAATACAAAGAACTCATATTATCTCCAAAAATAATTGGAGTACTATGATCAGTTTCAAAACTCTTCATCAAGGTCTTCAACCATATCACTTCTTTTGCAGCTTCTACCATTCCTTTATACTCAGCTTCTGTGGATGATAAAGCAACTGTATGTTGCTTCTTTGAACACCAAGAAACTAATTTATCTCCAATATAACAGAGATACCCATGAGTAGACCTTCTATCATCTGAGTCACCTGCCCAATCTGCATCACTAAACACTTTGATTCTTGTATCAGAAGTGAATCCATAGTACAAAACTTCACTTAGGGTTCCTTTGATATATATGAGTACCCTTTGAGCTGCAATCCAATGAGTCTTCTTTGGACAATGCATAAATTGTGACAACACACCTACTGCATATGATAAATCTGGCCTTGTCAAGGTAGCATAGATTAAACTACCTACCAAACTCTGATATTTCTTCATATCATTGAATTCTTCACCTCCATACCTGCTTGATTTATGATTTACCTCCAATGGTGTAGTTGAAGTCTTGCAATCTTCCATGTTAAACTTGACTAGAAGATTCTTCAAATACCTTTCTTGTGAAACATATACTCCATGTTGAGTATACACGATCTGCATTCCTAGGAAATAAGATAAGTTTCCCAAATCACTTATCTTAAACTCCTTCTCTATTTGCCTTTTAAGTTCATTGATTCCTTGAGCATCTGTTCCTATGACAATAATATCATCAACATAAATGCACATGTAAATGTATCTATTTTCACTTGCCTTCACTAGCAAGCTACTATCTGCCTTTGATGCTTGAAATCCACATTCATTCAAGAACTTGACAAGTCTATAATTCCAAGCTCTTGGGGCCTCTTTCAACCCATACAAAGCTCTCTTGAGCTTACACACATAATCTGATCCAATTGAATTCATAAAACCTTCTGGTTGCTCCATGTATACTTCATCTGTAATATATCCATTTAGAAATGCATTTTTCACATCTAATTATGACAACTTCCATCCTTTACAAGCAGCAATAGCAATCAATGTTCTAATTGTAGACATCTTAGCAACAGGACTAAAGGTTTCATCATAATCTACCCCATAAGTTTGGGCATAACCTTTGACCACAAGTCTAGCCTTGTATCTAGACACCTTACCATCTGCAAACCTTTTTGTTTTATATACCCACTTACATCCAATGACTTTCTGATTCTTTGGTCTTGGTACTAATTCCCAAGTTTCATTTTCAAGTAGAGCATCATACTCTTCCTGCATTGCCTTCTCCCAATTCTGTTTACCTTTGGCTTCTTCATAAGTGATTGGATCTTCTTCTGTCTTCACAATATAAGCATAATCTTTTGTTGTTAGAAAAGATGTATCATAACTATACCTTATAGGTTCTTTCCTTTCCCTTGAAGATCTTCTGATTTCTGCACTTCTCGAAGTTTCAGCCTCATTTGATTCTGGATCAAATCTTGGCCCATCTTCTACATGATCCTGCAATCTACTTTTAGAGTCAACATCATCAATACTTTCTTCATACACTTTTACTTTTGCCTTTCCTTTCCTTTGTATCTCTTCAACACCTGCATAATCATTTGTTGATCCTGTATACCATGTATTTTGCTCATCAAATGTCACATCTTTGGTAACAAGAAATTGCTTTGTGGATGGACTCCACAACCTGTAACCCATCTGTCTATCATCATATCCAATAAACACATACTTCTCTGCTTTTGGTTCTAGCTTATGTCTTAATTGTGAAGGAACATAAGCATATGCTACACATCCAAATACTTTACAATGATCAAGAGTAGGTTTCTTACCCCACCATGCTTCATAAGGGGTTCCTCCATCCAAAGCTTTACAAGGTAACCTATTCACAAGGTATGTTGCAGTATTAATGGCTTCTGCCCATAAGTAATTTGGACAATTCTTTTCCTTCATCATTGCTCTTGCAAATTCTACAAGAGTCCTATTTCTCCTTTCTGCTACTCCATTCTGTTGAGGAGAATACCTGCAAGTTACTTCTCTTTTTATACCTGCATTCCACAAATAATCATCAAATTCTTTAGAGAAATACTCTCCCCCTCCATCTGACCTTAACCTCTTAAGCTTTTTCCCTGTGATCCTTTCTGCATAAGCATGATAATGTTTGAATGTCTTAAAGACTTCTAATTTATCCTTGATTACATATAAAGTAATCCATCTGGTTGCATCATCAACAAACAACACATAATATCTGGATCCATTTATGCTATAGTCCCTTGAGGGACCCCATACATCTGTATGAACCAATTCAAGCATATTTGAATGCTTGTACCCTGATTTGTTGTAAGAACCTTTATGTGCTTTACCTAATTGACAAGCTTCACACTTGTACACCATATGTTGCCCTTCAACATTTTGCAATCCAAGCACCACCTGATTCTTTGACATTTCCTTTATAGCTCTCTCATTGAAATGACCTAGCCTTTTATGCCATAGGTCTAATTCAGACACCTTTTGACTTCCATAAGTAAATAATGCATGTCCCACATTACCTTGGACTTTGAGAGTGAACAATCTTCCTTCCTTTTTTCCTGCAATTATGTTTCTATATCCCTGATTTGGATCTTGCACATAAACACCTTCATTTGTGAATCTTACCTCATATCCTTTCTCCACAATTTGCCCTACACTTATCAAATTTTTAGGAATAGTAGGAACATAAAGTACCTTGCTCAAAAGTGTACTTCCACTCTTTGTCTTCACTGATCCAATGCTCTCCACTTTATGTTTGGTATTATCACCTGTTTGAACTGTATGTCCATTCACCTTTGCTTCCATATCAGTCATCAAGGATAGATTCCCACTCAGATGGTTACTACATCCTGAGTCAATATAAAACACTCTTTGATCTTCTCCCACTGATTCATGAGTTGCATTCAAGATAAGAGTCATATCATCCTTCTGATCTGATGCATAATTATAATAATTGTTGTTGTAGGACTGAGATTGGAAGTTTCTTCCACCTCTAGCATATGATGTCCTACCACCTCTTCCTCTGAAGTTGCCTCTTTGGTTTCTGCCTCCTCTACCTCTTTGATTAAAATTCTGATTATTGCTTCCACCATTTTGATTGTTATACCAACAATCATTTGCCAAATGATTTGTTCTGCCACAAATCCAACAAGCTTTAGCATTATCTTTGTTCTTACCTCCTCTTCCTTTACCTCTGAAATTCATCTTTCCTTTTGTGAAGTTAGCTTGACTTGAAATCCCTTCATCATCAGTCGATTGCTTTCCCTTGCCATTCTTTTTCTTGTCCTTGGAGTACATAGCTTGACTTGCACTTCTATCATTGTCTCCTTTAATGTCCTGCTCAAAAGTTAGCATGTGTCCTAACAATTGATTAAGATCAGGAGTAAAGTGATCAAGTGACAACTCTATGGACAGTATGAAAGGCTTCCACTTCTCATCTCCTCTCAGACCTGTAAGTATTTGTCTTACCAACTTATCCTCTTCAATGTCTTCATCCACTACTCCCAAGCTATCTGCAATATCCTTCATCCTTGCCACATAATCAGAAATTGATTGTGAGCTCTTCTTCTTGAAGGTTGTGAACTCAGCCCATAGTGAGGACTTCCTTGACTTTGTTGTATTTTGGAAATGCTCTTCCAAAGCATTCCAAACATCTGCTGCACTTTCCAATCCTCTAATGTGAGGTAGAAGATAATCATTTACAGCCATGTAAATGATACTCCTTGCTTGAGCATCCTTTCTCATCCAAGTCTTCAAAACTGCAAGTTCTTCCCTAGTTGGAATACTAGGATCTGCAAATTCAGGCTTTTCTTCATCTCCTGTAATGAATGCCATCAGATCTTTACTCATGAGGTGTGCCTCCATCCTCATGGACCAAGCTGGATAGTTCTCCCTATCTAGCTTATCAATCTGCAAGCTTTCTCCCATCCTTGATCTTCTGTATCTGCAATTACTATGGTTTATAAGGATAAAGTGTACCTTTGATATGAAGCTTTGATCCTTCCTGATTTTCTTCGAACTCGTGCTTTAACCTTCTGCAGGTTATCTTCAATAATTTGTCCTTATCCTCCTTTGATTAGGAAGAACTTCAATATCTGCACCCATCGGAACTTCAATTGTCTTTTCTTCTCTTGTATTGCACCTTCAGCTCTGATACCACTGTTGGAGACCTCTTAATCTCCAAAGGTCTGATCTATACTGACTTAAGAACACTTCTATGTCAGTTATAAACCAAACTTTACACAAATATTGTTCTTCTTTACCAAAACTTTCATCAACACTTCTCTGAGTGAAGAAGTGTTTACTTCAGAAAGTCTGCTTCATAAATCAACTTCATTACCTGCACATAACTTCAAATTTCTTCAAGTAAATGATGCACAAGTATTCGCAATACCTTTGCGCAATCATACTAATCATTAGTTCTCAAAACTAATCACCAAAAGTTTAATTTGATCCTTAAGATCAAAGA
>CM035423.1:61735715-61740715 GCA_020310875.1 Ceratopteris richardii
CTCAGTTTCTCTAGGACTATCTTCACATGACATTCATGATCTTCTAGATTTTTTGAGAATATCAAGATATCATCAAGATATATTACCACAAAATCATCTAAATACTCTCGAAAGATATCATTCATCATATGTGGAAAGACTGCTGGGAGCATTGGTGAGACCAAATGGCATAACTACATATTCAAAGTGTCCATACCTTGTTCGGAATGTTGTCTTCCATTCGTCTCCTTCTCTGATCCTGACAAGATTGTATGCTCCTCGAAGGTCAATCTTAGTGAAGAACTTTGCTTTTTCGAGGCATTCCAAGAGTTCTGATATAAGTGGTAGAGGACATCTGTTCTTTATTGTAACTTTATTCAGACCACGATAGTCCACATACATTCGAAGAGTTCCGTCCTTCTTCTTTACAAATAGGATAGGCGCTCCAACAGGGGACTTCGAGTGTTTGATAAACTCCTTGGCTAGATTCTCATCAATATTCTTACATAATTCTTGAAGTTCCTCTATCTATCTATCTATCTATCTATCTATCTATCTATCTATCTATCTATCTATCTATCTATCTATCTATCTATCTATCTATCTATCTATCTATCTATCTATCTATCTATCTATCTATCTATCTATTTATCTATCTATCTATCGAACTATTTATCTATCTACCTATATCTCTATCTATTTATCTATCTATCTATCTATCTATATATATATATATATATATATATATATATATATATATATATATATATATATATATATATATATATATATATATATATATATATATATATATATATATATATATTGATGTATGAAACACCACAAGAAATGAATTAATGTGACACTAGAACACCTCTATGGTCACCATTAACTCATTGCCACTCCAAACTTTGAGAAATGATAGCCTAAAGGGAGAACTTTGCTTCTACAAAAATTCCTAGTCACCGAAATGACATACCTTCAGTATTTTGCTAATTTCTCCTAGCTCAAGCATTATTTCTCCATGAACCTTTATAGGATGAAACTAAAAGCGTAGAGCTTTCCAACAAGCTATCATATGCATCAAAGGGATCTCTAGAACTCAAGTTACGGCCTTCATAAGATGACCCTGTATGACCTTCCAAAACTGGAAATTTTTGCCTGTTTTAGTATTCCTGGGTGTCTAAAAATAAAAATTCGATGTCTAGCATCGAATTTCAGTCAAGATGGATGCCCGGCATCGACTTTGAGCTTTTTTAGGCCCTTTTTCTACACCAGAAATACTCTCTTTTACACACACATGAAGAAGACCACTTGTATGCTAGAAGTCGATGCCGGGCATCCATTTTATGCTGAAACTCGATGCCAGGCATCGAGTTGCTCCACAAACTTCATGTTTTTAGAAGATTCAACAACAGATAACACACAGAGAATGAAAACAATGACTTATTAGCCAAGATTCGATGCCAGCCATCGAATTGCTCAGAAAACTTGAACTTTTGAATTCATCACACAGTAGGCAAGCATGGAGATGATGGAGAGAGACTCATACACAGAACTTTACTCAGTTCTTTCTCATAGCTATGAAAACTGAGAAGTTTTACAGATGCTTTCTCACTCAGAGAAGCCCGACTATACTCAGTCGTATAAAATGAACTCCTTCTCTCTTCTTTCTCTCTATTCTCTTATCGCGTCAGTTGATACAAACTAACTTATATAGATTTTCATATTCTCATGATTTTAAAAAACTTCTAGAACTAAAGTGAACTAACTTTACAAATATGATACACTTGTGAATTTGTCCCTTCACATAGGCATGGGGTTTTCTTCCTAAGATTTGACCTTCAAATATATGTCCAATTAGTGATTGTTTCTGCAACAGCTCCCCCTCAATCACTAATTGACATTCCCTGTTTCTTCATATCATCTTCTTTTCTTTTACTCCTGCCATGCTTTTGAATCTGCTGATCTTCACACCATCCAAGCTCTTTGTCATTATGTCTGCTATCTGATCTTTAGTAGAAATGTACTCCACTTCAATATCCTTCTCCATTACCTTTTCTTTGAGAAAATGATACTGTATCTCTATGTGCTTTGTCCTTGCATGAAAAACTGGATTTGTTGCAAGATAAAGTGAACTCATATTATCTCCATGTATTGTAGGTGTACCTTGATCAATGCCCAAGCTTTTGAACAATGTCTGCATCCATATGACCTCCTTAGCTGCTTCCACAAGTCCTTTTTACTCAGCTTCAGTTGATGATAATGCTACTGTATGTTGTTTCTTTGAACACCAACTTACAAGCTTATCACCAATGTATATCATGTAACCATGAGTTGATCTTCTGTCATCTTGGTTACCTGCCCAGTCTGAGTCACTGTAGGCTCTCAACTTCAAATCTGATGTAAAAGGATAATATAATCCTTCCTTTATAGTTCCTTTGATATATCTGAGAACTCTTTGACCTGCAATCCAATGTGGGTCCTTTGGACAATGCATGAATTGTAACAAAAATCCCACTGCATAACTAAGATCAGGTCTTGTTAGTGTAGCATAAATCAAACTACCCACAAGAGATTGATACTTCCTCATATATTTGTAGTCTGCACCATCATATTTACTGAGCTTGTGATTAACTTCAAGTGGAGTTGAAGCTTCTATGCAATTTTCCATATCAAACTTCTTCAACAAGTTCAGAAGATACCTTTCTTGTGACACATATATGCCATGATCTGTATAAGTAACTTCCATTCCAAGAAAGTATGATAACTTTCCTAGGTCACTGATCTTGAATTCTTTTTCAAGTAATCTCTTTACCTCCTTGATTCCTTCATCTGAAGTACCTGTGATTATAATGACATCTACATAAATACAAATGTAGATTGTACCTTCCTCTGTTCTTTTGATAAGTAGACTTGAATCTGCTTTTGAACTTTGATATCCAAGATCATTGAGATACTTCACTAGTCTATAGTTCCAAGCTCTTGGAGCTTGCTTCAATCCATACAATGCTCTTCTCAACCTGCAAACAAAATTTGGATACCTGGAATCTATAAACCCTTGAGGTTGTTCCATGTATACCTCATCTGATATGTATCCATTCAAGAATGCATTTTTTATATCCAATTGACTTAGGGTCCATCCTTTTGAAGCTGCAATAGCAATGATTGTTCTTATAGTTGACATCTTAGCTACGGGACTGAATGTCTCATCATAATCTATGCCATAGGTCTGGGCATAGCCTTTCACCACCAATCTAGCTTTGTATCTGGCTATACTTCCATCTGCAAGCTTCTTCACTTTATAAACCCATTTATTTCCAATAACTTTCTTACCATTTGGTTTAGGAACAAGTTCCCATGTCTTGTTCTCCTCCAGTGCATTGAACTCTTCCTTCATTGCTTCTTCCCATTGCTTCTTACCTTTAGCTTCATCATAGTTCTGAGGTTCTTCATCATCTTTGACCATATATGCATAGTTCTTCTGAGTTATGTAAGAAGTATCATAAGAATACCTTTCTGGTTGTCTTCTAGTCCTGCTTGACCTTCTTGGTTCACATTCTTCATAAGTGTCTGCATACACCTCTTCATCAAATATAGGAGCTTCCTCATTCCTTCTTGTTAATCCACTTCTGGATGTACTTGCTTGCATATAGTCTTCATCTCTATTTACCTGCACAATTGATTTTCCTTTCTCACATCTTCTTACCTCTTCTTCAAATTCTTCAGCTGTATGACTTTGATATGCATACCAACTTTTCTGTTCATCAAATGTAACATCTCTAGAAACAATAAATTGTTTGGTTAGAGGATTCCACAATCTGTAACCCATCTGCTTTTCATCATAACCAATGAACACATATTTTTCTGCCTTTGGTTCAAGTTTATGCCTAAGTTGTGATGGCACATAAGCATATGCAATTGATCCAAACACTCTACAATGATCTAGTGTTGGTTTCTTACCCCACCAAGCTTCATATGGAGTCATTCCATTCAGAGCTGCACATGGTAATCTATTCACAAGATATGTGACTGTATTTACAGCCTCAGCCCAAAGATAATTTGGACAATTCTTCTCCTTTAGCATAGCTCTAGCAAACTCAACCAAAGTCCTGTTCCTTTTTTCTGCTACACCATTTTGTTGTGGTGTATACCTACAAGTTATTTCTCTCTTAATACCTGCATTCCAAAGATAATCATTGAACTCTTGGGAGAAATATTCTCCCCCTCCATCAGACCTCAGTCTTTTAAGCTTTTGACCTGTGACTCTCTCTACATATGCATGAAAATGCTTGAAAGCTCCAAACACTTCTGATCTTTCCTTCAAAACATATAATGTTATCCATCTTGTAGCATCATCAATAAAAAGAACATAGTACCTTGAGCCACTGATAGATCCTTCTTTTGTTGGTCCCCATACATCTGTATGAATGAGCTCAAGTACTCCATCATGTTTGAATCCTTTCTTTTGAAATGGTAACATGTGTGCTTTACCCATTTGACATGCTTCACATTTATAAACCATATGTTGATTCTACACATTCGGTAATCCTAGTACAGACTGATTAGCAACCATAGCTTTAATTCCTCTTTCATTGAAGTGACCTAATCTCTTATGCCAGAGATCAAGTTCTGTAATCACTCCTTCACCATGTGTAAGCAAAGCTTGACCAATGTTCCCTTGTACTCTTAAAGTAAAGAGTATACCTTCTTTCTTACCAGAGACAATCTGATTATATCCATTATCTGGATCTTCAACAAATACTCCTTCATTTGTAAACTTGACTTGAAAACCTTTTTCAACTATCTGTCCCACACTAATCAAGTTTTTAGGTATTGTAGGAACATACAAAACATTGGTTAGCAAATCTGCTCCACTCTTGCATTTTACTTTTCCAATTGAATGTACACTATGTCTTGTATTATCACCAGTTTGAACTGTGTGACTAGAAATGCCTTTTTCCAATTCTAACATCAATTCTATGTTTCCTGACAAATGATTAGAACATCCAGAGTCAATG
>CM035423.1:61745715-61748215 GCA_020310875.1 Ceratopteris richardii
AATAATGGTGGATATAATCAGAATTTTAATTCAAGAGGAAGAGGTGGCAGAAATCAAAGAGGTAATTTCAGAGGTAGAGGTAGTAGGGGTTACTTTGGAAGAAATGCACGTAGAGGATTCCAAAGTCAACAATACAATAATACCTACTACAATTATGCTTCAGATCAGAAGAAGGATTCAACATTGATAATGAATGCAACTTGTGAAAGACAAAGTGAAGACCAAAGAGTCTTCTACATTGACTCAGGGTGTAGCAATCACCTAAGTGGTAACATAGCATTGATGACTGATTTTGAGAATAAGGTATCTAATCATGTTGTTCAAATAGGTGACAATACAAAGCACAATGTGAAGTCAATTGGATCAGTGAAGGCCAAGGATGGTAGCACCCTCTTAAGTAAGGTCTTGTATGTTCCGACAATTCCTAAGAATCTGATAAGTGTAGGACAAATTGTTGAAAAGGGTTATGAAGTGAGATTCACTAATGAAGGAGTGTTTGTGGAAGACCCTAGCAATGGGTATAAACAAATTGTTTCAGGGAAGAAAGAAGGAAGATTGTTCACATTGAAGATTCAAGGTAATGTTGGTCATGCCTTGTTTACTTATGGAGGACATAAGATCTCTGAGTTAGATCTTTGGCACAAGAGGCTTGGACATTTCAATGAAAGAGGTATCAAAGACATGATTAACAATGGTTCAGTGCTTGGATTGCCTAATGTTGCAGGTCAATATATGACATACAGATGTGAGGCATGTCAATTTGGTAAGGCTCATAAGCAATCTTATTCCAAGCATGGTTTTATGTATTCAGAGAAGCTTGAGTTGGTACACACAGATGTGTGGGGAACATCAAAGGATTTCAGTATAAATGGATCAAGGTACTATGTGATTTATGTTGATGATGCTACCAGATGGATCACTATTTGTGTGATCAAAGATAAGTCAGAGGTATTCAATACATTCAAACATTATCATGTGTATGGAGAAAGAATTACATGTCATAAATTGAAGAGACTAAGGTCAGATGGAGGGGGAGAGTATTTCTCTAATGAGTTCAGTGATTACTTGTGGAATGCAGGTATAAAAAGGGAGGTTACTTGCAGGTACTCTCTTCAACAAAATGGTGTAGCAGAAAGGAGGAATAGAACTCTTGTTGAGTTTGCAAGATCCATGATGAAGGAGAAAAAATCCCCTAATTATTTGTGGGCTGAGGCTGTAAATACAGCTACTTATTTGGTCAATAGGTTACCATGTAAAGCTTGCAAAGTATGACACCATATGAAGCTTGGTGGGGTAAGAGACCTACCTTGGATCATTGCAAAGTATTTGGGTGTTTGGCATATGCATATGTGCCATCACAATTAAGGCACAAATTGGAACCTAAAGCTGAAAAGTATGTGTTTATTGGTTATGATGATAAGAAGATGGGATATAGGTTGTGGAGTCCATCCACAAAACAATTTCTTGTTTCAAAAGATGTTACATTTGATGAGCAAGGTACTTGGTATGCAGGTACAATCAATATTAATACAGGTGATGAAGAAGTTGTGAGTCAAAGGAAAGGTAAATCAAAGGTTCAGATATTTGATGAAGAGGAGAATAATGAAGTGCAGGTTGAAGTTGAAGAAATGCCAAGATTTGATCCTGAGTGTGATGAACCAGAAACCTCAAGGAGTGGAGAACTCAAGAGGTCATCAAGACACAAGTGGCAACCTAGAAGGTATAGCTATGATACTTCTTTTTTGGCTACCAAAGATTATGCTTACATGATAAAGGCAGATGAAGACCCTTCTACATATGAAGAGGCAAAAGGTAAGGAAAATTGGGAGAAAGCTATGCAGGAAGAATATGATGCATTGATGGAGAATCAGACATGGGATTTGGTTCCTAAACCAAATAGTCAAAAGATCATTGGATGTAAGTGGGTCTATAAGACAAAGATGTTTGCAGATGGAAGTGTGTCTAGGTACAAAGCTAGACTTGTTGTGAAAGGGCTTGCTCAAACATATGGCATTGATTATGATGAGACTTATAGTCCTGTGGCAAAGATGACAACCATCAGGACACTCATAGCTATTGCTGCATGTAAAGGTTGGAAATTATGTCAATTAGATGTGAAGAATGCTTTTTTGAATGGTTACATTTCAGATGATGTTTTCATGGAGCAACCTCAAGGATTCAGAGATGGAAGGTATCTAGATCATGTGTGTAAGCTCAAGAGAGCTTTGTATGGCTTGAAGCAGGCCCCAAGGGCATGGAACTATAGACTTGTAAAGTTCTTGAAAGAACTTGGATTTCAAGTATCAAAAGTAGATAGTAGTTTGCTTGTTAATGCAAGTGATGATGGGTTCATATACATGTGCATATATGTTGATGATATAATTCTTATAGGTACAGATGAGAAAGGTATTCAAAGCTTAAAGAAGCAAATGGAGAAAGAGTTCAAGATCAGTGATTTGGGAGACTTGTCATATTTCTTGGGCATGGAGATCTCATACAC
>CM035423.1:61778971-61788971 GCA_020310875.1 Ceratopteris richardii
GAACATGAAATTTGCGCCATTTTTGTAGACTCTCAGAACATCACTACATATGAATGTTCCTAAACTAAATTCTCTCAACCTGATTACAATTAGCCTCTCAAATTCTAGCCATAGATAGATTAGCTATGGACTTAGATACGTGCAGAAGGATTTCTCAAAAGATCAAACACAGAAGGAGCAGACAGCAAAACATCGGGCGCAAGTTTTTCTTGATTTCTCAGAAAGTTACAATTGAGTGAAGTTGATGAATTCAACTCACTTGTCATGTGTCTAATGACACTCTCTACTACTCATTTCTCTCTTCCTATTCTCTATTCTCATTCTATTCTGCTTGCCCCGACTTTTCAACAAACATTTATAGGCAAATATATACAAGCTTATGACTAATCAAAAGTATGAGTCAGCTATATCTAAACTAATGTACATATGTGTACATATCTTTGGGTTTCTGAATATGTCCTTCCTTCAACCTTCTGAATTTGTTCTCTTCTTGATTCCTTGACTTCATTTCTTCATAAACCTTCAATTGATGATTGTTATGCACCAACAGCTCCCCCTCAATAATTAATTGAGGTTCTTCTCTATCTTCTTGATTCCTGCCATATCCTTGAATCTTTGTAGCTTTGGTCCATCTAGACTTTTTGTCATCATATCTGCAAGTTGATCTTTTGTAGGTGTATGCATAACTTCAATTTCCTTATCAATGACCTTCTCTCTCAGAAAATGATATTGTATCTCAATATGCTTAGTTCTAGCATGAAACACAGGATTAGCTGCCAAGTATAGAGAACTCATATTGTCTCCACAAACAATAGGAGTACTTTGAATCACATCAAACACCTTCATAAGTGTCTTTAGCCATATTACCTCCTTTGCAGCTTCCACCATACCTTTGTATTCTGCTTCTGTAGATGACAAAGCAACTGTATGTTGCTTCTTAGAACACCATGAAATCAATTTGTCTCCTACATAGCACAAATATCCATGTGTTGATCTTCTATCATCCACATTACCTGCCCAATCTGCATCACTATATATTTTCACTCTTGTAGCAGAAGTAAATCCATAGTACAACCCTTCTCTGAGTGTACCCTTGATGTACCTAAGTACTCTTTGTCCTGCAATCCAATGTTCCTTTCTAGGACAATGCATGAATTGTGAAAGCACACCAACTGCATATGACAAATCAGGCCTTGTTAATGTAGCATAAATCAAGCTACCAACCAAACTTTGATAGAGTTTCATATCTCTGAACTCTTCTCCTCCAAATCTAGACAACTTATGGTTCAATTCCAGAGGTGTAGGTGCAACCCTGCAATCTTCCATTTTAAATTTGGTTAGCAAGTTTTTAAGATACCTTTCTTGGGTCACATATACTCCATGTTGAGTATAAGAAATCTCCATTCCCAAGAAGAATGATAAGTTCCCCAAATCACTGATTTTGAACTCTTTCTCCATCTGCTTCTTGATCATTTGTATTCCTTTATCATCTGTTCCTGTAAGTATTATGTCATCAACATAAATACAAACATAAATGAATCCATCTTCACTTGCTTTGACTAGCAAGCTACTATCTGCCTTTGATGCTTGAAATCCAAGATCCTTGAAGAACTTTACAAGCCTATAATTCCATGCCCTTGGGGTCTGCTTTAATCCATACAAAGCTCTCTTGAGCTTACACACATAATTTGGATTCACTTGATCTTTGAATCCATCTGGTTGCTCCATGTAAACTTCATCTGAAATGTAACCATTCAAAAAAGCATTTTTAACATCTAATTGAGATAACTTCCAACCTTTGCAAGCAGCAATTGCTATAAGGGTTCTGATTGTTGTCATCTTTGCCACAGGACTATAAGTCTCATCATAGTCCACTCCATATGTCTGTGCATACCCTTTCACAACAAGTCTAGCTTTGTACCTAGACACACTTCCATCTGCAAATCTTTTTGTTTTGTAAACCCACTTACATCCAATAATTTTCTGGCTATTAGGTTTAGGAACCAGATCCCAAGTCTGATTCTCTATCAATGCATCATACTCCTCTTGCATAGCTTCTTCCCAATTTCTCTTGCCTTTGGCTTCATCATATGTAGATGGATCTTCATCTGCTTTTATCAAATAAGCATAATCTTTAGTAGTCAAGAATGAGGTGTCATAGCTATACCTTGTAGGTTGCCATTTGTGCCTAGATGACCTCCTAACTTCTGCACTTCTTGAAGTCTCTGGTTCATCACATTCTGGATCAAACCTTGGCCTCTCTTCAACTTCAACTTGTACTTCATTATTCTCATTTTCATCAAGTAATTGAATCTTTGCTTTACCTTTCCTTTGATCCACTACTTCTTCAACATCTGCATGTACACTATATTTACCTGCATACCAAGTACCTTGCTCATCAAATGTAACATCCTTGGATACAAGAAATTGCTTTGTAGATGGACTCCACAACCTGTATCCCATTTGTTTATCATCATAACCAATGAATACATACTTTTCTGCCTTAGGCTCCAACTTATGCCTCAATTGAGATGGCACATATGCATATGCCAAGCATCCAAATATTCTGCAATGATCCAAGGTAGGTTTCTTACCCCACCAAGCTTCATATGGTGTCATACCTTGCAAAGCTTTACAAGGCAATCTATTGACCAAATATGTAGTTGTATTTACAGCCTCTGCCCACAAATAATTTGGGCAATTCTTCTCTTTCATCATGGACCTTGCAAACTCAACAAGAGTCCTATTTCTTCTTTCTGCTATCCCATTTTGTTGAGGAGAGTACCTGCAAGTAACTTCTCTCTTTATACCTGCATTCCACAAGTAATCATTGAATTCATTTGAAAAATACTCTCCCCCTCCATCTGACCTTAGTCTCTTCAATTTTTGACCTGTAATCCTTTCTGTATATGCATGATAATGTTTAAATGTATTAAACACTTCTGATTTTTCTTTAATCACATAAATTGTGATCCATCTGGTAGCATCATCAACATATATGACATAATATCTTGAACCATTTATACTAAAGTCCTTTGAAGGACCCCACACATCTGTATGCACCAATTCAAGTCTTTCTGAATACATAAACCCATGCTTGGAATAGGATTGCTTATGAGCTTTACCTAATTGACATGCCTCACATCTGTATGTCATATGTTGACCTGCAATGTTAGGCAACCCAAGCACTGAATCATTGTTAATCATTTCTTTGATACCTCTTTCATTGAAGTGTCCAGTCTTTTATGCCAAAGATCCAATTCTGACACCTTCTGCTCTCCATATGTGAACATAGCATGTCCAACATTTCCTTGTACCTTCAATGTGAAGAGCCTTCCTTCTTTCTTTCCTGTAACAACCTGTTTATACCCTTGACTAGGGTCTTCAACATAGACTCCATCATTAGTGAATCTTACCTCATATCCTTTCTCCACAATTTGACCTACACTGATCAAATTCTTTGGAATTGTGGGAACATAAAGAACCTTACTCAGAAGAGTGCTTCCATCTTTAGCTTTGACTGAACCAATTGACTTTACCTTATGCTTTGTATTATCACCTGTCTGAACTGTATGATTAATTGCATTATGATCTTAATGAGTCATCAAACCAATATTTCCACTTAAATGATTACTACATCCTGAATCAATATAGAACACTCTCATGTCCTCACATCTCATATGTTGCATTCATAATGAGAGTCGAGTCCTCCTTCTGATCTGATGCATATTTGTAGTAGGTGTTATTGTAGGATTGATTT
This sequence comes from Ceratopteris richardii, assembly GCA_020310875.1. Classification (NCBI taxonomy): domain Eukaryota; kingdom Viridiplantae; phylum Streptophyta; class Polypodiopsida; order Polypodiales; family Pteridaceae; genus Ceratopteris; species Ceratopteris richardii. Next base: position 61,782,732 of record CM035423.1, read on the forward strand.
TGGAAGCTTCTTCCTCCACCTCTTCCAAAAGAATTCCTACCACCTCTACCTCTGAAATTTCCTCTCTGAAATCTACCACCTCTTGCTCTTTGATTAAGGTTCTGATAATTACTATTATTCTGATTATTGTGCCAACAATCATGAGATATATGATTGGTCTTACCACATATCCAACAAGCTCTTGCATTATCTTTGTTGTTTCTGCCTCTTCCTCTACTTCTGCCATTTCCTTTTCCTCTTATGAAATTTGCTTGGTTTGAAGTACCTTCTTCTTCACCTGATTGTTGCTTCCCTTTGTTAGCTTTCTTCTTGTCTATAGAGTACATTGCATGACCTGCACTCTTATCAACATCTCCTTTGATATCATTCTCAAAAGTTAGCATATGACCTAACAATTGATTCAAATCAGGAGTAAAGTGATCTAATGAAAGTTCTATAGACAAAATAAAAGGCTTCCACTTCTCATCTCCTCTTAGCCCTGTGAGAATTTGTCTTACCAATTTATCTTCTTCAATATCTTCATCCACTGCACCTAGAGAATCTGCAATGTCCTTCATCTTTGTCACATAATCAGAGATTGATTGTGAGGCCTTCTTCTTGAAGGTAGTAAATTCTGCCCATAGTGAAGCCTTCCTTGATTTGGTTGTGTTTTGGAAATGCTCCTCAAAAGCATTCCAAATGTCACATGCACTTTCAAGTCCTCTAATGTGAGGAAGCAAATAGTCATTGACTGCCATGTAGATTATGCTCCTTGCTTGAGCATCCTTCTTCATCCAATTCTTCAAGTCTGCAAGCTCCTCTCTAGTTGGAACACTAGAGTCTCTAAATTCTGGCTTTTCTTCATCTCGTGTGATGTATCCCATCAGGTCTTTGCTCATAAGATGAGCTTCCATCCTCATTGACCATGCAGGATAGTTTTCCCTATCCAATTTCTCTATCTGTAGAGAATCTCCCATCTTGTGTCCACCTGTGTATTGAAATCTTCAAGCTTTACGAATAATATATGTACCTTTGCTTCGAATTAGAGTCCTTTTGTCTTTCTTGATGTCGTATGGTCTCCTCCTCAAGCTTTGCCTTCAAGTTTTCACCTTTTAGTTCTTCAATTGTTGAATTTCTTGAATCTGCAGCAGTCGAGATTCTCCTTTCCTTGATTTTGATGTTTCCTGCTCTCATACCACTGATGGAGAGGGTTAATCTCCAAAAGAACAAGTTGATCTTGAATTTAGACCACCTCTATATCAAGATCAACTTTAGACTCCACCAAATTTAGACAACATTCATCAACCTTATCAGAAAATTGATTACTCTGAAAAATTCAACTTCTCAGAAAAGTCTGCTACAGATTAATCACTCATTGACTAATCAATCCTGTAAAGTTTTTAATAAAACTTTGCACAATACTTCGTCTTGAAGTTGCGCAACCTTTCAAAGTTAAATTTCTCAAAATGATTGAGTACACACTGAGAAATGTGTGAAACACTTTACCTATGTCTGAAATAGCTTCTCTGTAATGGCGACTTTGACACCTGTAACTTCTTAGCTACAGTTCTCCTAATGTCAAACCCGTTTGATCAAGATCTTTTAGCCATAGATGGCTTACCTTCCAACTTAGATTTTGAGCCCTCACTTGTGTAAAACTTTACACCACACACTGAGTACTGTTCATTCCTCTGAACATGAAATTTGTGCCATTTTTGTCGACTCTCAGAACATCACTACATATGAATGTTCCTAAACTAAATTCTCTCAACCTGATTACAATTAGCCTCTCAAATTCTAGCCATAGATAGATTAGCTATGGACTTAGATACGTTTAGAAGGATTTCTCAAAAGATCAAACACAGAAGGAGCAGACAGCAAAACATCGGGCGCAAGTTTTTCTTGATTTCTTAGAAAGTTACAATTGAGTGAAGTTGATGAATTCAACTCACTTCTCATGTGTCTAATGACACTCTCTACTACTCATTTCTCTCTTCCTATTCTCTATTCTCATTCTATTCTGTTTGCCCTGACTTTTCAACAAACATTTATAGGCAAATATATACAAGCTTATGACTAATCAAAAGTATGAGTCAGCTATATCTAAACTAATGTACATATGTGTACATATCTTTGGGTTTCTGAATATGTCCTTCCTTCAACCTTCTGAATTTGTTCTCTTCTTGATTCCTTGACTTCATTTATTCATAAACCTTCAATTGATGATTGTCATGCACCAACAATAGATAGATAGATAGATAGATAGATAGATAGATAGATAGATAGATAGATAGATAGATAGATAGATAGATAGATAGATAGATAGATAGATAGATAGATAGATAGATAGATAGATAGATAGATAGATAGATAGATAGATAAATAGTTAGAGAGATGGATAGATAGATAGATAGATAGATAGGTAGATAGATAGATATATAGATAGATAGATAGATAGATAGATAGATAGATAGATAGATAGATAGATAGATAGATACACAGATAGATAGATAGATAGATAGATAGATAGATAGAAAGAAAGATAGATAGATAGATAGATATATAGATAGATAGATACATATATAGATACATAGATAGATAGATAGATAGATAGATAGATATGTTGGTGCATGCCAATCATCAATTGAAGGTTTATGAAGAAATGAAGTCAAGAAATTAAGAAGAGAACAAATTCAGAAGTTTGAAGGAAGGACATACTCAGAAATTCAAAGCTATGTACACATATGTACATTAGTTCAGATATAGGTGACTCACACTTTTGATTAGTCATAACTTTGTACATATTTGCCTATAAATGTTTTGGAAAAAGTCGGGGCATGTAGAATAGAGAATAGGAAGAGAGAAATCAGATGTAGAAAGTGTCATTGGACACATGAAAAGTTAGTTGAGTTACTTTCTCAAGTAGTTGTAACTTTTCTGAGTAATCAATGGAAATCTTGTGCCCGATGTTTTGGTGTCTGCTACTTCTGTAATTAATCTTTTGAGAAATCCTTCTGAACATATCTAAGTCCATAGTTAATCAATCTATGGCTAGAATTTGAGAGTCTAATTGTCATCACGTTAAGAGAATTTTGCATAGGAACATTCATATGTGATGATGTTCTGAGAGTCGACAAAACTGGCGCAGATTTCATGTTTAGAGAAATGATCATTGCTCATTGCATGGTGTAAAGTTTTACACAACTGAGGGCTCAAAATCTAAGTTGAAAGGTAAGCCATCTATGGCTAAAAGATCTTGATCAAACGGGTTCGACATTGGGAGAACTATAGCTAAGAAGTTACAGGTGTCAAAGTCGTTACTGCAGAGAAGGTGTTTTACACATAGGTAAATTGTTTGTATGATTTCTCAGAGTATACTGAATCATTTGCAGAGATTTAAGTTGGAGAAGGTGCGCAACCTTAAGGCGAAGCATTGTGCAAAGTTTTATTAAAAACTTTACAGGATTGATTAGTCAATGAGTGATTAATCTGCAGTAGACTTTTCAGAGAAGTGATTTCTTCACAGTTAATCAATTTCTTGGTAATGTGATAGTGGATTTCCAAATTATGTGGAGTCTAAAGTTATTCTTGGTCTAGAGGTGGTCTAATACCAAGGATAGCTTGTTCTTTTGGAGATTAACACTCTCCATCAGTGGTATCAGAGCAGGTTGGGTCAAAATTAAGGAAAGGAAGACTCCGACTGCTGCAGATATACAAATTCTACATCTTGAAGGTTCAGAAGGATAAAGTGTTGAAGAAAGATTGAAGGGAGACACGCAAAGATTATCAAATGGATCAGAAGAAGCAACACTCGAAGTTAAGGTACATTTATTTCTTGTAAAGTCTAAAGCTTTGAGACTACAGGTGAAGCAAGGATGGGAGATAGTCTCCAAATTGAAAAGTTGGATAGAGAGAACTATCCAGCTTGGTCTATGAGAATGGAAGCTCATCTGATGAGCAAAGATTTGATAGCATATATTACAGGTGAAGAAGAGAAGCCTCAGTTCAGAGATCCTAGTGTTCCAACTAGGGAAGAATTGTCAGATCTAAAGAATTGGATGAAGAAGGATGCTCAAGCAAGGAGCATAATCTACATGGCAGTCAATGACTATTTTCTTCCTCACATTAGAGGACTTGAAAGTGCAAGTGACATTTGGAATGCTTTGGAAGAGCATTTCCAAAACACAACCAAATCAAGGAAGGCTTCACTATGGGCAGAATTTACTACTTTCAAGAAGAAGGCCTCACAATCAATCTCTGATTATGTGACAAAGATGAAGGACATTGCAGATTCTTTAGGTGCAGTGGATGAAGATATTGAAGAAGATAAATTGGTAAGACAAATTCTCACAGGGCTAAGAGGAGATGAGAAGTGGAAGCCCTTTATTTTGTCTACAGAACTTTCATTAGATCACTTTACTCCTGATTTGAATCAATTGTTAGGTCATATGCTAACTTTTGAGAATGATATCAAAGGAGATGTTGATAAGAGTGCAGGTCATGCAATGTACTCTAAAGACAAGAAGAAAGCTAACAAAGGAAAGCAACAATCAGGTGAAGAAGAAGGTACTTCAAACCAAGCAAATTTCATAAGAGGAAAAGGAAATGGCAGAAGTAGAGGAAGAGGCAGAAACAACAAAGATAATGCAAGAGCTTGTTGGATATGTGGTAAGACCAATCATCTATCTCATGATTGTTGGCACAATAATCAGAACAATGGTAATTATCAGAACTTTAATCAAAGAGCAAGAGGTGGTAGATTTCAGAGAGGAAACTTCAGAGGTAGAGGTGGTAGGAATTCTTTTGGAAGAGGTGGAGGAAGAAGCTTCCAAAATCAATCCTACAATAACACCTATTACAACTATGCATCAGATCAGAAGGAGGATTCAACTCTCATTATGAATGCAACATATGAAACCTCACATGAGGACATGAGAGTGTTCTATATTGATTCAGGATGTAGTAATCATTTAAGTGGGAATATTGCTTTGATGACTGATCTAGATCATAATGCAATTAACCATACAATTCAGACAGGTGATAATACAAAGCATAAGGTAAAGTCAATTGGTTCAGTCAAGGCTAAAGATGGGAGCACTCTTCTGAGTAAAGTTCTTTATGTTCCCACAATTCCAAAGAATTTGATCAGTGTAGGTCAAATTGTGGAAAAAGGATATGAGGTAAGGTTTACCAATGATGGAGTCTATGTTGAAGACCCTAGTCAAGGGTATAAACAGGTTGTTACAGGAAAGAAAGAAGGAAGGCTCTTCACATTGAAGGTACAAGGAAATGTTGGACATGCTATGTTCACATATGGAGAGCAGAAGGTATCTGAATTGGATCTTTGGCATAAAAGACTTGGACACTTCAATGAAAGAGGTATCAAAGACATGATTAACAATGATTCAGTGCTTGGGTTGCCTAACATTGCAGGTCAACATATGACATACAGATGTGAGGCATGTCAATTAGGTAAGGCTCATAAGCAATCCTATTCCAAGCATGGGTTTATGTATTCAGAAAGACTTGAATTGGTGCATACAGATGTGTGGGGTCCTTCAAAGGACTTTAGTATAAATGGTTCAAGATATTATGTCATATATGTTGATGATGCTACCAGATGGATAACAATTTATGTGATTAAAGAAAAGTCATAAGTGTTTAATACATTTAAACACTATCATGCATATGCAGAAAGGATTATAGGTCAAAAATTGAAGAGACTAAGGTCAGACGGAGGGGGAGAGTATTTTTCAAATGAATTCAATGATTACTTGTGGAATGCAGGTATAAAGAGGGAAGTTACTTGCAGGTACTCTCCTCAACAAAATGGTGTAGCAGAAAGGAGAAATAGGACTCTTGTTGAGTTTGCAAGGTCCATGATGAAGGAGAAGAATTGCCCAAATTATTTGTGGGCAGATGCTGTTAATACAGCTACATATTTGGTCAATAGATTGCCTTGTAAAGTTTTGCAAGGTATGACACCATATGAAGCTTGGTGGGGTAAGAGACCTACCTTGGATCATTGCAGAATATTTGGATGCTTGGCATATGCATATGTGCCATCTCAATTGAGGCATAAGTTGGAGCCTAAGGCAGAAAAGTATGTATTCATTGGTTATGATGATAAGCAAATGGGATACAGGTTGTGGAGTCCATCCACAAAGCAATTCCTTGTATCCAAGGATGTTACATTTGATGAGCAAGGTACTTGGTATGCAGGTAAATATAATGTACATGCAGATGTTGAAGAAGTAGTGG
>CM035423.1:61803971-61811471 GCA_020310875.1 Ceratopteris richardii
ACTTAGAGGTGTCAATCAACCATGACTAATGAAAATTGTGAAAATTGAAATTACCTGTGCCCGAAAAAAGGTCTAGGACCCAGTCATCATCATTGGAGAATAGCTGAAGCAATCTCATTATGAGTTTTTGTGGCTTCTGATAGGGGTTAACCAATGTCATGTCCCCAGCTACATGACGAAGTTTCTTGGTAACGGCTGGGAACATGAGCACATTTGAGATCCCATTCTCATTGCAATGCTCCCTGACTCTCCTTTTGCTTACTTCATCATAATAGCCAACTGTAATGCATTCAGTGGCGCTCACAAACCTATGCAAAGGAGTGTGATTTACATTTGTCTTCACCCTGCAAACAAGAACTATGAGTCACAGAGAGCATCATTAAAGCCACGGAGATAGAAAGAAGATTACTTACCACGTGAGGCACTCCACAGCATGACATCTTGCCTTCAGAGCAGTTGAAACAGAGAAGGACTGGTCTCTGCTATGGAAAATTACTATCCTCCAAAGAGGAGACATAGTCAACTCTGCAAAATCAGTGACCATCTTCCGAATCTGAGGGTGTTTGAAGGGTTCATCATCATTAACTGATCCCAACATCCTAAATCCATAGGGTATGTCCGCTATGAGAAGGGAGAAATGTTTTCTAGGCACAATAGAACAAATATTATTTACATCACTACAGTATACATTGTAATATACAGGCCTAAGGGGGTCTAGGGGATTGGAGAAACATTTAAGATCAGGTTCATCATCAAAATCCATCTCCTTGGCTTTCAGCCTAGATTTCTCATGCCTTGCTCTTTGAATGTGAGCCAAGAATGCAAGGGGGCAATCATCTAGTAGCTCCGCAGACTTAGTTTTCTTTGGTTTCTGCAGAAAAAAGTGGAAAGACAACTAAATGAGCTCTTCAATACAGCAAGCAGAACATAAGGAAGCGATGAATGGCATCGATTTCATGTGGGGGTAGATGCCAGGCATCGACTTTCTACTGAAAGTCGATGCCTGGCATCGACTTTGGGACATTAGTCGATGCCTGGCATCGACATATGCCACGAGGTCGATGCCAGGCATCGACTTATGCTGCACGTCGATGCCGGGCATCGACTTATGCCCCCAAGTTGATGCCAGGCATCGACTTTTGGCTGCAGGTCGATGCCAGGCATCGACTTTTGGCTGCAGGTCGATGCCAGGCATCGACTTTAGTCGTAAGTCGATGCCAGGCATCGAATTCGTACTAAAAGCCTGGCATTAAATTGGTTTGGTGAATCAAGGCATCTAACCTAATGGCAAACCAGGCACAACCTCAGAAAGAGAACCTACCCAATCACGGAAAAGGATGAAATATTCTGATAAAGCTTTGTAGGATGATGTGGTTGGATAGTCTCTTTGGACCTCTGTCCAAGAAAAGCAACCCAGCCTCTTCATCATGACCTCCTGAATCTTCATGTAAACTTTATGACTACAGTCACAGAAATTAAAAAGAGACTAGGTTAGAACAGAAACATGGGAGGAGGGAAAAAGGATCTGAGAATAACATACATACTTATTGAGCTCAGTCACCATCTCCTCCAGGCTTAAGTCCTTGGAGATTACCCTTGACAAAGTTGATATGATCAATGTATCATCCTTGATTCCTTGAAGGGCCCTCCATGGTGTCAGCTTCATGTCCTCGGGAGCCTCTTCAATTGAGAGGTCAACTTTCCTTCCCTTTCCCTTCAGATCAACCTGTGGGTCTGGCCTCGACTTTCGTTGCTTCTGGCCCTTGACTTCCTTGTTCTCCCATATTGTGAAAATTCTATCCTGTAGATCCCAGATCTCACCTGTTCTGAATGCCAATTGAAACCATGGATCATATTTCCTCAAGGCATCAGACTTTCTATTCTCATCCAGTGCAATTCCAACCTCAATAAGGCATTGCTTTCGTAGATTGGGATGTATTCTTCCAGCTTCCTTAACAAGACAATCTTCATATTCATGGTGGAAGAACCGAATTCTCTCTATGGAGGACATTTTTTGCCTGTAGTCATTGTCATTGTTGTGATCCCAAGCAAGAAGCTTGGCTTCCTCAGTTGTAAGACCAGCATATATCTTACACTCTGCATACCTAAAGAAAAAAGTGGTAGGGTGCTCCTTCACTAGCTGTCTACGGGCCTCTGCAGAGTGTGAACCTCCAATCACATAATAAGTATACTCCTCAAATAATCCCTCATTGAACTCTTCCAGAGAGTTGCACTCATTCGGATCCACCATGACAAGGAATGGCACAACAGTAGCATGAGGATTTATTCTCATTTTCTTCTTAAGATTCTGCACATGCAAATTGTGTGGCTCCCTGATCTCAAGGGGCCTCCTCCCTGTGACTGGATCTATAGGTGGCCTGTGGATGATATTGATTGGCAGGTGGAACAACTGCCCCTTCTTCACAATTTTTCTTTTAGCTATATCCTCCCTCATCTTGTTCTGCTCAGTACCAAGAACACCCGAGGCAAGCTCTCCACCAGGTGCAACAATTATATCCTCAGAGCTAGAGCTTGAGTGAGAAGACTCCTCTTCTGAAATTCTCTTCTTTTTCTTTTGAAGCTTTTTCTGCACGCTCTGCTTACCCCTTGCCTTTACATGGGTTGTCATCTTCTGTTGTCTTGGCATGATGTTGCCCTGGATCCATGGCATCAAGTCCTTGATAAGATTGACTGAGTCCCTGCATATCTCAGCTAGACGATCTGGAACACAACACTCTGGGCACAAGAAATCCATCTTGCATATGACATTTCTCAAACCTTTCGATGTCTCTACCAAGAAAAGGAGGTTGTCAGAATCCTCATCTTCATAATCTAGTTTGTACACAAGGCCATACTGAAAACCTTGTGTTGTCGTGATCTTTCCTCTCCCATATGCCCCTGCGAACACAAGAAGGATTGCATTCTTCTCTTCAACATACTGGAGGCACCACTCCAGATTTGTCATGTCCCGCAGTGGACGATCTGTCCTTAAAACCTCACCGTCCCTCGACCTATCCTTCATAGTTGGATCATCCTCAGGAATTTTGATGCTACTCTGTCCACCTGAGGATATTCCTAGCGGGTTGCTGGCCTTCTCAGAGGATAAGGATACAACAAGCTTCTTTGGTTTCGCTTGGTGACCAATGCCTTTGTCACGTTGCTGATCACCAGAGCCCATGGTGACTTTCAGTTTCTTGAAGGGCCTCTCACTCTTGGACTCCGCATCCCTTAAGGGCTTGGAATAATCAGCTCATACGTAAATGTGGTTTTCAAAGGCCCAAGTCGATGCCAGGCATCGACTTTTAGGTTCAAGTCGATGCTAGGCATCGACTTGCACTTAAAAGTCGATGCCTGGCATCGACTTGAACCTAAAAGTCGATGCCTAGCATCGACTTCCACCCAAAAGTCGATGCCTGGCAGCGACTTTGCACCCTTAAGTCGATGCCTGGCATCGACTTTAAGGCAAACTTCAGTGCCAGGCAAGTCGATGCCTTGCATCGTCTTGAGGCTGCAAGTCGATGCCAGGCATCGACATGTAGGTGCAAGTCGATGCCTGGCATCGATTTACACCTGCAAGTCGATGCCTGGCATCGACTTGCACACAAAGTCGATGCCTGGCATCGACTTTCAGGTGCAAGTCGATGCCAGGCATCGACCTGAGGCCTCAAGTCGATGCCTGGCATCGACTTGCAGCCTCAAGTCGATGTCTGGCATCGACTTACACCTAAAAGTCGATGCCAGGCATTGAGCTGTACCCTCATTGGATCTGTATTTTTAGAGCTAAGAAAAATAAAAACCTAGAAAGCAGACTCTTTACACAAACATACAAATGGAATCTTTTAGGAATCTTTTTTATGGTATGATTTTGCCTACCTCTTGGTACTCTTGCCAACATTCTTCTTCTCCATCATAGTTGCCTTGCTTGTATGCTGAGCTCTGTGCTCCATAGCTGTTGTCTGTGCTCTGTTGCTCTCTGTTGCTCGTGGATTTTGAAAATGAGAATGATCTCCTCCTCTGCTATTTATAGGCAATTGGGTAACTTGAACCAGAGACTAACTGGATCTAACTGAATGAGTCCAGTTGCTAACTATATCTGTCAACCAATCTAACCAGGGAATACCACTCACACAAATAGGCTGTTTCAGAGCCACTTTAATGAAATATTCATAGAACATTGCAACTATTTATATACATTTGCATGGAAACTACACTTCAATGGCAAGAGTATGGTATGTACATGAGGATGTCTAATCTCATGTAGAAATGTTTTCTTAGAATCTCTTGCTTGGGAGAAAATCAAGTCTAAGTTGTGTTGAATATGGGAGATTAATGACATCTTTATAGTGTTATCCTCTTCACCTTAGTTCATATTCACATTTATCTTGTAACACATTGTTGAAATGGAAAATCAATGTATGAATAAACATTCAAGTAAAGAACCTTGCAACTATTTATGTACATTTGCATGGAAATTACACTTCAAGTCTAAGTTGTGTTGAATATGGGAGATTAATGACATCTTTATAGTGTTATCCTCCTCACTTTAATTCATATTCACATTTATCTTGTAACACATTGCTGAAATGGAAAATCAATGTATGAATAAACATTCCAAGTACCTCTTTTACACATAATTCTTTTTTAATATACTTTCATCTACCTCTTTGAGATCTAGCCAAGACTACAATGAAACCTAATCCTTGAAATCTTATTTAGTACCAAAGGTAAAATTTCTTCTTGTATAGTCTTCAATGGCACTACTACAAACAATTGTAATATATAATCCAGTTGGAACTCAACTTGGATATTTTTTGATTCACTCACAATGCTAAGACTCAATGACTCATATCTAGTTAGAAATCAATTGTGTTTCTCATTTCAAAAGTGAATCAAATCTTTGGTTCCCTTATTAGTGTATATTTGAGTAATTAAGTTATTTGATGTAATTTGATGTTTAATGTTATTTAATGTACTTTAATAAACTTTTGATTTCATATCTTCTTTATGTGACATTTGATGTGACATCTTCACTTGATCTCGGATTTCTACTTATTTAAAAAGGTCATTCATCTTCAGTCTTCTGTGAACTCAGTGAAGATGAGCTCAATCTTTTCAGTGGATGCTTGGGCATCAGCTTCTTCTGCTCATATTGATACAGTTTCGGATTCATTGTTCTCAGTTGATCCTTTCCACAGAAGTGATGATCCCTATGATTTAGGACGTGCTGATGGTTCCATGTTTTCTGTTGAGTCATTTAAGTTATCCAATTCAGAGTGCAATGCTGCTCAACCAAATGCACCTCTTGATCTCCCATCTGATCCAACCATTGATCTCCCTTCTGACTCAAGTGCATGTGGAGCAACGAAAAAGCAAAGCAAGCTCAATCTACAATTTAAAAGAAGGCCTCGTGAAGTAAGTCAAAAAAGATTTAAATTTCTTACTTCAGATAGACAGATTGCATTGGATATTGTGAAGCATTGTTGTGGTTTGAAATGTTTGTACAATTTAGGAATGAAGAAACTAAAGCACCTAAGAGAAAAATTCCTCCATTTAGATAGTGAAAGGCAGGATATATACCTTGTTTCTCGCATGCAAATGATTGAGGATAACATGTCAGTAACACATATTGGTTTTGAATATTTCTTTAGTCGAGGGATGCGATGTTGTAGGGCTGCATTTAAAATTGCAATGGGTGTGGGAAATTTTAGAATACATAGGGTTCAACAAGGGCTTTTGAATGGGGATCTCATTTTGGATACGTTCCATGTTGGGACCAAAGGATCTGTTGGACGTCATGCAATGAATTGGATGATGAACTATTTTAGCTTGCATTGTGAGGTTATGCCTACAACTGGAAGGTTGCACTTGTCAGATAACTTTACTCGTCGAGAGGTATTTCAAATATATAGAGAAGCCATGGAAAATAGAAATGAGAAGTATGTGTTGTATCGTCACTTTACTCGATTATGGAAGGAAGAGTTTAACAATGTTTCTATTCCTCGTAAAGTTAGAATGGGTGAATGTTCAGTTTGCGCCACTTTGAAAAACATGGCAAAAGGGGCTACAACACCACAGGAAAAGAATAATTTTAAAAACCTTCTTAACAACCATCGTGAGAGTCAAGCTTTAGAGAGAAAGAAAGCAATTCATCATCGAAGTAAAGCACTCAGAAATCCGGAGCGTTATATGTGTTTGTTGATCGATGGTATGGATAAAAAAAAACTTGTTTGCCACATTTTTATCGCATCCCTAAGGACATTGGAGATGAAGTCCTTGTGCAAATGCATTTGGTTGGTGCTTTGGTATACAATGGAACTGTAATGTCCAAGGTTTTCTTCACATATCCGAATGTGCATAATGATCCAAACCTTACAGTTACTGTCATTCATCGTGTTTTGCAATCATGGAAGGGTCTTTTGCCACCAACTCTATATTTGCAACTAGATAATACTGCAAGAGAGAATAAAAATTCTATAGTCTTTGGATATTTAAGCATGCTTGTTGAAAAACAGGTATTTCAGAAGGTTAAGGTAAATTTTCTTCTGGTTGGCCACACTCATGATCACATTGATCAAATGTTCAGTACTTTCTCTAAGAAGTTGGCACGTAACAATGCTTTTACTCTTCCGATTTTATCTCAGTTGATTTCAGAAGCATATACTCCAAAACCAGAAGTTCAACACCTCACACAGATTTATGACTTTAAGCACTTTTGCTCAATGGGCCTTGATAACAGTGCTAAGGTTTTGGCTCCATTGCGCAATATTAGTTTCAACCATGTATTCTTGATGAGGAGGGTTGATGAAGTAACCCTTTTATTTGCAAAGCAGTATTCATCTTCTCTTGGGTGGGAGCCTAAAGAGGGATGCAGATTCTTATTGCAGGTGCCTAATTTGTCTACTGTGACAGTGTATGGTGCAGAACAATCACCATATGAAGATAAAAACAATACAGAAAGATGTGGAAATGTGGTTGATCAAAGTAAAAGCTGGATGCATGCACTCATTGAAAAGAAGAGACATATTGAGCGTGCAAAAAAATATGCTGGAGATCAAGATGTATCTTGGTGGGAGGACTTTTTCAATCATCAAGAAGAGATTATACAGTATACAATTGCAGGTCACTGGCCAGTTGATGTTCCATTCACATGGGATTTTTGTACACAAAGATCCGTGAATGTGGCCCAAGCATGTAATGCAGATGCACTTAAGTTTTATACATCCACCAGAAAGAAATATTTATGTAGGCCCAAGGATGACAAAACAGGCAGAAGCAAGATGGCAAGGAAATTTAATAGAGATAAATGTTGGAACACTTATTGCAGTTCTTGCTGATGGTGATGAGGCTACCAGACCATTTTGGATTGCAAAGGTTTTAGAGATAACTAAAGATATTGATCAGAGAAGAATAGAGGCTTTGATGGTGCATTGGTATTACACTAAAAGTAGTAATGCATTCACAGGTAAATATAACTTAGAAATGGTGTGTGATACTAAACGA
>CM035423.1:61818971-61821471 GCA_020310875.1 Ceratopteris richardii
GATTATATCATCAACATATATGCACATGTATATGAAGCCATTATCACTTGCTTTGACAAGCAAGCTACTATCTGCTTTAGACACCTGAAATCCAAGTTCTTTTAAGAACTTTACAAGTCTATAGTTCCATGCCCTTGGGGCCTGCTTCAAGCCATACAAAGCTCTCTTGAGCTTGCACACATGATCTGGATACCTTTTATCTTTGAACCCTTGAGGTTGCTCCATGAACACATCATCTGAAATATAACCATTCAGAAAAGCATTTTTCACATCAAGTTGACATAACTTCCAACCTTTACATGCAGCAATAGCTATAAGTGTCCTGATGGTTGTTATCTTTGCCACAGGACTATAAGTCTCATCATAGTCAACACCATAAGTCTGAGCAAACCCTTTGACAACAAGTCTAGCTTTGTATCTAGACCCACTTCCATCTGCAAACCTCTTGGTTTTGTAAACCCATTTGCATCCAATGATTTTCTGACTATTTGGTTTTGGAACCAAATCCCATGTTTAATTCTCCATCAATGCATCATATTCTTCCTGCATAGCTTTCTCCCATTTTTCCTTACCTCTTGCCTCTTCATATGTAGAAGGGTCTTCATCTGTATTCATCATATAAGCATAATCTTTTGTGGCCAAAAATGAAGTATCATAGCTATACCTTGTAGGTTGCCATCTGTTCCTTGTAGACCTCCTAAGCTCTCCACTTCTTGAGGTTTCTGGTTCTTCATATTCAGGATCAAATCTTGGTATTTCTTCCACTTCAATCTGCACTTCATTATTCTCTTGTTCATCAAATATTTGAACCTTTGATTTACCTTTCCTTTGGCTCACTTCTTCTTCATTACCTGTATTGATATTGATTGTACCTGCATACCAAGTACTTTGCTCATCAAATGTAACATCTTTAGAAACCATGAATTGCTTTGTAGATGGATTCCACAATCTATAGCCCATTTGCTTGTCATCATAACCAATGAAAACATATTTTTCAGCTTTAGGCTCCAACTTGTGCCTTAATTGTGATGGCACATAAGCATATGCCACACATCCAAAAACTCTGCAATGATCCAAGGTAGGTCTCTTACCCCACCAAGCCTCATATGGTGTCATACCCTACAAGGCTTTACATGGTAATCTATTAACCAAATAAGTAGCTGTATTCACAGCCTCCGCCCACAAATAATTAGGGCAATTTTTCTCCTTCATCATGGATCTTGCAAACTCAACAAGTGTTCTATTTCTCCTTTCTGCTACACCATTTTGTTGAGGAGAGTACCTGCAAGTAACTTCCCTTTTTATACCTGCATTCCACAAGTAATCACTGAACTCATTAGAGAAATACTCTCCCCCTCCATCTGACCTTAGTCTCTTCAACTTATGACCTGTAATTCTTTCTGCATATGCATGATAGTGTTTAAATGTGTTAAACACTTCTGAATTATCTTTGATCACATAAATAGTGATCCATCTAGTAGCATCATCAACATAAATCACATAATATCTTGATCCATTTATACTGTAATCCTTTGATGGTCCCCACACATCTGTGTGTACCAACTCAAGCTTCTCTGAGTACATAAAACCATGCTTGGAGTAGGAAGACTTATGAGCCTTACCTAATTGACATGCCTCACATCTGTATGTCATATGTTGACCTGCAACATTAGGCAAACCAAGCACTGAACCATTGTTAATCATGTCTTTAATACCTCTTTCATTGAAATATCCAAGCCTCTTATGCCAAAGATCTAACTCAGAGATCTTATGTCCTCCATATGTGAACATAGCATGACCAATATTGCCTTGAATCTTCAATGTAAATAGTCTTCCTTCTTTCTTCCCTGAAACAATCTGTTTATACCCTTGACTAGGGTCTTCCACATATACTCCATCATTAGTGAACCTTACTTCATAACCTTTTTCCACAATTTGTCCTACACTTATCAAATTCTTAGGAATTGTAGGAACATACAAGACCTTACTCAATAAGGTACTACCATCCTTGGCCTTCACTGATCCAATTGACTTCACATTGTGCTTTGTGTTGTCACCTGTTTGAACAACATGATTAAAAACTTTATTCTCCAAATCAGTCATCAAAGATATATTACCACTCAGGTGATTGCTACACCCTGAGTCAATGTAGAAGACTCTTTGATCTTCACTCTGACTTTCACAAGTAGCATTCATTATTAATGTTGAATCCTCCTTTTGATCTGAAGCATAATTGTAGTAGGTGTTGTTGTATTGTTGACTTTGGAATCCTCTACCTGCATTTCTTCCAAAGTAACTCCTACCACCTCTGCCTCTGAAATTACCTCTTTGATTTCTGCCTCCTCTTCCTCTTACATTATAGTTTTGACTGTATCCATTATTATTCTGAGTATTATGCCAACAATCATTAGCCAAGTGATTTGTCTTACCACAAATCCAGCAAGCTTTTCCTCCATCTTTGTTATTCCTGCCTCTTCCTCTACCTTTGCCACCTCCTCTT
>CM035423.1:61843971-61851471 GCA_020310875.1 Ceratopteris richardii
TCGGATTCCTTTTTGGTAGACACTATCTCTGTGTCTGCTTGGTCTTGCTGGTCTTGTTGCTCTGTCGAAGTGTTGTTGTGTATTGAAGTGACGGTGTCGTGGTATGTTTCTTGTTGTTTATCTTCTTCGGCGTCGTGTTCCTTCCCGGCGGATCCTTGGACTTCGCTTTCGGAAGAGCTAATCTGGATTCGTTTAGTGCGGAAGAGTTGATTGATCTCTTCGTCTTCTTCGTCAGATTCATCGAGCGGGTGTGCTGATTCTTCGTGCCTAAGTGCGGGGCCTGTGGGTGGGGGTTGTGCGGCGAGAATGGTTGGGAAGAGGAAGGAGATGATGTGGGGAAGGCGAGAGCGCGGAGAAGTGCCCTTCTGGAGTTGTTTTACTATAGCGACGGATTCCTTATGAATTCGTTGGAAGAAATAAGAGGCAAAGTTGATAGGTTCGCGGGTGGCTAATTCCAGGGCGGAATAGAAGGGGCGAGAGATACCGTAGGTTCGTTTTTGCAGGTTGAGGATTGCTACAAGGAACTGTAGGGCGGACCGTTCGGGTTCGGGGCGGCACAGAATGGCATATTCGTTTGATGAGGAGCGGGGGAAGAGTTCGGCCATGCGAGCGACAGGGATGCTAGGGCCATTTTCGCGGCCTTGCGGGGTGAGGCGGTAGGCTGCAGAGAAGGCTTGGAAGGTGATGACGGTTCTAGATGGGAGGGAAGGGAAGACCCACTGTCGTTCGGTGATGGGGAATTGGGCGATGGTGTGGATGATCTGCGCGGAGAAGGGATGGGCTTCTACTGAGTGCCAGGGCAACTCAGCGAAGTTGGCCAACCCTCTACAGCGCAGGTATTCGCCTACCTCGGTAGGGATACCATCGCAGAAAGCAGTGTAGTTAGCGAGTGCTTCCATGGCGATTGCTTAAGACAGTCTAGGGATAGTACTATAGAACACAAGTTCACAGAGATTACTACAGTAGCGATTTCTGACATTGTTGAAGGGGTTAAATAGGAACAATACGGTGGGGTGGGGAAGGGGGTTGGGTATCATTGTGCAGTGCGGGAGTGGTATTTGTTTTCATGCAGGCGTGCGTACTTGAGTGACCGGTAAGGAGGGGCGGCTGGTAACATAAAGTTTCGTACAAAACGCGGCTATTTATAAAAGGAAGAAAAAGAAAAGAAAAAGGGAAAGATAAAACAAAACGCGGTCTACCGCCGAAAAATTTAATGCGTACTAGTAGTGGGATAATATGGCCGCAGCTTCGACCCATTGATCACCTTTGGGAGTGGATTTCCGGTCAACGTAGTCAATCGAAAAGTTGCCGGACCGACTTGTTCTGAGATTTTGAAAGGGCCGAACCATCGTAGTTTGAATTTTCCTGCTGCTCTATCCGATTTTGCGTTATAGAAGAGTACAAACTGGCCTACCGAAAAGATTGGAGTCTTCAAATATCGATCGTGTGTCTTGGCTTGCCTTAGTTGTACTTCGCGCATGGTTAAAAAGCTGAGCCATCGGTGCTCATCAAGTTCTCTGAGTGCGTCCATTCGTGCTGTCAGTGAATATTCTGGTAGCAGCTTCTGAGTGATTGCTACACGCAGACTTGGGATGACTATTTCCATGGGTGCTATTGCTTCTAAGCCATAAGCTAGTTTGAAAGGTGTCAAGCCTGTTGTTACCTTATATGTAGTTCGGTATGCCCATAGGACTGCAGGTAGTAATTGATCCCATCTTTCCGGTGCTTCCGTGATCAATTTCCGGAGGATATTTAGTAGTGATTTGTTTGTACTTTCGGCCAAACCATTGGCACGGGGATAGTATGGCGAGCTGAGTTTGTGTGTCACCTGGAAGGATTGGGTGAGTACCTTCATTAATTGATTTACAAAGTGAGTACCTTGGTCTGAGACAATTTCCAGTGGTAAACCGAAACGTGGAAAGACATCATTCAACAGACATTTTGCTACTGCCACCGCTGTGGCTGACCGTAAAGCCCATGCTTCTACCCATCTTGTTGCGTAATCTGTACAGGTGAGTATATATCTGTTGTTACTGAAGATTGCTGGAGGTGAAATTGGGCCTATAAAATCCAATCCCCATTTTTGAAATGGTTCTAATGGCATGACTGGCTGTAAGGGAAAGAAGTGTCGTTGTAGCGGTTGTCCCGTCCTTTGACAGTTATCACAATGTTTGACAAATTGGGCCACATCTCTGTACATAGTTGGCCACCAGAGACCACTCTGCAGAATTTTCCGGTGAGTCAAATCTGTGGCAAAGTGACCACCAGTAGGTGTCGAGTGAGCCATTGTGATAACTGAGTTAATTTCATGCGGAGGAACACAGCGAAGTAAGATTCCGGTGAGGTCTACGTAATAGAGCTCTCCAGCAACTAACCGAAATCGGCGGCTAAAGACTGCCAATTTCCTTCGAACTGCCTTGGTCGTCTCAGATGGGAAGCATCCTTCGGTGAGAAAAGTTAAAATCTGATCATAGTATGTAGATGGTGCTTGTAAGTTCGCCGTTTCATCGGATAGTGGTTCAGCATTATAAATCGCAGGAGTCGTGTCATCTATGCCTACCGGAGCTTCACCGGAATCCAGGCGAGATAAGAAATCTGCTAGGGCATGTGCTTTTCCGGGTCGGTGAATGACGTCATAATCGAATTCTTGTAAAAGTAGCACCCATCGTGCTAATCGTCCACCTAGATGTTGTTGTCTTACTAGATAGACAAGGGCAGCATGATCCACATGAAAGGTAAATTTCCGGCCTAATAAATAATGTCTGAACTTTTTGATTGAGTAAATCAATCCTAGACATTCTCTTTCAGTAGTGGAATAGTTCTTTTCTGCCGGTGCAAGCCTTCTACTCGCGTAATAAACAGGGCGAAACCATTTATCTGTTTGCTGCATCAGAATACTGCCAATTGCAATATCTGAAGCATCGACAAAAACATGGAACGGATTGTCCCAGTCCGGTGGTTGTAAAATTGGAGCTTGTGTCAGGAGATGCTTGAGCCGATCGAATGTAGTTTGGCATTCTTCAGTCCATTCAAACTGTCGGGGAGTTTTTGTGATTAGCCTGTTCAGTGGTACTGCGAGGTGAGCAAGCCACCGTAAGTGTCTGCCATGCCATCGTATTTGGCCCATGAAACGCATTACTTCTTTTGGAGTTGCGGGTACCGGGGCTTCTAAAATTGCCGAAATCTTATCTGGGTCTACTCGGATACCTTGAGCAGATACAATATGCCCAAGTAGTTTGCCACACGAAACCGCAAACACGGATTTGTTTGGGTTAAGACAGAGTCTATACTTTCTACACTTCTGAAAACAACATCGTAAATGATTTAAATGTGCTATCATCTCCCCAAAGATTGAGAAGTCGTCAAGATATACTTGCATGAATGAAGTGAGATAAGGAGAAAATATCTCCTGCATACATCGTTGAAATGTGCTTGGTGCATTTCTTAATCCGAACCACATTACGGTGCAGGCGAAGACGCCCCAATTGGTAATGAAAGCAGTTTTTGGTATATCTTCTTCAGCCATTCTAACCTGATTGTAACCGCTGTATCCATCTAAGAATGAATACATTTCGTGGCCTGCTACCCTATCAAGCATGGTATCCAAAAAGGGGATCGGGAAAGGATCTGGTACTGTTGCTGCGTTCAATTTCCGGTAGTCTACACAGATTCGTAGTTGCTTATTTTTCTTTGGCACAATCACAATTGGTGAAATCCATTCAGCATGTTCTACTGGTACGATGAATCCTACTTTTAATAATCTGTCAAGTTCGGCTTTTACCTGAGATGCATAATTGGGATTCATCCGATAGCTGGGCTGCCTATTTGGTTTAGCTTCAGGCTTCAGCATGACTCTGTGCTGATATATGCGCGGATCCAATCCTTTCATATCTTTGTAATCCCATGCAAAGACGTCTGAGAATTCGCGGAGGAGCTGCATCAAATTAGCCTGAAAGGTTTCCGGCAAGTTTTGCCTTATTTTTACAGGTCGAGGATGGTCCTTGTCTCCTAGATTGTATGTGATCAGCTGGTCTTCAGGGACATAAAATTGTTGTGGGTTCTCTGTATCCTCTGTCGGCTTGAATACTGGTTGTAATTCAGTATCTGCTTGTTCAGACTTTTCGGTGATAGCTACTACTGTACAAACTGAAGTGTTCCAAGTATTAATGACGGACTGTAGATCAAGAGTTCCTAGAGACATTAAATCGGCGTTATTTTTCAGAAATTGCTCTTCTTCATCATCTGATAGTCCATCTAACATATGAACTGGTTCAGCGAGATAAGGTCTGGCGTGAAGTTCGCAAGGTTGTATAGCATCTAGTTTTACCACATATTTATGATTAGCATCCTTGAATGTGAGCTCTTGCGCAGACCAGTCCTGTATTACCTTTGCATGCTTCAGCCAAGGTCGGCCGAAAAGGAGGTTGTAATCCAAGGTGGATTCGGGCAGATCTAGTATAACAAAAGTCATTTTGAAAGTCGTACCTTGTAGAGTAATGGGTACATTCCGTACAAGTCCTACGGGATGGACTCTAGATTGATCAGCCATTCTGACAAAGAATTGCACTGGTTCGATTTCGGTCCAGCCTAGCTTTTTACATAATGCTGCGGTTGCGATATTTACGTCGGAGCCTCCGTCAATTAATACCTACGTGATCTTCTTATTCTTATACCATACTGTAATCAAGGGGACTACATGATCAACCGTAGAATCACAGTCTGGTTGAACTACGGCGGTTGCCGGAATGCAAGAGGGTGCCGGGCTAAAATGTTGTTGAAACTGTTGCCGAATTCCAGGTACTAACGCCAAAAGTTGGCCGAGAGGTAGGGTGATAGATGCCTTGGATAAAATTTCCCAGGCCTGCTGAGATTGGTTATCCTGCTCCTTTGAAGTCTCTGCTGTTGTCGAAGTATCTGTTGTTATGTCTACTACTGATGGTTGTTCTGCTGCTGCTCCCTTTTGTTGTGTCCCTTCCTTTATCGACGAGGTCTGAGTCACCAGAATGGGTTCTGGGAACACTGGTGGTTCTGTGGCGGTCCAGTGACTAGCCTTGTTATATATCCTATGTTGTTCTCGTATCCCTGGTTCAAATACTTCTACCGCTGGTTGTAGTTGTTTACCTGATCGGGTCTGGACTGTAGCAGTTTGCATTTCTACCGGAGTAATTTGTACCATGTTGGCCATTGGGTTTTGCCGCTCCTTCTTCCTTTGATCATACTCAGCTGCGTCTTTGCAATATCTTCTAATGTGTCCAAATTCTCCACAAAAATGACAGCGTGGCGGTGGTAAATTGGGATTTTCCGGTGGTGGTTCGTTCTGCCAGCGGTTCGCATTATAGTTATTGTTTCTCTGTCCTCGGTAGTTTCGATATCCTTGCGGTTGATTGTTTCTCAGTGGCGGAGGTACGTAATGATTTGCTGCCTGTCCATGTTCTTGAATGACAGCATTGACTGTTGCTGTTCCTCGTATTCTGGTATTGTAAACGCAATTTCCGGTGGTGTGTCCGGCAGTGTTGCAGATAGCACAGAACGGTTGATTTAGCGCACAATTGGCACTAGTATGCCCTGAATTCTTGCATGTGATACAATACACTTGTCTGGTTATATCTTCATTCATAGTTCTGTTCGTTTTTAACCACTCCATATCTTCTGTAAATCCACCGACCTTGGATTCTAGTTGCAGAGCCATGGCGATGACTGCATCCAACGTCATAGCTCCCACACATCTTATAATCATGATCTGCTTCAATTGCGGAGTTAAACCATTGATAAACCACTGAGAGATGACATCATCTGGTAAGTTAGCGTGGGCCGGTGGTATCTGTCGCAAGTGCGTTCTGAAGAGTGTAGCATACTCTTGAACAGTCTGATTCACCTTCTGTCGGTTGTTCTGTAAATAATCAAATATTTCGGCGGGATTCTTCTTTAACCTGAATCGTTGCAAAAAAGCGTCTCGAACTGCATCATAGGTACCGAAATGATTAATGTCGTATTCCGTAAGCCATCTAGTCGCTTCATTGACTAGAGTAGATTGAAAAACAATGGCCTTGTACGCTTGATCTGGTGGATGGTTAAGAACAGCATAACTTATCTCAAAAGTTTGTACATGAGCGTCTGGGTCATCTCCTGGGAATCCACCGAATTTCGTGTAGGTTACTCCTGTTGGAGGCGGCCTTGGTTGACCTAACTGTTGTTGTTGTCCGTTCATCGTAAGTATCTCCGGTCCTTCTTCTGTATTTTGAGGTTGATTAGTTGAACTATCAGAATCTGAATCGCCGGACGGCGTGCCTTCCGGTGTGCTGCTTTTGCGCAGGATACTTTGGTCCTCAGCTTCGAATAGGTCTCCTTCTTTCTGGATGTCTAATATCCGAAATCTTTCTTCCAGACACGCGGGTCTGGCTGAGGATTCTGCAAAAAATGCTAATCCTTGACCGCCCGTTGGTGTTTCTATCACCGGAATATCACCGGAATGAGCTGACAGTCTACCAGACTATAGCGTTTTTTCGCTTTTACTGATTTCTTTTCCTAGAGTTTGTCTAATTTCCAGCGGCGTCTTAATAGATTCTGGAATTACTGTACTTTGGTTAGGCTGGGTCGAGGTGACACCAGCATGTACCAAAGGCGCTGATCGATCCACCGGAATATGACCGGAATTAATTCTAGCGTCCTTAACTTGCTCGACCACTGAGTCAAGTCGCGTTATACCTTCTTCTCCTAGAGTTGTTTTTTGTACTTTTCTTGTTCCCGTCGTCTGGGTCTTAGGATACGTTTCACCAGACCGAGTAATCGGCATGTAACATTGCCCAGTGATACTATCTGAGCAGTTTGCAACAATCTGGGTCTGTTGCTACTGTCAGTAAATTAAATGTTACTGGATGTTTGCTTCTTACAAACCGCTTAGTACTCTAATGCCACTTTCTCACCAATAACTCATAATCAAAAGCTACTTTACCACAGAGACTGGTAAACAGTTGCCACTTTCCCACAGACGGCGCCAATTGTTAAACTGATTCTGGTTTGAGCGTTACTTTACTTCCTAGTCAAATGTTTTACGTTCAATTTGGTTCTAAATCTTCTAACCGTGATTCGTTCTCTTAGCCACGTGGGTCCTTGGGAGTGGTAGGGGTCTGTTAGACAGAGGCCCTGTACTATTTTCCCCACTTCTCAAGCACTCATAGATACTCCATCACGTCTTAGCTCAGTAACTGATAACTATTCGGCGGGCGGGGACTTAGAACTTCTGGACTGGACCTGCTATAGTAACAGAGCAGTAGTCCTGTTCTGACTTATAACTAGTAGAATGCTCAACTCATTAACCGAATATTACTCAATGTACTACTTCCTCTTGATAGGTAAGTATAATAACACGACAGACAGCTGTGCTCGAGGCTACGCACTTATTGTATACCAAACTCAAGCAACAAGTTCCTACCAACAGTCGATTCGTCACAAACTTCTTAATGCTTTCATTCGCATAACGACCCTTACCGATACGAGTCC
>CM035423.1:61863971-61891471 GCA_020310875.1 Ceratopteris richardii
GCTGGTCACACTGAGCATAACACTGAGCAGGTATCATTACAGAAATAGCAAGTTTTTTGGATTTGTGAAGGAACCAAGTTGTCTGTTTTGATTTGGTCATTACACAAATCATTTGCAAAGTACATATATGGTTTCTTTGTGTCATTAAGAAGATAAGCAAGTGTATTAGACATTCCTGGAATCAAAGGAGGGCAGGTGTGAAGCAGGTTTTGCAGCATCAACTCATTTCTTGAGTGCATCCAACCATCACTCCCAACACATTGGATACTAGGTGATAATAATCATAGATTATGTTGTTAATGAGGGAGTAAACTCCAAGAATATCATTTTAGGTATAATCAAGTGTCATAGAAAAGCTTTAAAAATGGCTCTGTAAATTGTTTACCTAATAGCAACCTATTTACGAACCTAATAGCAACCTATTTACCATCATCATCTTTTGTGATAACAATATATTTTCTACTCGTGATGAAGCATATTTTGGAATGTAGATATTTATTTGTTGTTATACGATCTCAACTTAAGATGAAGTATGTTTCATTGAAACTTTTGACTATTTCAATAAAAAACATTCAAAAAAGTTCTAAGGCAAGACTTAACAAATAGAGTAGATTATCAATCAACTAAGTATCACACATTCCAAACTAACAAAATCATCAATGAGACTCATGGATCCAACTAACCTCAAATAGGTATATACAAATATCCAACATAAGATTAGGCATCCATAGTGGGAAGACACTCTCAGAAAAAATCAACACTTCTTGAAAATAGATCATCAAATCATATATTCCTATTTTTTATGTATACACGTTCAATGAAATTCTAAACATGCTAGGGTTATCAATCATTTGTGGTAAAAATATCATCAAACATATAGACTACAAAGAATGTTTCCAAAAATATCCACGAAGTCCTATATAACGTGATCTATCACAATGACTACTATCCAATTTATTTGAATAGTCAATCAGGCCTATTGACAAATAGCTTCATAGTGCAAACAAACACTATTATGTGCATTGACCCATCAAAAACAATTGTTCATAATTTTTTCTCGAGCATATGACCTAGATTAAAAGAAAACTTACAACATCGTACATCAATGTGGTAGGGCACAAAATAGGGCCATCATACAATAATCCTTGTCAGAGAAATATGGATTAGATAGAATAGAAAACTAGGATAGGGATTAGATCCTAGCTTCACATTTTGTTGCGCATACAAGTCTTCTTGAAAGAGGTAGTAAACAAGGATGTCTACAGTGGTAATATAGATAAATACATAGATAGATAGATAGATAGATAGATAGATAGATAGATAGATAGATATAGATAAATTGATAGATCAATGGATGGATAGATTGATAGATGGATAGATGGATAGATGGATAGACAGATAGAAATACAGATAGATAGATAGATAGATAGATAGATACATACATAGATAGATACATAGATAGATAGATATATAGATAGATAGATAGATAGATAGATAGATAGATAGATAGATAGATAGATAGATATAGACAAATAGAGAGATAAATAGATAGATAGGTAGATAGGTAGAATTGTAGATAGGTAGATAGATAGATAGATTGATAGATAGATAGGTAGATAGATAGATAGATAGATAGATAGATAAATAGATAGATAGATAGATAGATAGATATATAGATAGATAGATAGATAGATAGATAGATAGATAGATAGATAGATAGATAGATAGATAGATAGATAGATAGATAGATAGATAGATACATAGATAGATAGATAGACAGATAGATAGATAGATAGATAGATAGATAAATAAATGGATAGATAGATAGATAGATAGATAGATACATACATAAATAGATAGATAGATAGATACATAGATAGATAGATAGATAGATAGATAGATAGATAGATAGATAGATAGATAGATAGATACATAGATAGATAGATAGACAGATAGATAGATAGATAGATAGATAGATAAATAAATGGATAGATAGATAGATAGATAGATAGATACATACATAAATAGATAGATAGATAGATACATAGATAGATAGATAGATAGATAGATAGATAGATAGATAGATAGATAGATAGATAGATAGATAGATAGATAGATATATAGATAGATAGATAGATAGATAGATAGATAGATAAATAGATAGATATGTAGATAGGTAGGTAGATAGATAGGTAGATAGATAGATATATAGATAGATATAAAGATAGAAAGATAATAGATAATAAGGTAGATGGATAATAGGTATATAGCTAGATAGATAGATAGACAGATAGATAGATAGATAGATAGATAGATAGATAGATAGATAGATAGATAGATAGATAGATAGATAGATAGATAGATAGATAGATAGATAGATAGATAGATAGAAGGATAGATAGGTAAATAGATAGATAGATAGATAGATAGATAGATAGATAGATAGATAGATAGATAGATAGATAGATAGATAGATAGATAGATAGATAGATAGATAGATAGATAGATAGGTAAATAGATGTTGACGCTGTAAGAGCTTGAAATTAAGCTGCGGAGTTCACCACGCCACAAGAACTAAGCTAAAGTGATATAAGAACACCTCTATAATCATCTGTGGCTTAGTAATCTTTATTGGAACTGAAAACTTCATTAATGGGTTTAGTGAAATCTGAAAATTCAAGTTACAGAAAGCTTTGCCTTTCCTTGAGGCTTCAATTGTGATCTGAGTTACTTTAAACTTTACAATTCCTTGTTTGCTTACTGTTAGATATTCTTTCCACCACTTCGATGTATCAAAACTGTGTTTTGAACTCACCAGAAAATCAGCCGAACTTCACCGGACTGTTATAGGACTGTCACCGTATTCTCACCGTAATTGTACCGTAATGTTACCGGAATCAACTGTAATTATGTTTATAGTTACTTGAAATGTGTGTACATGAAGTAAGGAAGTAATACCTGAACTTCTTTCAGTGAATGAACTCTATCTGAAGTTTGAGAGAAAACTTCATCTGTTCTGGATGTCTTTACTGTCAGACACAGTACTGTGAGTACATGTCCCGTTTCACAAAACTCTTTTGATCAGTTTGTAATTGAGACTACTAGCTTGAAGACGAGTTATCACTCATGAAAAACTTTACACTATATTGCGAGATCTAACTTGTAGAAGTACCATAAAATGTGTGCTGAGAAAAAACTGTAACTGTTAACTAACTTTCACAGTAACATGAAATTACTTAGATTTCTTCATACAAGAAGAATGCGCTCAATCTTTCCACATAAACATGTGTTTTCTATTAGAGAAGATGTGTACAAAATGGCTTGGCGTCACTTTGCTCATAGCCATGGAAAACTCTCCTATACTGAGTAGTTCTTCCTTACCATCTTTCTCTCTCAGATGAATACCCAACAGTTCAGGTTCTATTATTCATGTCTACATATGTGCACTTTCTAAGCCTCTCTCTCTGGCTATCTCTAGCTACTCTTCAAGCTCTCTACAGACTCTCTATTATTATCTTCTAACTCATTTATATACATATTTGTTCCAAGACAAAACTCGTAATTCTGGAAGTTTCTATGAACTATATTATAGTCGTGAATTTGTCCCTTCACAAAAGCTTGATTTTCTGACTGTATTGTTTTTGCTTCTCTTCGTCTTTCTTCATCCTTCATATGTGTTCATGTCTTTATGTCTAATTAGTGAGTGATTCTTCAACAGCTCCCTCTCAATCACTAATTAGCATCTTTCGGTCTTTCATATATTCTTGTTTTTCTTTTATTCCTACCATTTTTTTTAATCTACTTGTCTTTACTCCATCCAAGCTCTTTGTCAAAATATCTGCAATCTCATCTTTTGTAGGGGTGTATACTATTTCAATGTCCTTCTCCATTACCTTTTCCCTCAGGAAATGATATTGAATCTCTATGTGCTTTGTTCTTTCATGAAATATAGGATTTGCTGCAAGATACAACAAACTCATATTATCTCCATGTATGATAGGTATACCTTGATCAATCCCCAAGCTTTTGAACAAGGTCTGCATCCATATCACTTCTTTAGCTGCGTCCACAAGTCCTTTATATTCTGCTTCAGTTGGCAATAAAGCCATTGTATGCTGCTTCTTTGAACACCAGCTGACAAGCTTATCTCCTAGGTATATCATATACCCATGTGTTGACCTATTGTCATCTTGACTTCCTGCCCAGCCTGAGTCACTGTATGCTCTCAGCTTTATATCTGACGTAAAAGGATAATATAATCCTTCCTTTTTAGTTCTTTTGATATATCTAAGAACTCTTTGTCCTGCAACCCAATGTTGATCCTTCGGACAATGCATAAACTGTGAGAGAACTCCCACTGCATAACTAAGATTTGGTCTTGTTAGCTGTAGCGTTTCCTCAATCAAAATCTATCCCCAATCACAATCTTTTGATTACTCAGAAATAACAGTGGAGAGAAGGACGCTGAGATTGCACAAGGTAAAAGAAAATCTGATGCGGAAGAGTAGAACAAATATGACGCAGAGAAGGAAGAATTCTGATATTATAGATGTGAATCAATGGTTACAATAGCTTTGGACAATAGCTTCTTGACGAAGCCTCTACCTCCCGACCACCCCCGAGCTATCACAATCGCATTCTCACTCGCACTCTCAATCACACTCTCACTCTCATTCTCACTCTCAATCACACTCTCAATCACACTCTCAATCACAAGGTAATTCTCATATTTCTGTGTGTCCTCCGTGTTGATGCGCACGCCTTCTTATCTTTTTTTTTTTTAAGTGTTGGAAAAAACGGCACTTTTCAAAGCCCTGTAACTAAAAAACAATGAGGAATTAGTTTAAGCTTGTGAGAGACACTTTTATTCAATTTTTGGATATGCAGAATAGTGTTAGAGATGTCCGAGGTCCAAATCCACCTCCAAATGCCACTCTTGAGCCCTGCAAGGTTTAAAATTCTAGAGAGAGTAAAATCAAGGCATTTTCTCACAATGAACTAAATGTAGGACCCTAAACGAGGTACTTAGAACATGATTCACAAAAATCTCACACAAGCACTTTTATTCTCTTATACTTGCTTTACCTTTCCCTCATACAGAGTTTTCCTCAATTCTTTCATCTTCACCTTCAAAATCCCACTAGAAAAAATGATGCAATTAAGGTCTAGAGAGAGAATATGAAACTTGTCAACCCAAAATTTTTCCTACATGCATAAAATGACCTAATTATTCGTTCTAAGCATTATCCCCACAATGAAATTCAGAAAGTTCAAAATGAATTATTTCACTAGAAAAGAGGCCTATTACAATTCTTCCCCCCCTTTAAGAACTCTGTCCTCATAGTTGGAAAGAAGTATAATGTGTTAGAAAGTCATCTAAATTCACCCAACTCGAAACTTCTACTGGGTATGAATGCCATTTCACCAAAATTTCTATTATAGATCTATTTCTAAGGAATCTTTCCTTCCTATCTAATATTATTTCCGGTTGAAGGTCAAAAGAGCCATCATCTTTTAGCTTATAATTGTCCTGCAAAACATGAGCAACATTAGACACATATCTTTTAAGTAAGCTGACATGAAATACAGGATGCACATTTAGATATTTAGGTAATCCAGCAAATAAGCAAGAGATCCGATCTTTTTCAAAACTTTAAAAGGGCCTGCATATCGAGGAGAAAGTCTATGATCCTTCCCTAGCAACAAGTTAGATCGGTGAGGATTAAATTTAAGAAATACCATATCATCAACTTGGAATTCAAGTGGTCTCCTCTTTAAATCATAGAACTTCTTTTGTCTTTTCTGAGCTTCTCTTATATGTTTCTTAATTTTTCCAAGTTCTTCATCCATCTTATCAAGCATTTCTTTGGATACTTCTACTTTATTTGGAAAACCCAAAAACGAAGGTGGAGTCAAACAATTATAACCATACATAGCTTCAAACGGAGTCATTTTTATAGATGCATGCCATGCATTATTGTATGCAAACTCCACCAAGGGTAAATATTCACTCCAATTATCCTGCTTTTTATTCACATAAATACACAACATATCCTCAACTACCCTGTTAACCCTCTCGGTTTCCCCATCAGTTTGTGGATGGAAAGTTGTACTCATACGAAGTTGAGTTCCAATGGATTCAAATGTCGCTTTCCAGAAGTTTGACGTAAATCTATAATCTCTATCAGAAATTATGCTTTTAGGCATTCCATGCAATCGAAATATTTCTTTTCAAAGCATTCAAAGCATTCAAAATAGGTGCATAAAAAGGATCTTGTTTTATCCCCTGTTCGCATTCAAAGCATTCAAAATAGGTGCATAAAAAGGATCTTGTTTTATCTCTTCTTGAATTTGATTGAGAAAATCAGAATTTATTACAGAAACAAGATTACACAAAGGTCTCTGACTCAATGCATCAGCAACCTTATTTTCCTTACCATCAAGATACTTAATGTCAAAATCATACTCGCTTAATAATTCAATCCAATGCTTCTGCCTGTTGTTAAGCAATGGTTGAGTGAAGATGTATTTTAGACTTTGATGATCTGTTTTCAATTCAAACTTAACCCCTAACAATAGATGTCTCCAATGCTTAAGTGCATGCACAACAGCAAGCATTTCTAAATCATGAGTAGGATAGCTAAGTTCATGTTTTCTTAGTTTTCTGGACTCATATGCGACCACCCTGCCATCCTGTGAAATAACACATCCTATCTGACTACCACTTGCATCACATGCAACCACAAAAGGCTTTCCCATTTCTGGTATTTTCAAAACACAATTCTCAACGACTTTTTGTTTCAATGTTTCAAATGATTTTTGACAGGCATCACTCCATGCAAATCCTACATTCTTTTTAGTTAATTCGGTGAGCGGAGTAGCTATCTTAGAGAAATCCTTAATATGTGCTCTTTCATATTGTGCCAACCCAAGAAAACTTCTAACATCCCTTACAGTCTTAGGAATCGACCAATCAACTATTGTTTTTACTTTATCTTCATCTATAAGGATTCCTTCTTTTGATATGACTCTTCCTAGATACACAAGTTTATCCTTAGCAAAGAAACACTTACTCTTTTTCCCATACAATTTGTGTTCTCTAAGAGTTTGCAAAGTCTTCTTAAGATGTATTGCATGCTCTGAATCATCTTTAGAGTACACAAATATATCATCAAGGAAGACTAAGATGAATTCATCTAGGTAATCGTGAAAAATATTATTCATCAAGTACATAAATGTGGCAGGAGTGTTTGTTAAACCAAATGGTAGAACCGTAAACTCATAGTGACCATATCGTGTTCGAAAAGCCGTCTTAGGAATATCCTCTGTTTTGATCCTAATTTGGTGATATCCAGATCTTAAGTCAATCTTTGTGAATACGGTCGCTCCACTTAATTGACCTAATAAGTCATCTATGTGAGGGAGTGGATACTTATTCTTATTTGTTCTTTTATTCAACCCCCTATAGTCGATGCATAATCTATAAGAGCTGTCTTTCTTCTTCTGAAATAAACAGGCGCACCCCAAGGTGAGACACTCGGTTTTATTAAGCCTTTCTTCAAAAGATCATCTAATTGAATCTTAAGCTCCTTTAGTTCATCAATGTTAAATCTATAGGGTGCTCTAGAATATGGTTCACTCCCTGGATAGAGGTCAATGGCGTGGTCAATCTGCCTAGGTGGGGGTATACCAGGCAAGTCTTCTGGAAATACATCGGCATATTCTTTCAAGAGATTTCCTACGTAATCTGGAATATCTTCGTCATTACCTTCCTGATGTAGAT
The DNA here is from genome assembly GCA_020310875.1 of Ceratopteris richardii. NCBI lineage: Eukaryota > Viridiplantae > Streptophyta > Polypodiopsida > Polypodiales > Pteridaceae > Ceratopteris > Ceratopteris richardii. The sequence continues at coordinate 61,871,755 of CM035423.1, forward strand.
TGTTCACATACACTACAAATGTTTTGCAGCCATCACGTATACCTCTAATTATCTGTATAGCAAAAATAAGAGTAGGCTTAGGATTAAAGACATCACCTAGAATATGAATAGACGCATCATTTAGCTTCACAGTGATCGTTCTTTGTTCACAATTAATTGTCACAGAATTTTTAACTAACCAATCCATGCCTATGATTACATCACTCTGTTTCATCTCAATTACATGGAAGCTTCCATAAAAGTGTCTATTAGAAAGAGTAAATTCAAGGTTGTCAACATATTCTTTCGTGTAGTGTAATCGTCCATTGGCCATCTCTACAGGTCTGGTTATCTACATATTTAGGGCTATCCCTAGATTTTGTACCAATTTGAAAGATAGAAAACAATGGGTACTACCTGAGTCGATCAAAAATCTGGTTTTATGCGCAAAAATCATACCCGGAATTGTGATTGCAGAAGCCTTTGGGAAAGAACTAACCACCATGCAGCGTAAAGTAGAGTCAGCGCACTTACCGCCATCATCTGCTTCCTCAATAATTGTACCCTCCTCGATGATATTTATCGCTTTTGATTGTGCAGGTCAAAAGACTTCCTTGTTCGGGCACTCATATGTCCAATGCCCTTGCTCCCCGCAACGAAAACACAGACCAAGTCTTTTTGCCCTCTCAATAAAATTAGGGTCTTGTTGCCACTCAATTGGTTGACGCCTCCTTTGATTTTCCACCGGCCGAGCAGGGTTCTTACCTTGGTCGTTAGAAGATGGAGTTTTCTTTGAATTGTTCATGTTCATTGCAACAGGTCTTTGTGGCCTATGTCCCGTTGCAATGAATTTGCTTCTATTTGCCTTCTGCAAATTGAACTTCTCCATCTTCTCAAAGTTCTCAGCCATCGCAACAGCATCAAGAAAATCAATGCATCCAGATCCCTTGACTTGATAGCAAAGTTCCTCACGAAGCCCTTTAATTTACTCTTTAGAGCATTACCACTAACCTCTAATGCATATTTATGAAGACGTAGGAACTTCTCTTTGTACTCATCAACAGATAAGCTATGCTTGTCACTTTCGTGTTGTCAAAAATTGTAGAATTCGATCTTCTTCTCCATATGGTAGTGTGGAGAACAATAGCGTTTTTCAGCTTGTTCTCTAAATTCCTTCCATAGAACAGGACCAGAACGCGTTCGAGTCTGCATATATGACTTCCACCATAGCTTCGCGATCCCACGCAGATGCAGGATCCCAACTTTTGCCTTGGACTCTTCACTAAATTGTCGAAGATCAAAGAAATCCTCTAGTTCTTCAATCCATGCCTCAAGATCTTCGCCACTCTTCTTCTCGCCATCAAAATCATTTAACTTTGTCTTCTTGAAGAGTTGGTTAAGGGCAAACTTACCTAGTTCCATATCTTCATAATTGCATTTTTGTTTTTCGCGAGGTACACTAGATGTTCCCGCACCTTCATCTATTTCATCGTTCAGCTCCACAAACAAATTTGTTGCTCCTGGTTGCTTTCCCCCTCGTTCTTTGTGCAATTCACCAAGAAGCTTCTGAATAAGCTCCTCTTGTTCATGAACCTTTTGTGTTAGACCTTCCATCATTCCCGCGGATTGATTCTGCTCTGATACCACTTGTAGCGTTTCCTCAATCACAATCTATCCCCAATCACAATCTTTCGATTTCTCAGAAATAACAGTGGAGAGAAGAACGTAGAGATTGCACAAGGTAAAAGAAAATCTGATGCGGAAGAGTAGAACAAATATGACGCAGAGAAAGAAGAATTCTGATATTATAGATGTGAATCAATGGTTACAATAGCTTTGGACAATAGCTTCTTGACGAAGCCTCTACCTCGCGACCACCCCCGAGCTATCACAATCGCATTCTCACTCGCACTCTCAATCACACTCTCACTCTCACTCTCACTCTCAATCACACTCTCAATCACACTCTCAATCACACTCTCAATCACACTCTCAGTCACAAGGTAATTCTCATATTTCTGTGTTTCCTCCGTGTTGATGCGCAGGCCTTCTTATCTTTTTTTTTTTAAGTGTTGGAAAAAACGGCACTTTTCAAAGCCCTGTAACTCAAAAATAATGAGGAATTAGGTTAAGCTTGTGAGAGACACTTTTATTCAATTTTTCGATCTCCACAAGAGTGTTAGAGACGTCCGAGGTCCAAATCCACCTCCAAATGCCACTTTTGAGCCCTGCAAGGTTTAAAATTCTAGAGAGTAAAATCAAGGCATTTTCTTACAATGAACTAAACGTAGGACCCTAAACGAGGTACTTAGAACATGATTCACAAAAATCTCACACAGGCACTTTTATTCTCTTATACTTGCTCTACCTTTCCCTCATACAGAGTTTTCCTTAATTCTTTCATCTTCACCTTCAAAATCGCATTGGAAAACATGATGCAATTAAGGTCTAGAAAGAGAATATGAAACTTGTCAACCCAAAATTTTTCCTACATGCATAAAATGACCTAATTATTCGTTCTAAGCATTATCCCCACAATGAAATTCAGAAATTTCAAAATGAATTATTTCACTAGAAAAGAGGCCTATTACATTAGCATAGCATAAATCAAGCTTCCCACTAAAGATTGATATTTCCTCATATCTTTAAACTCTACACCATCATATTTGTTGAGTTTATGATTGACTTCAAGTTTTGTTGAAGCTTCTCTGCAATCTCCATGTTAAACTTCTTCAGTAAGTTGAAAAGATACCTTTCTTGCGAAACATATACACCATGATCTGTATATGTGACTTCCATTCCTAGAAAGTATGATAACTTTCCTAGGTCACTGATCTTGAACTCTCTCTCAAGCAATATCTTTACCTCCTTGATTCCTTCATTTGAGGTACCTGTGATTATAATGTCATCTACATAAATACAAATGTAGATCATACCTTCATCTGTTCTCTTGATGAGTAGCCTTGCATCTGCCTTTGAGCTTTGGTATCCAAGATCATTGAGATACTTCACACGTCTATAGTTTCATGCTCTTGGAGCTTGCTTTAATCCATAGAGTGCTCTTCTTAATCTGCAAACATGATTTGGGTAATTGGAACTTACAAACCCTTCAAGTTGTTCCATGTAGACTTCATCTGATATATATCCATTTAGAAATGCATTCTTTATATCCAATTGACTCAGCTTCCATCCTTTTGATGCTACTATAGCAATCATTGTCCTTATAGTTGACATCTTTGCCACTGGACTGAATGTCTCATCATAATCTATGCCATGTGTCTGAGCATAGCCTTTGACTACCAGTCTAGCTTTGTATCTGGCTATTCTTCCATCTGCAAGTTTCTTAACTTTGTAAACCCATTTGTTTCCAATCACTTTCTTACCATTTGGTTTTGGAACAAGTTCCCAAGTCTTTTTCTCTTCAAGTGCATTGAACTCCTCTTTCATTGCTTCTTCCCATCTTTCCTTACCTTTTGCTTCATTGTAATTCTGAGGTTCTTCATCTTCCTTTACTAAGTAAGCATAGTTTTTCTGAGTCAAATAAGAAGTAGCATAGGAATACCTTGTTGGTTGTTTCCTTACTCTGTTTGACCTTCTTGGTTCATATTCTTCATGTGTATCTAAATACACGTCTTCATCAAATCTCGGTGCATCTTCATTTCTCATAGTCGATCCAATCCTGGATGTACTTGCCTGCATATGATCTTCATCTCCATTCACCTGCATATGTGATTTACCTTTGTTATTCGGCCGCCGGATTGGAAAATCTAAAACTGAATCTTGTGTTCGCACGCGCGAAAAGTTGTTACATAACAAGTTGTAATCTTTTATATAAAGCAATGAAAAGAGAGGCTCAGTGACGATTCTTGGAATCACCAGATTGTCGGTCTGGGTGATTGTCGGAGCGTTGTTGTGGTGTTGTTTAACCAATTTCTGAGTACTCTGTGTATTCTGTGCGCATTTGTGTCTTGTTTTGTCTGCTCGGAGTTTGATTAGTGTGACGATTCATCTGGGTGACTGAGCTGTGATGTTACTGCCTGCCGGGTTGGGTAATTTGGAGCATCTGTCTCGTTCTATTGGTTTGTTACCGATACTGGTGTGGGTTGTTAGTTTCATAGATGTTTAGTGAGATCAACCGGCTGTTGGTCTGAGCAAGTATTTGGTAGGGGCTCTATTGTCTTTGATCTATTAATTAAGCGTGTCGCGATGTCACTCTACTTGTAATGTGCAGAAACCTGGTGAATAAAGTCTGTGTAACTGCGGTAGTATTCTGAGAACCAGGAGTCGTATTTTGTTGTCTTTGAAACTGTTGGTTAGGTGCACCTATTTGGTGAGGTTGAGGTACCATTCCAGTCTCTCGTAGTAGAGTAAGTTTGAGTGCAACACAGTAGATCCTCTTATGTGTTCGGTACACTGTGAACGAGTTGGATCGTGAACTAGAAGCTTATGAGAGTAACAGAGTCTTGAGAGAGCTGAGCATCAAAGCATTGATATGTGAGAAGTGGTTAGTTTGGGAAAATCAAGTATAAGGGCCTCTGCTTAGCGGACCCCTTCCACTCCCAAGAACCCATTAGTCGGTTAAACGCACTTCTGACAGTTAGAACAAGCATTTAACACTTTAACACGTTTAACACTGGCGTCGTTTGTGGGAAGGTGGCATCAAGATGGTCATTTACCTGTCGAAAGTGTTATCAAGATTGCCATTTATCTGTGGGAAAGTGGCATTTAGGATGTTCGTTGATGGATTGTGAAAAAAGGTCACAGATTTTGGACAACCGTAAAGAAGAATAGTATGCGTAGTATATGCCGGTTACTCGATCCGGTGAAACGTATCCAAAGAACAGACAGCCTTGGGTACCTAACCTACTAAGGACGCCTCCAGGAGGTAGAAGTGCAGGAAGGTCCAAACCAGTGGACAAGAAAGTAAAAAACGTTAGTAGTGATTCCGGTCATATTCCGGTGGAACGTACTGCATCTCTGATAGATTTCGGTACTATTTCGGCACAGTGTGTCGAAAATATAGTAACTCCAAAATCTACTAGAACGCAGCCTGAAGTTAGTTTAACAACATTGGGTAAAGATTCAATTTTGTTTACGAATAGAAATGCTTTAGCCAAAGAAAGAAGTAAGGGAGAGAAAACACCTTATATTGGTGAAAAATTGACACATTCCGGTGATATTTCGGTAAGAGTTATTGAAAGATCGCAGTTTTTCGACGACGGTTTACCATTTTTTGGTGAATCTTCAGCCCAATCACCGCTATTGGGAGTAAGCCTTCCGAAATTTGACATCAAAAAGGAAGGTAGCTTGTTCGAAACCGAGATTTGAAATATACTGAACAAGATTATCGAACCGGAAAGTGCATAGGCTGACGATACAGACTCCGACAGTTCAGATATCCAGCCTCGGGATACAGACGATAGTCACAATACAACCATCGGCATGATGAACGGACAATAACAACAACAGCAGAAGCAGCAACAACAACAACAGCAGCAGCTATGTCCACCCAGGCAGACTCCAACAGGAGTAACGTACACTAAATTCGGAGGATTCCCAGGTGATGACCCAAATGCTCATGTACGCACATTTGAGATAAGTTACGCAGTGCTCAATCATCCACCTGATCCGGCGTATAAGGCTATTGTCTTCCAATCTACATTGGTCAATGAAGCAGCTAGATGGTTTAAAGAATATGATATTAATCATTTCGGCACCTATGAAGCAGTGAGGGATGCATTTCTGCAAAGATTCAGGCTAAAGAAGAATCCAGCCGAAATTTTTGATTACCTGCAAAACAATAGACAGAAGATAAATCAAACAGTGCATATATATGCCACTCTAATCAGAACCCATTTGAGGCAACTACCACCAGCACATGCCAACCTGCCGGATGACGTTATCACTCAATGGTTTATCAATGGCTTGACTCTGCAACTCAAACAGATTATGATCATACGCTGTGCAGGAGCTATGACGCTAGATGCAGTGATTGCAATGGCTTTGCAACTGAAAAACAAGGTTGGAGGATTTACAGAAGATCTGGAGTGGTTAAAAGCAAATAAAAATATCACCGAAGACCTGACCAGACAGATGTATTGCACCACATGCAAGAATTCAGGCCATACTAGTGCCACTTGTGCACTTAATCAATTGTTTTGTGCTATCTACAACACTACGGGACACACCACCAAAAACTGTGCATACAACGCCAAGGTACAGGGACCAGCAACTATCAATGCTATTATACAGGAACCAGGGCAGCCAGCCAATCATTATGTACCACCTCAAATGAGAAACAATCAGCAACAAGGCTACCGAAATTACAGAGGATAGAGAAATAGCAACTACAATGCAAACCGTTGGCAGACCGGACCAAGACAGGAAATACTAATTTGCCACTACTGTGCTGCCATTTTTGTGGTGAATTTGGCCACATTAGAAGATTTTGTAAGGATGCTGCTGAGTATGATCAGAGGAAGAAGGAACGTCAAAACCCAATGACTAATATGGTACAAATCACACCAGTAGAAACACACGCTGCAGTAGTTCAAACTAGATCTGGTAGGCCTTTACAACGAGCAGCCGAAATATTTGAACCAGGCATCTGAGAACAACAAAGAATGTATGATAAGGTTAGTCAATGGACCACCGTAGAACCCCTAGTGTTTCCAGATCCTATTCCGGTGACCCAGGCTCCGATAACCTAGGAAGCAACACAAAAGCAAGATTCTAATTCAGTAGCAGGCCCATCATCTTCAGCAGATACATCATCTTCAGCCGACGCATCATCTTTAGAATCTGTGGAAAATACAATTCAATCACAAAAGGCCTGGGAAATTTTATCTAAATCATCCATCACTCTTCCTCTGGGCCAATTACTTGCACTAGTACCGGGAGTTCGGCAACAATTCTAACAATAATTCAGTCCTCTGTCTTCTTGCATTCCAGCAACAGCAACAGTGCAACCGGAACCCGAGTCTACGGTAGATCATTCGGTTTCTTTAATTACACTATGGTATAAAAATCATAAAATTACACAGGTATTAATTGATGGAGGATCTGATGTCAACATTGCTACTGCCGCACTTTGTAAAAGGTTAGGATGGACCAAAATCGAACCAGTTCAGTTCTTTGTCAGAATGGCTGACCACTCTAGAGTCCATCCCGTAGGACTTGTCCGGAATGTACCAATAACATTGCAGGGTACCACATTTAAGATGACCTTTTTCATCTTAGAATTACCGGAATCCACCCTTGATTATAATATCCTTTTCGGCCGTCCTTGGCTGAAGCAAGCTAAGGTGATACAAGATTGGTCTGCCCAGGAACTCACTTTCAAAGATAATAATCATAAATACGTTGTAAAATTAGATGCTATAGAGCCTTGCGAGTTGCATGCTAGACCGTATTTTGCAGAACCAGTCCATATGCTAGATGGGTTGTCAGATGATGAAGAAGAAGAGTTTCTGAAAAATAACATTGACTTGATCTCCCTAGGAACCGTTGATCTACGATGTGTTGTAGATAATTGGAATCCTACAGTTTGTACGGTGATGTCTCTAACAGAAAAGGATACGAAAGAAGATGAGGCTACCATAGATGACGCTGATCTACAACAACGTTTTAAGCCAGCTGAGGATACGGAGAAGCCTCGACAATTCTATGTTCTAGAAGATCAGCTGACCACCTACAATTTCGGGGATGAAGAAAATCCACGTCCTGTTAAGGTAAAGGAAGGCTTACTTGAGTTATTTCAAGCGGCTTTAATCCAACTACTTCAAGAATTTTCTGATGTATTTGCATGGGATTACAAAGATATGAAAGGTCTGGACCCGCGCATCTACCAACACCGGGTCATGCTGAAGCCGGAAGCAAGACCGACCAAACAACCAAGCTACCGGATGAATCCGAACTATGCATCACACGTAAAGGCAGAGCTTGATAGGCTACTAAAAGTTGGATTCATTGTACCAGTAGAGCACGCCGAGTGGATCTCACCAATTGTTATAGTGCCTAAAAAGAATAAGCAGTTACGAATATGTGTAGATTACCGGAAACTGAACGCAGCTACGATACCTGATCCATTTTCGCTACCTTTTCTGGATACCATGCTTGATAGAGTAGCACGGCATGAAATGTATTCATTCCTAGATGGATACAGTGGGTATAATCAAGTTAGAATGGCTGAACAAGATATACTGAAGACCGCCTTCATTACCAACTGGGGTGTTTTTGCGTGTACTGTTATGTGGATTGGATTAAGAAATGCCCCAAGTACTTTTCAAAGATGCATGCAGGAGATATTCTCACCTTACCTTACCTCTTTTATGCAAGTGTATCTTGATGATTTTTCGTTATTTGGTAAGATGGTAGCGCACTTGTTTCATTTACGGTGTTGCTTTGAAAAGTGCAGAGAATACAGACTCTGTTTGAACCCAAACAAATCCGTGTTTGCGGTTTCATGTGGAAAGCTACTTGGCCACATTGTATCTGCACAAGGTATACAGGTGGATCCAGATAAAATTACAGCTGTATTAGAAGCACCTGTACCCACTACACCTAAGGAAGTAATGCGCTTCATGGGCCAAGTAAGGTGGCATGGTTGACACTTACGGTGGCTTGCTCATTTGGAAATACCACTGAACAGATTAATCACCAAGACTCTTGGACAATTTGAGTGGACTCAGGAATGTCAGATAGCATTTGATCGTTTAACGTGTTTATTAACACAAGTTCCCATCTTACAACCTCCCGATTGGGATCACCCCTTTCATGTATTTGTTGATGCTTCAGATATAGCAATTGGGAGCATTCTAATGCAACAAACCGATAAGTGGTTTAGACCAGTGTACTATGAATGTCGAAGATTGGCCCCTGCGGAAAAGAATTACTCTGTAACAGAAAGAGAATGTCTAGGATTAGTATATTCTGTCAAGAAATTCAAGCATTATTTGTTGGGCCGTAAATTTACTTTTCATGTAGATCATGTTGCACTTGTTTATTTAGTGTGGCAACAACATTTAGGAGGTCGATTAGCATGTTGGGTTTTGCTTTTACAAGAATTTGACTACGAAGTTATCCATCGGCCAGGAAATTCACATGCCTTAGCAGATTTTCTTTCTTGCTTAGATTCTGGTGAAGCTCCGGTCGCTAGAGATGACATGACACCAGCGATTTATGCTTCTGAACCGACTAATGATGAAATTGCAGACCCACCTATGCCATCTTCATACTATGATCAGATATTGACCTTTCTTACTGATGGATGCCTCCCTTCTTAGACTTCTGCTGCAATACGCAGGAAAATTGCAGTTTTCAGCCGTCGATTTCGGTTAATTGCTGGAGAATTATACTATGAGGATCATACTGGAATTTTACTTCATTGTATTCCTCCACACGAACTTAATTCAGTTATTACTTTGGCTCACTCAATTCCTTCTGGTGGCCATTTTGCTGCAGACTTAACACACCAGAAAATTCTGTAGAGTGGACTCTGGTGGCCTACTATGTATAAGGATGTATTACAGTTTGTCAAAAAATGTGATAATTGTCAAAGATCTGGAGAGCCGTTACAACGCCATTTCGGTTGAATACACTTAGAGAATTAGACGAGCATCGATGGCACAATTTCATGACTATTTAGGAAGTACAGCTAAGACAAGCTCGAACACATGATCGACTTTTGAAGACTCCAATTTTTACGGTGGGGCAACTTGTACTCTTTTACAATGCCAAGTCTAATCGCTCTGCTGGAAAATTCAAGTTACGATGGTTTGGTCCCTACTGGATTGCTGAACAAGTGGGCCCAACAACTTTTCGATTGACCACGTTGACCGGAATGCCTCTTCCAAAGGTGATAAATGGGTTGAAGCTGCGGCCGTATCAACACACATCTAATCCACACTGAAACGTTTTGTGGTTGGCCGCGTCTTTTGGCGTTCTCTTTTCTTTCTGTTTATTTCCTTTTCTTTTCTTTTAATTTTTGCGTACTTAATAAAATAAGTCTGTCAATATCACCGTTTTGAAACCTAATTATGTAAACAGCCGCCCTGCCCTTTCCAGCTACTCATGCATGCACACCGAAGTTAAGAATTATCATCTCAATATCGCGCGATGATTAGTGATTTTGATTGTTCTCCCCGGCAGCGCATCTACTTAACGTGCTCCATTTCGCCAAAAATCGCTATTGTGTTTGCGTGCTTTGTATGATCATGTAATCCCTGTGTGCTTGCGATTTGTGATTGCTGTCTTTGTTTGCGCCATGGAAGCTTTGGCTAATTATGCCGCTTTCCGTGATGGACTCCCTGCCGACGTAGGAGAGTTCCTGCGCAGCCGTGGGCTATCTAATTTCGCTGAACTGCCTTGGCATTCAGTGGAATCCCACCCCTTCTTTGCCCAGATCATCTCCGCCATCGCCAACACACCTGCTACAGAGCAGAGTTGGCCGATCACATCTTTACCTACAACAACCGTAATCACCTTCCAAAGTTTCGCTGAGTCGTTTCGACTCCCTTTGCAAGGTCGACAAAATGGCCCAAACCTCCCCATAGCAACCATGATAGAGTTGTTCCCTAGGTATTCATCAAACGAATACGCGATTTTATGTCGACCGAAACCAGAGAGATCCGCCCTTCAGTTCCTCGTAGCAATCCTTAACCTCCAGAAGCGAACTTACGACATATCTCGTCCCTTCTACTCAGCCATAGACTTAGCTTCCCAAGAACTAGTGAATTTTGCCTCATACTTTTTCCACCGCATTCACAAGGAATGCGTAGCAATAATCAAATAGGTGAACAAGGGAGGCATGCCAAGGTCCAGATTGCCGCACATCCTGTCCTTCCTTTTTTCGGCAATACTTGCCGCACAACCACCACCCAGAGGTCCTGTTCTACGTCACGAAGAATCTGTACAACTTCTAGAGGACGATGAAGAAGAAGATGAAGAGGAGCTAAATCAACTCTTCCGCCGGAAAAGAATCAGGATAAGTTCATCAAAAAGTGAAGCACAAGGTTCAGCCGAAGGAGATAAAGAAGGAGACAAAGAAGAAGAAAAGCTTGATGAAGACACCTTCCATGATACCACCACATCCATGCAGCACGAATCATCTGCGCAGTCATCATCAAAAGAGCAACAAGAACAGGAGGAGCATACTGAAGCAGACACCAGCTCTACAGAAGAAGCATCCCAGCAACAAACTGAGCAGGAACAGCAAGAAGATGAACAACAAATTGCTAAAGAAGTTTTCGAAGAGCTGCTTAAGGTAGTTGAGTCCACAGTCGCAGATACTACACAACAAACCATAGAGAAGGTAACTCAGTCTCACTCTATCCTTCCTACTCCTCCATCGGAACCCCCGCTCAACCCCATCCTTCCTATCCCACCCAATGTACCCGATGAACCCGCAGCCTCTTCATCCTCATCCCCCAACTACTCTCCACCGAACTCCCAGCAACTGCTTACCGCATCCTCATCCCAACCTCGTCCCCCTCTTCCACCCCCCTCCATTCCAGTATTTTCTCAGTTAGAATCAATGAGTCAGTTGCTAATCGCTTTATCACAACAACTGCCGCAACAATTGAAGCAAATCACAGACATTGTTCGAGAAGACTTTCAACACAAATTGGAAGTAATGGAGGCAGATATCACTCCCCTCTAGGAGGAGTTACAGGCAGTAAAGGCTGAAAACCATGCACTAAATGAACAAATACAGCAATTACAGGGAAGACTTCAAGAGCAGGAAGTAATTAACAATCAAAGAGATGAGGCACTAGTAGCAGCAAAAGAGAAGGAGGAATTGCTGAAAGTTGCAGATGCAGAAATCATCAAACTAAATCAATTACTCAAGGATAAGGAGAATGCCAGAATCGCCTTAGGGAATCTACTAGAAGAAACAAGAGTTCAGCTGCACGAAGTAATACAGAAAAGCCAAGAACAGCAGAGGGAGGCTATGAAAACAGAAGAAGAACTCCATAGAACAAATGAGGCTTTAACAGATGTCAACAGAATGCTCAAACACTATTTGAAAAAAGAAGCTCAAGTACAAAAAGAAATAGCACATCTTCGAAGAGAAAGAGATGCCTACTCCACAATGATACAGTTTCAAAACCAAGAGATTGAGAGAAGAGAAAATCAGCTTGACAATCAAAAGGAAAGAGTAATCAATATGCATAAGCAGGTTGCAGAAGTTTCAAGAGATGCGGCTTTGTCCAATGATGTTTACCTACAAGAGGCTTTTCTGCAAACACAAGCAGAGATTTTGCTCACCGAAGCCATAGCATTAAGTTTTGTTAGAGTAGATGTGCAACTAGTAGAGCCAGGAAACCCTCAAACAGATGTTAGATACTCTAAAGAAAAAGATCGCCCGCACCTTTAGGTTAGCACGATCCATGTACTTAGAAGGAATAGTAGACGAGCAGTAATTTTGTATAACCTGCGGATTCGAGTCCACCGTGCGTGGGAGAGTGTTAGTCGGCCATCAGATCGGAAAATGTAAAACTGAATCTTGTGTTCGCACGCGTGAAAAGTTGTTACATAACAAGTTGTAATCTTTTATATAAAGCAATGAAAAGAGAGGCTCAGTGACGATTCTTGGAATCACCAGACTGTCCGTCTGGGTGATTGTGGGAGCGTTGTTGTGGTGTTGTTTAACCAATTTCTGAGTACCCTGTGTATTCCATGCGCATCTGTGTCTTGCTTTGTCTGCTCGGAGTTTGATTAGTGTGACGATTCATCTGGGTGACTAAACTGTGACGTTACTGCGTGCCGGATTGGGTAATTTGGAGCATCTGTCTCGTTCTGTTGGTTTGTTACCGATACTGGTGTACGTTGTTAGTTTCATAGATGTTTAGTGAGATCAACGGGCTGTTGGTCTGAGCAAGTATTTGGTAGGGGCTCTATTTTCTTTGATCTATTAATTAAGCATGTCGCAATGTCGCTCTACTTGTAATGTGCGGAAACCTGGTGAATAAAGTCTGTGTAACTGCGGTAGTATTCTGAGAACCAGGAGTCGTAATTTGTTGTCTTCGAAACTGTTGGTTAGGTGCACCTATTCGGTGAGGTTGAGGTACCATTCCAGTCCCTCATAGTAGAGTAAGTTTGAGTGCGAAACAGTAGATCCTCTTATGTGTTCGGTACACTGTGAATGAGTTGGATCGTGAACTATAAGCTTATGAGCGTAACAGAGTCTTGAGAGAGCTGAGCATCAAAGTATTGATATGTGAGAAGGGGTTAGTTTGGGAAAATCAAGTATAAGGGCCTCTACTTAGCGGACCCCTTCCACTCCCAAGAACCCATTAGTCGGTTAAATGCACTTCTGACAGTTAGAAGAAGCGTTTAACACTTTAACACGTTTAACACTGGCGCCGTCTATGGAAAGGTGGCATCAAGATTGCCATTTACCTGTCCAAAGTGTTATCAAGATTGCCATTTATCTGTGGGAAAGTGGCATTTAGGATGTTCGTTGATTGATTGTGAAAAAAGGTCACAGATTTTGGACAACCGTAAAGAAGAATAGTACGCGTAGTATATGTCGGTTACTCGATCCGGTGAAACGTATCCAAAGAACAGACAGCCTTGGGTACCTAACCTGCTAAGGACGCCTCCAGGAGGTAGAAGTGCAGGAAGGTCCAAACCAGTGGACAGGAAAGTAAAAAACATTAGTAGTGATTCCGGTCATATTCCGGTGGAACGTATTGCATCTCTAATAGATTCCGGTAATATTTCGGCACAGTCTGTCGAAAATATAGTAACTCCAAAATCTACCAGAACGCAGCCTGAAGTTAGTTTAACAACATTGGGTAAAGATTCAATTTTGTTTACGAATAGAAATGCTTTAGCCAAAGAAAGAAGTAAGGGAGAGAAAACACCCTGTATTGGTGAAAAATCCACACATTCCGGTGATATTTCGGTAAGAGTTGTTGAAAGATTGCAGTTTTTCGGCGACGGTTTACCATTTTTTGATGAATCTTCAGCCCAGTCATCGCTATTGGGAGTAAGCCTTCCTAAATTTGATATCAAAAAGGAAGGTAGCTTGTTCGAAACCGAGATTTGAAATATACTGAACAAGATTATCGAACCGGAAAGTGCACAGGCTGACGATACAGACTCCGACAGTTTAGATATCCAGCCTCGGGATACAGACAATAGTCACAATACAACCATCGGCACGATGAACGGACAACAACAACAATAGCAGCAGCACCAACAACAACAACAGCAGCAGCTATGTCCACCCACGCCGACTCCAACAGGAGTAACATACACTAAATTCGGAGGATTCCCAGGTGATGACCCAGATGCTCATGTACGCACATTTGAGATAAGTTACGCAGTGCTCAATCATCCACCTGATCCGGCGTATAAGGCTATTGTCTTCCAATCCACATTGGTCAATGAAGCAGCTAGATGGCTTACAGAATATGATATTAACCATTTTGGCACCTATGAAGCAGTGAGGGATGCATTTCTGCAAAGATTCAGACTAAAGAAGAATCCAGCCGAAATTTTTGATTACCTGCAAAACAATAGACAGAAGATAAATCAAATAGTGCAGGAATATGCCACTCTATTCAAAACCCATTTGAGGCAATTACCACCAGCACATGCCAACCTGCCGGATGACATTATCACTCAATGGTTTATCAATGGCTTGACTCTACAACTCAAACAGATTATGATCATACGCTGTGTAGGAGCTATGACGCTAGATGCAGTGATTGCAATGGCTTTGCAACTGGAAAACAAGGTTGGAGGATTTACAGAAGATCTGGAGTGGTTAAAAGCAAATAAAAATGTCGCTGAAGACCTGACCAGACAGATGTATTGCACCACATGCAAGAATTCAGGCCATACTAGTGCCACTTGTGCACTTAATCAATTGTTTTGTGCTATCTGCAACACTACCGGACACACCACTGAAAACTGCGCATACAATGCCAAGGTACAGGGACCAGCAACTGTCAATGCTATTATACAGGAACCAGGGCAGCCAGCCAATCATTATGTACCACCTCAAATGAGAAACAATCAGCAACAAGGCTACCGAAATTACAGAGGACAGAGAAATAACAACTACAATGCAAACCCTTGGCAGACCGGACCAGCACAGGAAAATACTAATTTGCCACCACCGCGCTGCCATTTTTGTGGTGAATTTGGCCACATTAGAAGATTTTGTAACGATGCAGTTGAGTATGATGAGAGGATGAAGGAACGTCAAAACCCAATGACTAATATGGTACAAATCACACCAGTAGAAACACACCTTGCAGTAGCTCAAACCAGATCTGGTAGGCCTTTACAACTAGCAGCCGAAATATTTGAACCAGGCATCCGAGAACAACAAAGAATGTATGATAAGGCTAGTCAATGGACCACCGTAGAACCCCCAGTGTTTCTAGATCCTATTCCGGTGACCCAGGCTCCGATAACCCAGGAAGCAACACAAAAGCAAGATTCTAATTCAGTAGCAGGCCCATCATCTTCAGCAGATACATCATCTTCAGCCAGCGCATCATCTTCAGAATCTGTGGAAAATACAATTCAATCACAAAAGGCCTGGGAAATTTTATCTAAAGCATCCATCACTCTTCCTCTCGGCCAATTACTTGCACTAGTACCAAGAGTTCGGCAACAATTCCAACAACAATTCAGTCCTGTGCCTTCTTGCATTCCAGCAACAGCAACAGTGAAACCGGAACCCGATTCTACGGTAGATCATTTCGTTCCTTTAATTATAGTATGGTATAAAAATCATAACATTACACAGGTATTAATTGATGGAGGATCTAGTGTCAACATTGCTACTGACGCACTGTGTAAAAGGTTAGGATGAACCAAAATCGAACCAGTTCAGTTCTTTGTCAGAATGGCTAACCAGTCTAGAGTCCATCCCGTAGGACTTGTCCGGAATGTACCAATAACGTTGCAGGGTACCACATTTAAGATGACCTTTGTCTTCTTAGAATTACCGGAATCCACCCTTGATTATAATCTCCTTTTTGGCTGTCCTTGGCTGAAGCAAGCTAAGGTGATACAAGATTGGTCTGCCCAGGAACTCACTTTCAAAGATAATAACCGTAAATACGTTGTAAAATTAGATGCTATACAGCCTTGCGAGTTGCATGCTAGACCGTATTTTGCAGAACCAGTCCATGTGCTAGATGGGTTGTCAGATGATGAAGAAGAAGAGTTTCTGAAAAATAACATTGACTTGATCTCCCTAAGAACTGTTGATCTACAATGTGTTGTAGATAATTCGAATCTTGCAGTTTGTACAGTGATGTCTCTAACAGAAAAGGATACGAAAGAAGATGAGGCTACCATAGATGACGCTGATCTACAACAACTTTTTAAGCCAGCTGAGGATACAGAGAAGCCTTGACAATTCTATGTTCCAGAAGATCAGCTGACCACCTACAATTTAGGGGATGAAGGATATCCACGTCCTGTTAAGATAAAGGAAGGCTTACTTGAGTTATTTCAAGCGTATTTAATCCAACTACTTCGAGAATTTTCTGATGTATTTGCATGGGATTACAAAGATATGAAAGGTCTGGACCCGCGCATCTACCAACACCGGGTCATGCTGAAGCCGGAAGCAAGACCGACCAAACAACCAAGCTACCGGATGAATCCAAACTATGCATCACAGGTAAAGGCAGAGCTTGATAGGCTACTAAAAGTTGGATTCATTGTACCAGTAGAGCACGCCGAGTGGATCTCACCAATTGTTATAGTGCCTAAAAAGAATAAGCATTTACGAGTATGTGTAGATTACCGGAAACTAAACACGTCTACGATACCTGATCCATTTCCGCTACCTTTTTTGGATACCATGCTTGATAGAGTAGCAGGGCATGAAATGTATGCATTCCTAGATGGATACAGTGGGTATAATCAAGTTAGAATGGTTGAACAAGATATACTGAAGACTACCTTCATTACCAACTAGGGTGTTTTTGCATGTACTGTTATGTGGTTTGGATTAAGAAATGCCCCAAGTACTTTTCAAAGATGCATGCAGGAGATATTCTCACCTTACCTTACCTCTTTTATGCAAGTGTATCTTGATGATTTTTCGTTATTCGGTAAGATGGTAGCGCACTTGTTTCATTTACGGTGTTGCTTTGAAAAGTGCAGAGAATACAGACTCTGTTTGAACCCAAACAAATCCGTGTTTGCGGTTTCATGTGGAAAGCTACTTGGCCACATTGTATCTGCACAAGGTATACAGGTGGATCCAGATAAAATTACAGCTGTATTAGAAGCACTTGTACCCACTACACCTAAGGAAGTAATGCACTTCATGGGCCAAGTAAGGTGGCATGGTCGACACTTACGGTGGCTTGCTCATTTGGAAATACCACTGAACAGATTAATCACCAAGACTCCTGGACAATTTGAGTGGACTCAGGAATGTCAGATAGCATTTGATCGTTTAAAGCGTTTATTAACACAAGTTCCCATCTTACAGCCTCCCGACTGGGATCACCCCTTTCATGTATTTGTTGATGCTCCAGATATAGCAATTGGCAGCATTCTAATGCAACAAACCGATAAGTGGTTTAGACCAGTGTACTATGCAAGTTGAAGATTGGCCCCTACAGAAAAGAATTACTCTATAACAGAAAGAGAATGTCTAGGATTAGTATATTCTGTCAAGAAATTCAGGCATTATTTGTTGGGCCGTAAATTTACTTTTCATGTAGATCATGTTGCACTTGTTTATCTAGTGCGACAACAACATTTAGGAGGTCGATTAGCACGTTGGGTTTTTCTTTTACAAGAATTTGACTACGAAGTTATCCATCGGCCAGGCAGTTCACATGCCTTAGCAGATTTTCTTTCTCGCTTAGATTCTGGTGAAGCTCCAGTCGGTATAGATGACACGACACCAACGATTTATGCTTCTGAACCGACTAATGATGAAATTGCACACCCACCTATGCCATCTTCATACTATGATCAGATATTGACCTTTCTTACTGATGGATGCCTCCCTTCTTAGACTTCTACTACAATACGTAGGAAAATTGTAGTTTTCAGCCGCCGATTTCGGTTAATTGCTGGAGAATTATACTATGAGCTGAGCATCAAAGCATTGATATGTGAGAATTGGTTAGTTTGGGAAAATCAAGTATAAGGGCCTCTGCTTAGCGGACCCCTTCCACTCCCAAGAACCCATTAGTTGGTTAAACGCACTTCTGATAGTTAGAACAAGCATTTAACACTTTAACACATTTAACACCTTTTTCATTTCTTCTTACCTCTTCTTCAAACCTTTCATCATTATGCTCTTTATCTGCATACCAACTTTTTTCTTCATCAAATGTCACATCTCTAGAAATAGTAAAGTGTTTGGTTAAAGGACTCCATAACCTATAACCCATCTACTTTTCATCATATCCGATGAACACATATTTTTCAGCTTTTGGTTCAAGCTTATGTCTAAGTTGTGACGTTACATAAGCATAAGCAACTAATCCAAACACTTTGCAATGATCAAGTGTTGGTTTCTTACCCCACCAAGCTTCATAAGGGGTCATTTCATTTAATGCTGCACATGGTAATCTCTTTACAAGATATGTAGCTGTATTTACAGCCTCAGTCCAAAGATAGTTTGGACAATTCTTCTCCTTTAACATTGCTCTTGCAAACTCAACTAGAATTCAATTTCTCCTTTCTGCTACTCCATTTTGTTGCAGTGTATATCTGCAAGTTATTTCTCTTTTGATACTTGCATTCCACAAAAATATTCTCCTCCTCCATCAGAACTTAGCCTTTTGAGTTTTTGTCTTGTAAGTCTTTCAACATATGCATGAAAATGCTTGAAAGCTCCAAACACTTCTCATTTCTCTTTCAAAACATAAAGAGTTATCCATCTTGTTGCATCATCAATAAAAATAACATAATACCTTGAGCCACTTATAGATCCTTCTTTTGTCGGTCCCCATACATCTGTATGTATGAGTTCTAGTAGACCATCATGTTTGTAACTCTTCTTCTGAAATGGTAACCTGTGTGCTTTTCCCATATGACAGGCTTCACATTTATGAATCATATGTTGATTCTTCATATTTGTAATCCTCTTACGGATTGTTTTTCCACCATAGTTTTGATTCCTTTTTCATTAAAATGTCCTAACCTCTTATGCGAGAGGCCCAATTCTGTAAACACTTCATCACCATGTGTGATCAATGCTTAACCAACATTCCCTTGTACTTTAAGAGTAAAGAGTCTACCTTCCTTTTTACCATAGACAATTTGATTGTATCCATTCTCTCGATCTTCAACAAATACTCCTTCATTTGTAAACCTGACTTGAAAACCTTTTTCTACTCTTTGTTCCACGTTGATCAGATTCTTCGGGATTCTTGGAACATAAAAAACATTTGTTAGTAGGTCAGCTCCATTCTTACACTTTACCTTTCCAATTGACCTCACATTATGTTTTGTATTATCACCTGTTTGTATTGTATGATTTGAAATACCTCCTTCCAATTCTGATAACAATTCTATATTTCCTGACAAATGATTTGAACAACCAGAGTCAATATAGAATACCTTGAGATCTTCATTCTCTAACACACTTATCGAATTCATCATCAATGTTGTATGATTGTCATTTTGTGTATCATTTGCATAGTTATAGTAGGTAGTGTTGTGAGATTGATTCTGTCTCCAACTTCTTGCTCCAGCTCTACCATATCCGCCTCTTTGGCTTTGTCTACCTCTT
>CM035423.1:61896471-62003971 GCA_020310875.1 Ceratopteris richardii
TATATATATATATATATATAGTGTACGTATGGATGTATGGATCTACATGTATACAAGGGTGCATACTATAATAAACATTTGACAAGACAAGTTACAACCCATTGCTTATAATGTGTCACATTTCATATACCTTAGGATCATTGGATACTAGGTGATAATAATCATAGATTATGTTGTTAATGAGGGAGTAAACTCCAAGAATATCATTTTAGGTATAATCAAGTGTCATAGAAAAACTTTAAAAATGGCTCTGTAAATTGTTTATCTAATAGCAACCTATTTACCAACCTAATAGAAACCTATTTGCCATCATCATCTTTTGTGATAACAATATATTTTCTACTCGAGATGAAGCATATTTTGGAATGTAGATATTTATTTGTTGTTATACGATCTCAACTTAAGATGAAGTATGTTTCATTGAAACTTTTGACTATATCAGTAAAAAACATGCCAAAAAGTTATACGGCAAGACTTAACAAATAGAGTAGATTATCAATCAACTAAGTATCACATATTCCAAACTAAAAAAATCATCAATGAGACTCATGGATCCAACTAACCACAAATAGGTAGATACAAATATCCAACATAAGATTTGGCATCCATAGTGGGAAGACACTCTCAGAAAAAATCAACACTTCTTGAAAATAGATCATCAAATCATATATTCCTAATTTTTATGTATACACATTCAATGAAATTCTAAACAAGCTAGGGTTATCAATCATTTGTGGGAAAAATATCATTGAGCATATAGACTACAAATAATGTTTCCAAAAATATCCACGAAGTCCTATTCAACGTGATCATCACAATGACTACTAATCAATTTCTTTGAATAGTCAATCAAGCCTATTGACAAATAGCTTCATAGTGCAAACAAACACTATTATGTGCATTGACCCATCAAAAACAATTGTTCATACTTTTTTCTCGAGCATATGACCTAGATTAAAAGAAAACTTACAACATCGTGCATCAATGTGGTAGGACACAAAATAGGGTCATCATAGAATAATTCTTGTCATAGAAATATGGATTAGATAGAATAGAAAACTAGGATGGGGATTAGATCCTAAGTTCACATTTTGTTGCATATAGGTCTTCTTGAAAGATGTAGTAAATAAGGATGTCTACATTGGTAACATAAAACAATAGATTAAGTTTGAAGACCCTGTGGAAATCTTCTTAAGCAACACTAGTAACATAGGAATCCTTGTAACTGATGGTCAAATGAGTAGAGAACAAGAATCCTCTTTGGCCATCCAAGAATATCCTAGTGCCCAGGTCTTCTAGAAACACCATAGTAGATGCTTGAAACTTGCTCAAAGACTTGTTCAACATCTATAGATTTTCAAATTGGGTTTAGCAAAAATATGGCCAAATGAGTAAAGAAATAATCTAAAAATATAGTGACTAGAAAATCATGTTATTTGGCTAATCATATATACCTTGCGAGAGAAAAAAAACTAGTAGTATTGATTTAAACTATCATAATTCTCGATTATAAACAATCAAATTCATAGCTCTCATACTTCTAACCTTACAAAATCCACATATTATGAACCTACAATGACGTTTCCCATCTATAAAATACCCCAAAGAGTGCTTGTAGTGTTGCCATGCAACGCAAGGCATGAAGGGGCAGTTCATTTGCTCTTTGTGTCTGAAGTGATGCAAATGAACGGGAAAGTGAAACTAAAGCATATAAGATTGGATCTTCTTTTATAGAAGTATGATATTGTACCAAAAGGTATACCAAGAGATACTTTTTTTCCAAGAGCTTTTGTTTTTTATATTTGCACAATACTCCTTATCTAAGGAGAAGCTAATAGTTATTAACTATTACTCAATAAAAAGTTAATAGTTACTATTACTTAGGTAATACTAAATCAAAAGGAAATACTTAATTATTACTTAGTCAATAGTTAGTGTTTAAATAACTAACAGTTATTAATTTCTTAATTAAATATTACTTTTTCACCTTCTAGCTATCACTCAACTAATAGAGAATAATTCTTATCTAAGACATAGCTAGCATACATTGCCTATTAGCTAATAAAAGCATAATAGCCATTGTTACTTTAATAGTATGTCAAAAGGCATTACTTAGTTAATATTTAGTTAATAAATAAATCTTATGTAACTAATAGCTACTAACTATTGATAGTTATCCATTTGTAAATAGTTATTACGCTAGCACTAAGTACAATTTGTCCATCAACGGTATTAGCTATTTACCAATGTTTAAATGTGTTGTGACAAGTACAATTTGGCCATCAAAGGTTGGAATTGACAATGTTGACTTTATGTATAATGAAATATCTCCTTGAGTTATGGATTGCATGATTGATGCTAGAAGTAAGAATACCCAAATCATATCTTGACCAATTAGTGATCACTTGTCCTTTGGAGTTTAGATCTGATCTCTCTATGTGGACAATATTAGTTGATTTCATAAACAGGTCTCATAATTGCATTGAGGATCTCCTTAACCCGTCCAAAATGTTAGATGGTTTAGGTATTCCACCTATCAATCACTCTAATAATGATAATGAACTCTAATTTCATACACCTAGCGCCATCTCTTTTCAATATTCAATGATTCTAGTTGTTTTTTAACATAATATTTCTTCCAACTTCTAAGAGGAAAAAGGAGCTTTTAAATAGGCATCCACGAAGACACACATGATCACATCCTACTTAGTGTTGTCACATACAAATGAATTTGAATAGTCCTTTTGTTCATGCGATGATCAGTTACAAATGTTTTGATTCATGTAAAGTGTTATGACGCATAAATGTAATCCACATTTACTTTCTTGCAAGATGTTATATGAAATGCAATTTCCTTTTTCTAGATCATGTTCATTAATTATCAATCCTTGTATATTTACTAATTTTCATAATCATGTTCATTTATTATGAGTCATGGTAAATTAGTAAGTTCTTGGTCTAAACGACGTGTTGATGTACTCAAAATCCTTTAATGATGTCTTCTTTATTAATCATCAATCTCATTTATTGATGTATTGTGTTAACGAATTATCAATCTCTATTAAAAGATGTCTAAAAAAATTGTTCCTAAATAGGCTATTCATGGGATCAAAGTTTCCATCTAAACAAATACTAGGGGCTTGAATGCACATGTTTTTATTTGTACTGACACGAAGGGGCTGACTCACAAAGTTTGTGTTGCTATAGACATGGGTGGTTTCTTTTTTATTTTCTGAGTTGGGGATGGGGGCTTCAAGGATCTGTCCCACTCAAAAGGTAGAATCTATCCACCAACTTCATCTTCATAGAAGAATTATATGTGATCTTCCAACACAAGGCTAGTGAATTTCTAGCCCCAGAGAAGGAATGTCGTGAGATACCCAATCCCCTAGAAAGGTCACTAGAGTATCAAGGACTCTGAATGGGAGCTCAGCAGCTCCTAAATTATCTACTCAACATGTTCTTGAAAAAGAGAACACCATACCCCACAAAGGAGCATCAACGCGTAGGAGGATTCCACACCTATTGACACTCATGGCCGAGCACAAGCATGCAAGCACATCAAGGAAGTGGATACACGAGAAAAAGGAGCATGTAGGGAACTCCAAGAAGCACATGTTGATTTTTTTGAAGAAATCCCTACAATAATAGTGATTTTCATCACTAAAAGCCATTGTAAAGATCATTTTCCATTTTTGCAACTCCATTTTGTTCAAGCCAAGGAGTCCTCAAGCTTGAGGAGTATTAGAAGTATCATCCTACCAAATTTCATAATTTCTGGACTCCGTTTGAGCCCCCAAATAAGCCCTTGAACCTAATTTTTAACTAGGCCAGACACTAGGTCTGGACAGGGCCAAAACCACTCAAAAAATTATAAAAAGAGCTAGAGAGCTCATTTTTTTGGGGGTTAGCTTGATATAGGTTTGAGCTTTTGTAAGAGAACTCTTTCGTAATTGAAGTCCTTCCATTGTTCCACGCTTTGCTCTTACCTTATGTGCATGTCTGTATGTGTGCACATGCTATTCTACTTTCACTCACACACTTGTGCCATCACTTGCTCACGGTCTTCATATTGGTCCTCATGTCTCCACGGATTGACATTTATGAGGTCGATCTCCTCATGTTGGTACTTACCATTGTGCTAGAGTGACACCAAATTTGGGGCCGTTGTCGGGAAGACGTAGAGTAGTGACATTGGAAGCTAAAATAAATCATCATTTTCTGTTCAGTTTCTGATTTTTTCTCCATCTTTATCTTCATCATCATCACCATCTCCACCCACCTTCATCTTCTCAGATTTTCTCATCTTTTTACAATACTTTCACCTCATTTTTCATTTGTGGTTGTGAGCAAGAAGCCTAAAGGGAATATAGAGCTGAAACGCTAAAGAAAGACACTTGAAAAACTCTCAAAAAACCAAGAAATCAGAGCAACCAATTTCTGGCATGACATGATCTACTCCAAGTATCGTGAGGTGGTGTCGCGGGTTTGGAGATAGATTTTGCATCTACATGTACACATGAGTGACAATGAGAACCTAAGGTACACATATTTGCAAAACATTTTTTAATTTGAACTTCAAAAACTCCAAGTATCGTGTCTGATTGAGTTTAGGTATCGCAATACTAGAACCCCTGTGTATCGTGATACTTGTCGAGTATCGTGTATCATGTCCCCATGTATGGTGATACCTCACGTGTATCGTGTATTGTGTATCATCGAGTTAAGTATCATGTATTGCAACCATCAAGTATTGTGCATTGTCGATACCTCTTAATCCCCATGTATCATGATACCTTGGTATCATGTATCGCGGGGTCAAGTATCGCGGTACTGAAGTATCGTGCATTGGGAGGCTTTGTGTATCGTGTATCATGATTTTCTCGTATCACAATACTTAGGTATTGTGTATCATGTTGGTCATGTATCGCAATACATAAGTATCATGGGTTCCCGAAGTATCATGTATCATCACTTCTTAAGTATCGTGTATCACCAAAAGGTCAGCATCATGTATCATCGAAGTACAAGTATAATGTATCATCTAACCCTGGTATCGTCTATCATCCTGATACTCATTAAGTATCATGTGTCGTCTGAAACCAAGTATCGTATCACATCTCCTGTGTATCGTGTATCGTTTAGTTAAGATATCGTGTATCGTTTAGTTAAGATATCGTGTATCGTGGCAAGGCAAGTATCGTGTATCGTTGCTCCCAAGTATCACCAATACCTCCTAAGTATCGTGTATTGCCGGTTCTGAAGCAATCCTAGAGAGGTCGTGTTTCCCTGTTTTAATCCTCTAAACCCTGAACTGGCATAACTTTCTCTTATGAAATCCATTTGTTGTGAGTTTGAAGTTGACTCTCACATGGAACTAGGAATCCAAGGAGTTCCAAAGGATTTTGAGCAATACAAGGGGACATTTTGGACTTGTAGACAAGGCTTATGAACCTGAGATCTGGTAGACACCAAGGCAAAGATAGAAAAAGCATTAAATCCTCTAAGGCCAGTGTCAACCACACAGTGAGGTCATGGACACAACAACTTAGTGGTTATCCCTATGTGCTAAGTTATGAAACAAGTGACTCGGAAATGTCTTTTAGCATGGAGAGACCAACACGTACCTCAGGTCCTGCTTATTTATAGAGACTAGAAGGTCCCTATAAGACACAATTGGAGTATATCAGGACCAACCAATTAGGTGCTCACATCTCTGAGGATGGCCCGAGATGATCGGTAGTCCAACTCACAAGTCCATACCAACCCTTTGGACTTGAACACCCCATGGTCAAGTTCAAAGAGGGTTCATACATTGATATGGAGGGAACCACGTATGTGGTTACCAACTTACCTGATAGGATGGATAAGTTTGAAAATGTTATTCCCCAGAACGAGGTAGGAGACCTAGAGCAAGGAGACCTAGGACGAGAACCCAAGACTCCTAGAGGTAAGTCAGTCTTGACTAGAGTGATCACTCCAAATTGGATCCCTTCTTGACAAGCGAAACAGAGGAAGCTTTTTGAAGATTCAAGCTAGACCAACCTAGCACAATAGTCACCCTCTATGAGTTCAAAAATCTGAAAATTCCAAGAAAAGTTGTCTATCTAGACACATATGAGAAAATGTTCTTGATAAGAGAGCATGATAGGCATGCATACACTTCGCAAGGAGAATTAGTTTTTCCTCTACCACGATCTAATGTTTCTGATGGCTACCAAGGTGTAGGTTCATCCCAGGCTCATGGGACACAACGAGAACCAACAAAAGAGAGACCGGAGGTAAGTTTTGCATACAATGTGGGTAGAGAGAGATCTGGACTCGAAGGTGGAAGACCTGAAGGAGAGTCACATCGAGTACATAGGCATCAAAGAGATGAACATGATTTTCCATTGCCCAGACCTCGAGAGCACTTAAGAACCCTTAGGCCTTCTCAAGAGGCCAAGGCTATGAAGAACTATTTTGATGGATTAGGAGATCCGTATGATCATGTGGCCAAGTTCAAACAAGTGTTAAGAGTTGAATAGGTCTTCACTCACTTCGAGGCATTTGGTTTGACTCTTACAGGTAGTGCCTTAGCTTGGTTTCAACCCCTAAAAAGTCACAACTATCGAGACATAGGCCAACTGCTAGAAGCATTCATTGTAGAATTTTCCAAGAGTGGTATCAAGCATAACACATCATCCTTGATCCATAGTTTCAAGCAGACACCCCAAGAAACAGTGCGACTTGCAGGAAGATGGTTCAGACAGTACTTAGAAAGATGCCCCATTCCAGAGTTACCCACGCTAGCCAAACAAGTGGCCTTGTTTTTAGATGGCATAGTAAGCGCAAAGTTAAGGTCATATGTGTACTTGAAAGAGCCTAGATCCATAGAAGAGTGTGTGCAGATATGTATTGACATAGAAGACAATTTGAGTCAGGAGTTAGGATTGTCCAAACTCTATAAGCACTTTGACAGTTCTACTAGTCATACCTCTAGAACCTCCACTAAGATAAATGAGATAGCTGAGCAAGTTGTTGTTGGAACAAATCCATTACAAGCCTAAGTATTGGCTTGAGTTTCTAAGAGAAGACAAGAGTTCACTTGTGAACTCACCCTTGTAATTGTTTGATCATTTACGTGATGTAAAAGTTAAAGGAATCAAAAGTGGTTGAGTCCACTTGATAAAAATAGAAAGAGAAGCCACGAAGTCTTGATCTGGAGGTTGGAGAATCAATCAATCTCTAAAAATTAGGAAACTACTTTTAGGTGAGCAAGATTCAAATTCAAATCTTGGCTCCAAAACTCTCTATATATACATGATAGTTTAGTCACACTTTTAGAGGTGTCCATAAGCTGAGCTATATGTTATAACAAGTGTGGATACAAGGCACACACATGTATTTGTAAGTTCATTGTATTCTACAATCAATATACATTCATATTTATGATCATACAAGTTCATATCTTCATGGTTGTGTGAGTCTACTGTTCACTGTTATGCTTCTCAGATTTTTCAGTCAGATTGCAGAGATCATGTCTCTCAATGTGGTGCATCATTTTCAATGATTTAACTTGGTAAAGTTTTCTTTTAACGTCTACTATATGCTCCCAAAATTGCATTGCTATTGCGGTTCTCAATCTTCAGTTATGTTCAGTTGAAGTCAACCCTATCTGTTCATATTCACTTCTCTGTAGATTTTTTATTTTTTTTAGTCAACTTGTCAGAGCTGATTCTCCGCGTGTACTTCATCAAATTCAATGATTCAAATCTTATTGGCTTCAGCATATTGTCTAGTATTAGACTACAAATTTGCATAATCATTGAATATTCGAATCATGCGTTATGAGTATTTCTCTGCTCACTGGTCTAAGTACTATTGCAACCCGTGAAAATCAAGATGATGTCATAACTTGTTAAACTTCATTCTCATTGTGTGATTCACTATTTCTGATGAGATTGCTCTTGAAAGTTAGCTCTCTAAGTCAATTAGAGTTCCCCAAAAGGAACTAAGTTAATTGCTACTGTGCTCAAAGAATCATTCAAAACACGACAAGTGTATGAATCAAAATAACAAGTTTTTCACCTCTGAATTAATGCTCGTGGAGTTCGTTTGGCTGGTGTAGATCACGGATTTCGTAGCACCACATCATCTTCAATAACATATCTATCCATCTCTTTGCACTAGTATCAGAGCAAAGATGGCAGATGGATTTCCTTCATCAATTGACAAATTGGATAGAGGTAATTACTCAGCTTGGTCATTAAGGATGGAAGCTTATCTCCAAGGTAGAAGTTTATATGGTTATGTGGCTGGAGATGAAGTTATGCCAAGTTTCAAGAACAAAAGTCAACCAACACAAGAAGAGCAAGAAAGATTGTGCACATGATGCTCCAAGGATGCACTTGCAAGGTCTTATCTCCTGAACTCTATCTCAGATATTTTGTTGCCTCACATTAGAAGTTGTAAGACATCTCACGAAGTGTGGGATGCACTTGAAGCCTTCTTCTCTTCAAGTACCAAAGCTAGGAAGCATCAACTATGTCTGGATTTCACAACCCTCAAGAAGGCTCCCAAACAAAATGTGACTGATTTTGTCACAAAGGTCAAGGACATAGCTGATCAATTGGGAAGCATTAGAGAGGTAATAGATGAAGAAAAAATTGTAAGGCAAGTCATCAATGGATTGAAAGCAGATGACAAGTGGGAAGCATTCACCACAGCTATGGAGTTGTACATGGACATGCATGTACCTAATTTCAATACACTCATTGGACAATTACTCACTCAAGAGGCAAAGCTTATCAAGAATGGAGAAAGCTCTAAAGGTAATCAACCTTCAGCTTTACATATTGATAAAAGCAACTCCAAAGAAAACAAAGGAAAGTCAAAGAAAGTGGATGATGAAGCAGGAACATATCAAGCTAACTATTTAGGTAGAGGAAGACATGGCAGAGGTAGAGGAAGAGGAGGTATACAAGGCAGGGGGAGATCCCAAGACTCCAACCCATGTTCTATTTGTGGATTAACTAATCATACAATTGAGAATTGTTTTAGGAATTTGAGGAATGAAAGAGGCAGAGGATACAATAGAGGAAGTTATGGCTACTCAAGAGGAAGGTTCAACAATTATCATGGCAACTACAACAACTACAATCATTCAAACTATCAAGGAGGCTACAAAGGAAGGAGAGACTTCAATAACTACACAGAATACTCAAACAAAGAGGATTCATTATTAATCATGAACATGGTTATGCCACAAGGTAAATCTGATGAGCATGTTTTCTACATAGCTTCAGGTTGTTCAGATCATGTGGCAAGAAATGTGGCCCTCCTATCAGATTTAGAAGATCCAAGGAACAAACATGAGGTACAAACAAGAGATGATACAAGACATCTTGTGGAGAAAATTAGGAAATGTCAAAGCACTTGATGGAAACATCAACTTACTCAGTAAGGTACTCTATGTCCCTACCATTACAAAGAATTTGATAAGTGTTGGACAGATAATAGAAAAAGGATTGCAAGTGAGGTTCACAAGAGGAGGAGCATATGTGCAAGACCGTAGCCAAGGGTTCAGAAGTATAGCAATGGGAGAAAAAACAGGTAGATTATTCACCTTTGAGTTGCAAGACACAAGGAACATAGCTGTCTTCAACTATGGTAATCAAACACTCAGAGAACTAGAGGTATGGCACAAGAGATTGACACATATTGGTGAAAGATCATTAAAGAAAATTTGCAAGGACCAAAGTGTACTTGGACTCCCTAACTTGTCAAAACAACACATGATTTATAAGTGTAATGCATATCAATTTGGAAAGTCTCACAGGTTACCATTCATTAAGAAAGGTTATATGCATGGAGATCTCTTGGAGTTGGTTCATACAGATGTATGGGGACCTAGCAAGGATGCTTCAATATCTGGATCAAGGTATTATGTCTCCTTTATTGATGATTGCAACAGATGGACTATCCTATTCTTTATGAAACACAAAGATGAAGTTTTTTCATGCTTCAAAAGATATTTGGCTCTTGTGGAGAATCACACAAGTAAATCACTAAAAAGGCTAAGGTCAGATGGAGGGGGAGAATACTCCTCCCATGAATTTGATTCCTTTCTTCAAGAAAGAGGAATCAAAAGAGAGGTAAGTACAAGATACACTCCTGAGCAAAATGGAGTGGCAAAAAGGAGGAATAGGACAATTGTTGAAGCTGCAAGGTCCATGTTAAATGAAAATCATTTGCCTAATTATCTATGGGATGAGGTTGTATCTACAGCCACTTACTTGATTAATAGGTTGCCTTCAAAATCCTTTGATGGGATGACTCCATGTGAGGCTTGGAATGGAAGAATACCTAGCTTAGATCATTGTAAAATTTTTGGATGTATTTCTTTTGCTCATGTTCCTTCACAGGTTAGAGGCAAGATGGATCCAAGGTCAGAAAGGTGTGTGTTTATTGGATACGACAACAATCAAAAGGGTTACAGGTTATGCAATCCTACCAACAAAGGATTCTTGGTAAGCAGAGATGTGGTTTTTGATGAGAACAATTCATGGTATGAAGATTCATGCAGGAAGGTCAAATTGTCATATGACCTAGAAGAAGATTTTCCAAAGCTTGGCAGAGAACATCAAGCAAAGATTGAAGAACAAGATACTTCAGAAGATGGTGAAGCAACTCAGATGGAAAAAATCAAAGCATGGAAGTCTAAAGGTAAAGAAAAATTGCAGGAACTTGGAAATGAGGCAGAATCATCACAACATGGCTTACGAAGATCTATAAGGGAAAGAAAAAAAACCAGAAAGGTATGGGTTTGACACCGCATTGGTAATTAAACATTCTATTTAGATAGCATAGGACATAAATCAAGAGGAGCCATCATCCTTTGAAGAGGCCAAAGCAAAATCAGAATGGAAGCATGCAATGAAGGAAGAGATTGAAGCACTTGAGGAAAACAACACTTGGGATTTGGTGTCCAAGACTTCATCTATGAAGGTCATAGGCTCAAGATGGGTCTATAAACTCAAGAAGAATTCTGATGGTTCCATAAACAGGTATAAGGCAAGTCTTGTAGCTAAAGGCTTTGCACCAACTCTGGGAATTGATTATGAGGAGACCTTCTCTTCTATGGCAAAGATGCCTACTATTAGGGTTTTGCTTAGTATTGTCTCTTCCAAGAATTGGAAGATACTTTAGTTAGATGTAAATAATGCATTCTTGAATAGTTGGATAATAGAAGAGGTATATATGGCACAACCACCTAGTTTTGAGAATCAAGTGTATCCTGATTATGTGTGTAAACTTAACAAAGCATTGTATGGTTTCAAGCAAGCCCCAAGGGCTTAGAATTTTAGACTTGTTTCATTCTTGCAGGACAAAGGTTTTCAACCAAGCAAGGCAGATCCTTCACTCTTTATTAAAAAGAGTAATTCTAAGGTCATCTACCTATGTGTATATGTAGATGATACTATATTGACAAGAAATGATGCAGATGGTATGAAGAAGATCAAAGATCAGATGAGAGAAGAATTCAAGATAAGTTATTTAGGGTCACTTACCTACTTCCTAGGTTTGGAAGTTGTCTACAAAGATCATGGTTTATTTCTCACTCAGCGGAAGTATATCAAGGATATGTTAGCAAAATTCAAGATGGAGGATTGTAAAATTGCAGGTACTCCAATGGAGGTCAACCATAAATTGAGCTCACATGAAGGTGAACTCATAGAGGACACCACATCATATCAAAGTCTTTTGGGTAGTGTGAATTATGCCACATTGACTAGGTAGATATATGCTATAGTGTGAGTGTGCTAAGTCATTTCATGCACACACCAGGGAAACCACACATGGATTCTACTAAGAGGATACTCAAATATCTCAAAGGAACCATAAATGAAGGACTTTAGTATCCTTATGTATCTAATTTAGGGTTGAAGCTATTTTCTAATGCAAATTGGGCTGGCTCCAAGGAAGATAGAAGGAGCACTTCATGTTATCTTACCTTTGCAGGTTCAAAGCTTATTTCATGGTCATCCAAGAAGCAACCCACAGTTGCTCTCTCTTCTACTGAAGCTCAATATAGAGGTCTTGCCATAGCTACACAAGAAGCTATGTGGATGAAGACATTATTCAAAGATCTTGGATTGGAGTTTGGAACTCCAACTATTTTTGGTGACAACATGAGTTCTATTCATTTAGCTACTAACCCTATCTTTCATGCAAGGACTAAACACATTGAAGTTCATTATCACTATGTAAGACAAAAGGTTCTACGCAAATAGATTCAGATATCATATGTTTCCACTGATCAACAATGTGCAGATATTTTGACCAAAGCATTGGATGGTACAAAACTTTGCAAATTCAAGGCTATGATTGGATTGCAGGTTATTCTTGAAGATTGAAGACCTTAAGCATACTTGGCTTGGGGGGGAGCTGTTGGAACAAATCCATTACAAGCCTAAGTATTGGCTTGAGTTTCTAAGAGAAGACAATGTGTGGAAGTCTAAGAGTTCACTTGTGAACTCACCCTTGTAATTGTTTGATCATTTACTTGATGTAAACGTTAAAGGAATCATAAGTGGTTGAGTCCACTTGATAAAAATGGAGAGAGAAGCCACGAATTCTTGATTTGGAGGTTGGAGAATCAATCAATCTCTTAAAATTAGGAAACTACTTTTAGGTGAGCAAGATTCAAATTCAACTCTTGGCTCCAAAACTCTCTATATATACATGGTAGTTTAGTCGCACTTTTAGAGGCATCCATAAGCTAAGCTATATGCTATATCAAGTGTGGATACAAGGCACACACATGTACCTATAAGTTCATTGTATTCTACAATCAATATACATTCATATTTATGATCATACAAGTTCATATCGTCATGGCTGTTTGGGTCTACTGTTCACTATTATGCTTCTCAAAGTTTTCAATCAGATTAGAGAGATCATTTCTCTCAGTGTGGTGCATCGTTTTCAATGATTTAACTTGCTAAATTTTTCTTTTAAAGTCTACTATATGCTCAAAAATCTTCATTGCTATTGAAGTTCTCAATCTTGAGTTATGTTTATTTGAAGTCAACCCTGTCTGTTCATATTCACTTCTCTGCAGATTTTCGATTTTCTTCAGTCAACTTATCAGAGCTGGTTCTCTGCATGTACTTCATCAAATTGCATGACTCAAAGCTTGTTCTATTCAAACACTGTCTAGTAGCAGCATACAAGATTTCATAATAATTGAGTATTTGAATCTTGAGTTATGATCATTTTTCTGCTCACTGGTCTTACTACTATTGCAGCTCGTGAAAATCGGGATGATGTCATAACTTGTTAAACTTCATTCTCATTGTGTGATTCACCATTTATGATGTGATTACTCTTGAAATTTATCTCTCTAAGTCAATTAGATTTCCCCAAAAGGAATTAAGCTAATTATTGTTGTTCTCAGAGAATCATTCAAAACACTGAACAGGTGTATGAATCAAAATAGCAAGTTTTTCAACTTTCAATAAATTCGAACTCATCTATTTTGATCTATCTTTTTGAGATTGATCTTCCAAGGTACATAGGGTGTCTAACACATTAATTGGTAAGCTAAATGGGCCCACCACATACACCTAGAGTTCATTTGGCTGGTGTAGATCAAGGATTTTGCAACATCACTTCATCTTCGAGAACATATCTGTCCATCTCTTCACAGTTGCCAAGAAGCTTGGAGTCCAAAATAGACAAACACCAAGAGTCACCTCATTGAACTAGTGTTATTCTTGCGGAGGGGACCACATGGCTAACATATGTCGAACGCAAAACCCAAACATACGAGAAAGGAATGCTCCATATTGCACCATTGAGAGAAAATGCACGAACCACACCGCTTAAGATTTTCCATACAATAGGCAGGCTGTCAGACAAAATTTTTCGCAACCTTACCAATAGGGTAGGTATTAGAATCAATACCAACAAACATATTATAAGCCACAACAGTAATATCAAGCACCATATAGGCCGCAACCTATCCTAGGAAACCAACCACCAGATCTTGCCAATGTGATCCCAGTTAAGTATGTAGTGGCAGAGGAGAACCTTAATAGAGCATTAGTGCCCGTGACCCGTTTGGTCTCAAAAAAAGATTTTCATGCTCATAATATTGACTATTCCTATGAAGACAGTCCACATGCTTATTACACAGAGTCACTAGAGCATAGTGAGGCTTACTCTTATCAATATGAGTCACCACTTATGGAACAAAACTGGGAGCCACAATACTCCAATGTCATGTACATGAATCCTAAGCCAAGGTCCCAATCGAGACACGTAAGATCACAAGCCCCTAGAGGACCATGTTTTAGATGTAAAGGCAACCATTTCATTCGTGAATGTCCCCACTCACCTACTCAGGACAAGGACAAAACATCACAATACAAGGCTTTTGTCCCGAGTGCTGCAAAGAACATCTCCCGAGAGATTGTCCAAGGAACCCCCCTAGTGCACCCAAGTTTACACCCATTAAAGTGGTTGGCTTAGTGGTGGATTCCAATGTAAGTAGTAGTAACGTGGCACCTATACAAGTAGTTACTAGGGCACAAGTTGTACAACAAGTGAAAACAATTGATCAATCAGAGTCAAGTGAATCAGGAGAGCCTAATAATAGGAAAACAAGAACATGGAAGGATACCAAGGAGAAGACCAATCGTAAGTGGAATAAAAAGATATCTGAACTAGAAGAAAGCCTAAAAGATGCAAAAACAAAAATAGAAGACCTTGCATCTCAAATCCCCTAGCATGCAGAACCTCCATCCACCCCACCTCATTCCACCCCACCACTCTTTGTAAATAAACCACAACTAGGGTCTGTTCTAGCAGATCCAACCCTAAAAGGCTTGGACATGATGTTTGAAGCCTACCAGGCTCGATTCCAAGAAGAGCGAACAACTGCAAACTTAGACAAGCCCTAGAGCATATTTGGAGATTGAATGGACAAAAATGTGCATGAAAATGGTAGAGTTGGCTCACGGTATGCTTGAAATGAGTCAATAGTTCAATCAGATAAACTCTGTCAAAATGGTAGAGTTGACTCACTCTATGCTTGAAACCAGTCAATAGTTCAAACAGACAAACTCTGTCAAATTGGATTTGCATTTCCAGGGCTTACTAGAAAGATTAGTGCAATTGGTAAACAAGCTGCAGGTTTCTTTGCCTCTATAGGCTCAACCATTTGTTGAAAGAGAAAGCTCACTGCCAAGGAACGATTATGTTCCTGATTCCGTGAATGCGGGAGCATCTCTTTCAATTCAACTATACTCTCAAGAGTTCTTCCAAGAAATACAGGAAGAGAAATGGGCCAAGGAGAAGGGTAGTCGCCCTCCTATTCCTGAGATTGATGACCTTCATGATCAATTTCCCCAAGACATTCCATCAATCTATGGAGATCAAGAAGAGCAACAAGAAGATGAAAGATCAGATTTTGAATCCAATTCTTTACAAGAGTTGCCACAATTCAAAGGCCCATGGGAGTCTGAAACTCTCCAGATCAGAGCTCCCATAATACTAGTAAGAAATGAAGATTTAATGGCTCCAAGGAACACTGATGTTGTGAAGAACACCAAGGTTCAGTGACATCTTACCATGGAAGAGCTACTAAAAGTAAAACCCGAGCTATGGAATCATGTGAAGGATCATGTCCCAAAACTTGATTCCAATATGCCAAAAGCAGGCTTTAAGCAGAAAGTACCATGGATACCTCTAGACAAAATAGGGGACATGAGTAATGGTGAAAAAGGTAATACTTGTCATGGGTAAAGGAAACCCTCCTAAAACTCAGATTCCATGTGAATCCTATATCTCATGATTGGTTCAGAATGGAGAAACTAATGCTTCCATTGCATACAGAACATGCAAAACCCTAAGATCAACTATCTTCTTGCTCGATTCTGACATCTAGGGACCATGCTTTGAATTGATGACATCATCAATGACATCATCAATTCATGTGAACTGCCCTTGGAAAACCTATATAAGGAGGGGTTGGCCACATTCATTCTTAGTGTTGCCAATATCAGTCTTGGGAGCTCAAGGAGTTGTGACCGCCAAGTAAGTACTCTCCAAGTTGAGTTCCAGTTCTTGTCTTGTTCCTTCTTCTAGTCTTGTCTATTCTAGTTCTTGGACATCGTGTCTTGTCCGCTTGTAATCTTGTAGCACGAGATCTTGTCAGTTTCTTTCTTGTATCTAGTTCATCTCCCAGAAGGGAGTTCTTGTAATCCAGATATCTTGTCTCATACTTATGATCCCGGGTTGTGGGATCTCCTATATCATCTCTAGTCCAGTTTTCTATACCTATTGGTCCCGGGTTGTGGGACGTCTTGTATTGGTTACATCTTCTTGTATTATTTTCCCTACGTGGGTGTTCTTGTAATCATAAGTGTATTTCCAAAATCTTGGCTAGTGAATTCAGAGAGCACAATCTAGTGCTCCCCTGACATTTTGGCAAGACTAGCTTCTATCCAAGACCATCATGGAGAATGCTTATGAATAGATTGTTGCATCACTTTAGAGTCTCCAACAATAAGTCCAAGACCTAACTCATCGATAGACACAAGTCCAGATGGGACATCCAGTGCATGTAGGTGCACTCCTCCAAGAATTAAAAGAACAAATCGAGAGTCTTCAAGAAAATCAAGGGAGCGTTCAAGTGAATCAACGGCCTAATACATCATCTATGAAGGAACCAAAGATTTGCATGCCAAAATTCGATGGGGATCGTACAAAGTTTCTTGGATTTCTCCAGCAAGTTAAGTTGTACATTTGTATGAAATCTCATAGATACCCTGATGAGGCATCCAAGTTAAACATTATCATGGTTTGCCCCAATTTTGGAGAAGAACATGGCAAACTCCAGGACTATGATGGGTTTCTTCGAGAACTCACCACCATATTTGGGGATGCAGACACAAGTCAAGTAGCAGAAAAAAACTTTGGAAGTTACGTCAAGGTAACCACCGTGCCTCTACCTATGCATCTGAATTTCGGCAGTTGATATGTGATTTCATGTGGCATGAAGATTATTTCATAAGCCAATTTAGATGGGGTTTAAGAGATGATGTGAAGGATCTTTTGCTCACGATGCAAGAGGTTAAAACATTGAATGATTATATCATGCAAGCTATTCAATGTGATAACCAACTTTTTGAAAGGAAACAAGAAAAACAAGTAGAAGGAAGACCTCGCCAATGGAAACCCTTCTAGCCTACTCCTAAAGATGAGTCTATGCCTGAACCTATGAAAATAGATGTTACTAGGTTTCACCCTCTAACATGAGAAGAGAAATATAGAAGGAGAGTTAATAATTTATGTCTCTATTGTGGAAACCTTGGATATATTGCAATTAATTTTCCAAACAAGAGAACAAACTCCAAAGTCGCGGTCACCCTTGTAGAGCAGGGAAATGAGGAAGTCCAATTGTAAAAGAGACTCTACAGCTGGACCATGATATAAGAAAGGGTCTCATAATTCGAGCTACACCCATAGAAACATGTCTTGCACCTGTCAAAATAATCATGCCCAAGACGGCCCTTTCCCTTACAACCCTAGTAGATTTAGGAGCCTCCTCATGTTTCATTGATGAAGGATTGGTTAAGAAACGTGGAATTCCTGTACTTTGGAAGAACAAACCAGTAGTAGTTGAGGTATTAGATAGAGGACCTCTAGCATCTGGGAATATAACCATGGAAAC
This sequence comes from Ceratopteris richardii, assembly GCA_020310875.1. NCBI lineage: Eukaryota > Viridiplantae > Streptophyta > Polypodiopsida > Polypodiales > Pteridaceae > Ceratopteris > Ceratopteris richardii. Next base: position 61,914,194 of record CM035423.1, read on the forward strand.
CACACCATTAAGAGTACAACTTGGTGACCATGAATCCCACATATGTTTCAATGTAATATCGAGCCCAGCACATCTATTTATCATTGGAATGCCCTAGTTAAAGAAGCATAACCCAGACATTAATTGGGAAAAGAATAAAATAACACGTTGAGATATTCAGAAGAACCTAGCATATGTTGGAGCCAAAGCCTTCATACATGCAATAAAGAAGGAACCTACATATATGATCTATGCCATACAAACTCAAGAATCCAAGGAAGATGATCGAGTGCAGCTACCCAATCAGTACAAAAGCTTTGAAGATGTTTTTGAAAAGACGAATGTAGACATCCTTCCACAGCATGGACCTTATGATTGTGCCATAGAACTTCAAGAGGGAGCACAACCGCCCTTTGGACCAATCTACAGACTATCCCCAGAGGAACTTACAGAACTACGCAAGAACATTGATGAGAATGTAGCAAAGGGGTTTATCAAGCACTCAAAGTCTCGATCAGGAGCTCCTATTTTATTTGTAAAGAAGAAGGATGGGACTCTCTAAATGTGTGTAGACTATTATGGATTGAATAAAGTCACTATAAAGAATAGATACCCTCTACCACTCATATCAGAGCTCTTGGAACACCTTGGAAAAGCAAAATTCTTCACGAGATTGACCTTTGAGGAGCTTACAACCTTGTTAGGATCAGAGAAGGAGACGAATGGAAGATAGAATTTCGAACAAAATATGGCCATTTTGAACATGTAGTTATGCCATTCGATCTCACAAATGCCCTAACTGTCTTCCAACATATGATGAATGATATCTTTCAGTAATATTTACATGATTTAGTTGTAATATAACTTGAGGATATCTTGATATTCTCCAAAAATCTAGAGGATCATGAATGTCATGTAAAGATAGTCCTAGAGAAACTAAGAGAAAAAGGATTATATGCAAAATTGGAAAAGTGCTCTTTCCACAAGACAAAAGTGGAATTTTTAGGGTACATTGTATCAGATAAAGAAATTTTTATGGATCCTAAGAAGATTGAGACAATCCTTGATTGGCAACCACCTTCGTGTGCTCAAGATGTACAATGTTTTTTGGGGTTTGCCAATTTCTACAGGATATTCATCAAAGATTACTTCAAGATTTTGACCCCTCTTACCAAGCTTACAGGGAACTCCCAATTCTCATGGAACAAAGAAGCAAAAAAGTCTTTCAAACCTTGAAATTAGCATTCACCACTACTCCAATTCTAAATCATCCTGATTCTAGTAAGCCCTTCTTCTTAGAGAAAGATGCATCAGACTTTGCCCTAGGGGCCATTCTTTCCGAATATGGAGATGATGGACACCTACATCTAGTTGCATATCATTCAAGGAAACTCTCCCCTCCAAATATTAATTATGAAATTCATGATAAAGAACTTCTTGCCATAGTAGACGCATTTGATACCTGGCATCACCATCTAGAAGGAGCAGCTCATAAAGTCACTGTGTATACAAATCACAAGAACCTAGACTATTTTATGACCACCTGCATTCTCAATAGAAGACAATCTCGATGGAGTAACTTTCTATCCAGATTTGACTTTGTCATTGTTGGTGCAGGACAATCACCAATTGATGCTTTGACATGGAAATGAAGTCAAGGATCTGAGAAGAGAACAAGTTGTGAAGCATGAAGGAAGGATACATTCAGAATTTGGAAGATGTGTACACATATGTACATTAATTCAGATATAGATCACTTATACTTTTGGTTAGTCATAAGTTTGTAAATATTTGCCTATAAATACTATGGAAAATGTCAGGGAAAGTATGAGAGAGTATCAGAATAGTGTATTGAGAAGTTGTAAGAGTCATTAGACCTCCTAGAAGTGAGTTGAAGTCTCTCTCATCACTCAGTTGTAATTTTCTGAGAAATAGAAGAAAAGTCGTGCCGGATGTTTCTATGTTTTCTCCTTCTGTGGTAGATCTTTTGTGAAATGCTTTTGTACAAGTCTAATTCTATAGTTGATCAACTACTGTACAAAGTTTTAGCTTCCAATTGTGTTCAGACTAAGAGAATTATGTGTAGGAACATTCATATGTGAAGAAGTATTCATTGGTTCCTGAAACAGGTGCAAAATTTGATCTTAATGTTTTGTTCAGTTCTCCCTCCACAGTTTAAAGTTTTGAGCAAGCAAGCACTCAATCTTTAAGTTGGAAGGTAAGCTACTTGTGGCTAAAAGCATTTGCTTAAACGGGTTCTAGATTGAGAGAACCATGTGTTAAAAGTTAGGGGTGTCCAAATCAACTTTTCAGAAGTGTAGATTTAGACATAGGTAATTTGTTAAGTAGATTTCTCAAAATCTACTGAGTCTTTTGAAGTAATTTAACTTGGAGGAGGTGCGCAATCTTTAGGTGACACCTTGTGCAAAGTTTTATAAAAACCTTTACACATTTGATAAGTCAATGTGAGAGATATGTATAGTAGACTTTCTGTGTAGTCATCTTCTTCACAGTTTGTTCAAGAATTTGATAATTGGTCATTGATCCTTTAAATTGGTGAAGGTTTTGACTTACTCTTGATATAGAGGTGCTCTAATTTCAAGAGTAGGTTGTTATTTTGGAGATTAACACTCTCCATCAGTGGTATCAGAGCAGGAAACATCAGAATTGAGAAAAGGAGGATCCCGACTGCTGCAGTTGCAAAGAATTTAACATCTGAAGGATTAAAAGGTGAAAGCTTGAAGGCAAAGCTTGAGGAGGAGATCATACAACATCAAGAAATTCAAAAGGAGTGTCATTCAAAGTAAAGGTAACCTTATACTTTATATAAAGATTGAAGAATTCAATACACAGGTGAAGAAAAGATGGGAGATTCTCTTCAGATAGAGAAATTGGATAGAGAGAACTATCCTGCATGGTCAATGAGGATGGAAGCTCATCTTATGAGCAAAGACTTGATAGCTTACATTACAGTGAAGAAGAAAAGCCTCAATTCAGAGATCCTAGTGTTCCAACTAGGGAGGAATTATCAGATTTGAAGAATTGGATGAAGAGAGATGCTCAAGCTAGGAGCATTATCTATATGGCAATCAATGACTACTTGCTACCTCACATTAGAGGTCTTGAAAGTGCAAGTGACATTTGGAATGCTTTGGAAGAGCATTTTCAGAACACAACCAAATCAAGGAAGGCTTCATTATGGGTAGAGTTTACCACTTTCAAGAAGAAGGCCTCTCAATCCATTTCAGATTATGTAACAAGGATGAAAGACATTGCAGATGCATTAGGAGCTGTTGATGAAGATATTGAGGAGGATAAATTGGTAAGGCAAATACTCATAGGTTTGAGAGGTGATGACAAATGGAAGCCATTCATTTTGTCTACAGAATTATCACTTGATCATTTCACTCCTGATTTAAAGCAGTTGTTAGGTCATATGCTAACCTTTGAGCTGGATGTCAAAGGAGATGGTGACAAAAGTACAGGTCATGCAATGTACTCAAAGGATAAGAAGAAAAATAGCAAAGGGAAACAACAAGCAAATGAAGATGAAGGCACAACTAGTCAAGCCAACTTCCTAAGAGGAAGAGGAGGTGGCAAAGGTAGAGGAAGAGGCAGGAACAATAAAGATGGAGTCAAAGCTTGCTGGATTTGTGGTAAGACAAATCACTTAGCTAATCATTGTTGGCATAATAATCAAAGTAATGGTGGATATAATCAGAATTTTAATTCAAGAGGAAGAGGTGGTAGAAATCAAAGAGGTAATTTCAGAGGTAGAGGTAGTAGGGGTTATTTTGGAAGAAATGCAGGTAGAGGATTCCAAAGTCAACAATATAACAATACCTACTACAATTATGCTTCAGAACAGAAGGAGGATTCAACATTGATAATGAATGCAACTTGTGAAAGGCAAAGTGAAGACCAAAGAGTTTTCTACATTGACTCAGGGTGTAGCAATCACTTAAGTGGTAACATAGCATTGATGACTGATTTGGAAAATAAGGTATCTAATCATGTTGTTCAAACAGGAGACAATACAAAGCACAATGTAAAGTCAATTGGATCAGTGAAGGCCAAGGATGGTAGCACCTTATTGAGTAAGGTCTTGTATGTTCCTACAATTCCTAAGAATCTGATAAGTGTAGGACAAATTGTTGAAAAAGGTTATGAAGTAAGGTTCACTAATGAAGGAGTGTTTGTGGAAGACCCTAGCAATGGGTATAAACAAATTGTTTCAAGGAAGAAAGAAGGAATATTGTTCACATTGAAGATTCAAGGTAATGTTGGTCATGCCTTGTTCACTTATGGAGGACATAAGATCTCTGAGTTAGATCTTTGGCACAAGAGGCTTGGACATTTCAATGAAAGAGGTATCAAAGATATGATTAACAATGGTTCAATGCTTGGTTTGCCTAATGTTGCAGGTCAACATATGACATACAGATGTGAGGCATGTCAATTAGGTAAGGCTCATAAGCAATCTTACTCCAAGCATGGTTTTATGTATTCAAAGAAGCTTGAGTTGGTACACACAGATGTGTGGGGACCATCAAAGGATTTCAGTATCAATGGTTCAAGGTATTATGTGATTTATGTTGATGATGCTACCAGATGGATCACTATCTATGTGATCAAAGATAAGTCAGAGGTATTCAATACATTCAAACATTATCATGTGTATGCAGAAAGAATTACAGGTCATAAGTTGAAGAGACTAAGGTCAGATGGAGGGGGAGAGTTTTTCTCTAATGAGTTCAGTTATTACTTGTGGAATGCAGGTATAAAAAGGGAGGTTACGTGCACGTACTCTCCTCAACAAAATGGTGTAGCAGAAAGGAGGAATAGGACTTTGTTGAGTTTGCAAGATCCATGATGAAGGAGAAAAATTATCCTAATTACTTGTGGGCTGAGGCTGTAAATACAGCTACTTATTTGGTCAATAAGTTACCATGTAAAGCCTTGCAGGGTATGACACCATATGAGGCATGGTGGGGTAAGAGACCTACATTAGATCATTGCAAAGTATTTGGATGTTTGGCATATGCATATGTGCCATCACAATTAAGGCACAAGTTGGAACCTAAGGCTGAAAAATATGTATTCATTGGTTATGATGATAAGCAGATGGGATACAGGTTGTGGAGTCCATCCACAAAACAATTCATTGTGTCTAAGGATGTTACATTTGATGAGCAAGGTACTTGGTATGCAGTGCTACAATCAATATTAATACAGGTGATGAAGAAGTTGTGAGTCAAAGGAAAGGTAAATCAAAGGTGCAGATATTTGATGAAGAAGAGAATAATGAAGTGCAGGTTGAAGTTGAAGAAATGCCAAGGTTTGATCCTGAGTGTGAAGAACCAGAAACCTCAAGAAGTGGAGAACTTAGAAGGTCATCAAGGCACAAGTGGCAACCTACAAGGTATAGCTATGATACTTCTTTTTTGGCTACCAAAGATTATGCTTACATGATAAAAGCGGATGAAGACTGTAGCTCAGTGATGAGTAGCACCTCCTTTAATGTCAATCCGGGAAGACGTGAGGATGGTATGAAGACCTCGAGCAAGTGGAAGCACAAATGCGTGAGTGAGAAGCACACCAACATGCACACACATACACGCACACGCGCACACACGACAAGACAAAGAGTGAGGAGCAATGGAGTTCTTAGATTACTTTCAAGAGCTCTTACAAGTTCGTTTCAATTACAATCTAACCTCAAAAATGAGCTCTCTAGCTCCTTTTATAGTTTTTGACTAGCTTTGGCCCTGTCCAGACCTAGTGTCCGGCCTAGTTAAAAATTAGGTTCCAGGGCTTATTTGAGGGCTTAAACGGAGTCTAAAAAATACGAAAATTGATATGTAGGTACTTCTAAGGCTCCTCAAGCTCGAGGACTCCTCGGCTTGCACAAAATGGAGCCACAAAAAGGTGAACATGGTATTTACAGGGGTTGTTAGTGATGAGAATCACTTTTAATTGGTGTAAGGGTTTGAAAAATTAAAGGTTGCCTTAGTGCTAGATCTGCGTGAATGCTTATAATTGCTTCTCCATGAAGAAAATTATTGGCCTACTTGCCAAATCGTCGTTGACTCCCTTGTCTGCTGCTAACACTCCCCCCTCTCTCGCGTCTGTCGTCCCTGACAGACCCTTGTTGGGAGGGTCGTTGAATGTAGTATTCGACAACATCTTGCGCTAAGTGATGTTCGGCAATCCTCAATCCTTTGGCCAAATCGGTTAGTAGAGCATCCCAATCTACCGGCCCGGGAACCTCTGGATGTGGCATTCGTAACTTTTCTGAGTGGAGAGCTTGTTCCACTGCAAACAATTGTAATAAATGTGAGGGCCTGGGAATGAAGATCTCTGAGTGATATTCCCAGAACCCGGTGACAAACATCTCTTCAAATGTTTGTTTGAAGCAGGCCGGTAGGTACTTTATGCGGGCATGCCATGCATAGACAACATTAATGGAGGGCGTTGTGCTCATGTCCTAAACCAGATCCTGATTGCCTTCATTGAATCCGAGCGCAGAGAGATGAGGCTCCTTAACGTTCTTGAAGGTCCGGAAGGTGACTATCATGAGTTCAAAAATTTTAAGAAACATCTGTGTCATGACATCTGGTATGTTTTTGAACCTGACGCCCCAATGCCGAATTGTCGATATCATGTACCCTACAGTAGGTTGACCTTTAGGTGGCGCCAAGTAGACATAGTTGAGCCACTTCTCGCAGCCTTTGGTTGTTAGCACCATCTTTGTGTATTCCGGCCATGACCTTCTTCGAAAAACAGGACAGTAGCAGGGATTGTACTTGATATACAGTGGCATGTTATTCCATGTGCGATTCATTTCCGGATAGGTTTCAAGAAGCCGAATCCTCCAAGTTGGTTGGCGAATATTCCCCTGCTTGGCACTTTCTGGGATATCGTCGGGTGCAAACTGTGTAGCAGAGGTTGGTTCCCGTGAGGTGTGGTGCTTGATTTCAGCATTATAGTCCGCCATCAAGACGCAAAAAGGAACATACAGGTCGTCGGAGGTGCCGATCCACCTGTGATGAGAGAGGTTCCTAAAATAGTCCGATTTAATGACCACTTCTTCCAAGCGTGACATCGATGCTATCTGGACTGCTACCCTGTCATCGTGGGTTGTGGCCACTTTTTCCAATTTCTGCATCCATTCCGGAGCCTCTATTTCCAGGGTGTCCATGCTCTCTGTTGTCTGCTTGCCTCCAGGTGCTGGCATCGGAACGTATGGGTCCTCAAAAGTTTCCTCTACTTCGATTGGCACTAGGTCTTCAGGTTCTGGTTCTGCCAAGGGGGAGGGTTGTCGTTCATATACAAGCACTTTCTTTTGTAATTCGTCGAGTTGTGCTTTGGGCGCTGCTACTTCGTCAGTTATGTCAGCTGTGGTTGGACTTCTTTGGGTGGTGGTGGTTGAGCTGCCAATTGCCTTCGTAGTTCGTCTCTTTCCTTTTCTAAGGCTGCATGGGCTTCGAGGAGATCCGCATGGGTTTCCAATATGATCTGCATATTGTCCGAGGGAATAGCCTTAAATCTCTCCGGATCAATTTCTTGTGGGGAACCTTCCATGGCTAACTCCAAGTTCTCTTCGTTTTGTGTCTAAAGCCGTCTATTTTCTTCTAGGGCTGCAGACATATGCTTCCGTAATAGAGCCATGTTGCGGCGGAGCTTGAGGTTCTCTGTGATTTGTGAGTGTAGCAAATCATCCATATGTTGTCTTTCTTCTGCATCAGGATGCGGTGGATTTGCCACAAGTTTCTCATGTTGTTCTTGCAATGCACTAAACTGCTGTTGTAACTGATGCTTTTCTTTCTCTAAATCAGTGAATCTTCCTTGTAACTCCTCATGTCTCCTGAACAAGCTTGTATGCTGAGCATCGAGGTGCTGATAGTGTTGTTGTAACTGAGACATGCACTGATACATATTATTGAATACATTATTAATGGGGATGGATGCAGGGAGGGTGTGATGTGCAGAGGGGAAGGGAAAGGGGAAGGGAAGTGTGAATGCAGTGCTGGAAAATGGTGAAGTGGGTGATGGGGGAATGGGAGATTGTGGTGGTATGGGGGGAGGGAGAGGTGCAGTGGAGGGTGATATGTCCATAAAATCCGTGGTGTAAGCAGTAGTGGGAGTGATTGTGAATAGTGGAATTGTGGGTGCAGTGATTGTGGTGAATGTGTACAGTGGTGTGTGCAATTGTGAATGTGAACTACCCGAAAGTGTGAGTGGGGGAATGGGGATGTCAGTAGCTGTCGTTAGGGTTACAGTGTTAGTGGAGGTATATACACGGAAGGTGTTGAGAGGGTGTGTGGGTTGATTGGCTGTTTGTGCTTCAGTCATGGTGGTGGGCGCGGAGGCGGTAACGATGGTTGTTACATTGGTAATGGGAGGTGAATGTGGTGGAGAGGGAGGTGACGGTGGTAAGGGAGGTGATGGAGGTGCACTTGATATATGGGCTTCCTCGGTGTCGTGAGCGGTGTGTGCAGTGCCCGTGGTTGTGGGGGTGCCTTGTGGTCCTGATCCTAATACATTCATTTGTTTCCCTGCTCGTGGGGGACGTCTTCCGTATCTTCTTTCCATTCTGCGTGATTGTGCCAGGGCTGTCTGCACTTCCTCAGGTACTCCTAGGGCATCAGAGATCATATCTAGTGTGGCACGATACTGTTCATCAACTCCTTCCTCCTCAAGGATTTGGTGCATGATAGCCTTTCCTGTTGCAAGGGATAACTTGTGTTGTTGTTGGACCCTGTTGATGGTATCGTAGAGCTTTTTGAGCTCCTTTGTATATGCTGGGGCACCCTCTAACTCTTGTATAACTTCTTGCTCATAGTCATGCGCCCCTTCAACAGAAAATCCTTCTTGTTCATCTTCTTGGTCTTCTTCTTCTACATCTTCCACTTCTACCACTTCTGGTTGTCTTGTCTGGGGTTGTTGTGCGGCCGTTTGTTGTCCACTACCCTGCTCTGCCTCAACTTCCGCATTAACAGCTTCAATAATTCTAGCCACTTCCTCATCCGTTAGATCTTCCAAAGTAAATCCATGAGGAAACTCCAGATCAGTTGGCACTGGTGGAAACACAAGGTTAGGGCCCTCTGTGCTGTGCCTGGGTAACCTGATAGTGAAAGGTTGCACTCGTCGGGGAAGTCTTGGGGTTGTTTCAGGCGTTAGGGTTGCACCGCGAGCTTGTACACAAGGCATCTGGACAGCGCCTCTCATCTTCTTTGAGGGAGGCCCCACAGCTGACAATCTGCGTTGAAACTCCTGTGCTCTGGACCAAATGAGAGCCCTCTGCACCGGTACATCATATGCGAGACATCTGTATACAATTCTTGTAAGTGCACAGCAACCATACAACACAGACTTTTGCTTCTTATACCATCTTTGATGAGCCATATGAATCTGGTCGATAATCCAGTGGGGCATATTGATGGACAAATCAAAAGCATCCGCCAGGTAGAGGCTAAACCAGATCTTTTTGGGGGGCATTGTGAACCTGTCTTGCGCGGGGAATGCGAAGTGTTGCATAACCATACGTAAATGAATGGCTATCGTGGGAGTCATCGCCACCATGTCCTTTAGTTTTGTCAGATTCCTGTTCTTCATATTATCGGGGACCATAGTCTCCTTCTCCGTAGGAATGTGCATTCCGTGCATATCAAGAGCTTCTCTTACCAAGTTGATAGTCAAGCGGAAACGCTTCAGCTCATTGCCCCTTGTGAGTGAGGGAAGCACAAAGGAGCTATATCCTTTTTTGTCTTTGCTTGGGGTGAGAGTGCTAATCAGGTATGAGCACCTTAGAAAATCGGGCTTTGGTAGTTGGAACTTGAAATAATCATAGAGCCCAGCCTTCTTCCATATTGGCTTCAGTCCCTCGTTATTCTGTAGTTTTTCAAACTCTCTGGTAAAGAAGTGGTATCTGCCCCACCGTCCATTGAATTCTACCTCGGACTCCCACATGTATGTGCCTTCGCCCAGAGGTCCCGCAACATCACTGAACCAATGTGAGGTTTTGCCCACCGGCATTGTGTGACCTTGTGGAGGATTTTGAATCGGGATGGCATGTAATGCTCTTAATGCCGCTGGTCGTTCCTTTAATTCCTCCTCGACCGGAAGGCTTTCAATATCCACAACTTGGGGGCTGGTGCCTGCCTGGGAGCTGGTTCCTACCGTATCGGCCATGTTACTTCTTGCTGCCTATCTCTGTGAGAATATACAAACATGTGTTAACATTGTACAGGACAAGAGAGAACCGTTGTTGTTCCCATTACAACATTAACATGAGGGTCGGGAGCGAATAATGGGTTAGTAAGTGCTCGGTGCGAGTGTGTGTGTGGTTAGGAGTTCGGAAGACCTAAGATCTATGAGGAATGATGTAGTGTGATAGTGAGGTGGTTAGTAGGTTGTCATGGATTCACAAATGGGGTCCGGGGGTTTGTTACAAGTCTTGGGCTGCCAAATGCAGTGGATGGGTTTTGCTTTTGGTTTCGTAGAGACTCTCGAGAGCTTTATAGGCGTGTCGGCTTGAAAATGAGGCTTTTTAGGGGCCCTTTACAAGTGATTCTATTCGAGCTCATGGGCCTTGGTGTGTTCCTGATTGTTGAAAACGAGTGGATGTCGGCGGTGTGAGTGAATGGACCACGCTGTAAGGGGTGTGGCCTTGGTGTGGCTATTTGAGCCCGCAAACAAGCCTTAGGCACCCAAATTTGTCTTGATTGTGGGCTAGCCTTCATCGACCTCTTGGGCACCCAAATAGACTTCATGTTAACAGATGAGCTTCTGAAAGACTTCTTATTAGTATCATGTTGTTGGTTACTAATAAGAGGCTTTGACTGTGTGGTTGGCTTGAGTGCAACCGGGTATTCGCCTTTCTGTACCCACACTTGTTTCACTTGCTGGGACATTTTGCTGTGCAGGTACTTTTGATCTCGGACATAGGTAGTACTCTGCTTCTTCTGCCTTTGATCCACCTTTGGTTGCTGCCTCCTTCTGGCCTTTGGAAAAGAAGGGAGTTCCTTTGCATCCCTGACTCCTTTTTTGCGAATATCATTCCTCTGCAACACATAGTTTTGGACAAGAACAACATGGTCATCTTCATGTGTATTCCTGGAAGGACCAGGAGTCTGTGCCTTTCCTAGTTCCTTGGGTGCTCCATTATCCAACTCTACTGTAATTCGACTATGATTGACCCAAACCTGAAGAAACCCACTTCTTAGGTTTAAGTTGACTGCTTGGTCATAGATCCAGTCTTGACCCAAGACAAGAGGTTCAGTGAGATCCTCGTCTTGACACACTAGTACTTTAACTGTCATAGCCTCATCATGAATGTAGAGGGGCAGTTCCACCTCGCCCATGCAAGGGGTTTCCACGCCTCCCAATCCTATGAGATATGCTTCCACAGGATTGACAGTTAACTGCAACTCTTGACAGTAAGACATTCTAACAGCACTAGTGGCTGCACCTGAGTCAATCAAGGCTCTTACGGTCCTTGCATTCTTTCCTTGTCCTATATCTAAGGTTACGAAAGGATGTCGATCAGTTATCCTATGTGAGCTTGTTCCTGCTATTGCACACCTTGCCATATGATATCCTTGATCTGCATAGTCATTTGTTCTAAGCTGATCTCTACCTTGCCTTCGCAATTTCATTTTCCGCATGCGCTCTAAGGCTTCTGCTTGAGCTTCTTCTCGAATTCGCTTTTCTTCCTCTTTGCGTTTCTTAGCAATGTTGAGTCGACTTAGCATTTCCTCTGTGAGAGGTTCCTGATACAACTTAACTCTGCATCCGCTAATATAGTTTGGGAGAACATTGCCTTCTAATGTGGCTAGTTGCACAACACCACTTGTCGAGATCCTATTGATGATCATAGGTCCATAGCCTCTCTTTTCTAGTTTCCTTGCGTGTTGTTTCAGTGTGTAGACTAAAACTAGATCTCCTGCTTTCAAGCCTTTATCCTTCACATGGGCATCAAAGTATGCCTTTTGTCGTTTCTTTGCTGCATATATCCCTGCAGCTGCTCTCAGTCTTGTTTCTCCTAATCGTTCAAGGTCAAAAATCCTAGAGGAGAGCTCATGACCTGTCCATTCGTGCTCTCGTGCTATTTTCAACGTAGGTATTAAGAAGTCCAAGGGTAGCACAGCGTTTTGGCCGAATACCATCTGAAAGGGGGTGGCTTGGAGTACCGTCTTGTAGGCAACTCGGTATGCCCAAACAGCATGGTGAAGCTGTTTGTCCCAATCAGAGCGTTTATTGTTCACTAATTTCGTCAGTACATTGCATAAGATCTTATTAGTGCTCTCAGCTTGTCCATTAGCTTGAGGGTGATAGGGGGCAGACTTCTTGTGTATTACCAGGAATTCTTGGAGTAGATTCTCAATCACCTCGTTCAAGAAATGAGTGCCTCTATCACTTACAAGCTCTATAGGTAGCCCATATCTTGCGAACACATTCTCAAACAAGAATTTAGCAGTTGTTTGAGCATCGTTCTTTGTCGTAGCCTTTACCTCTACCCACTTGGTTAGATAGTCTGTCGCAACAATGATGTATTCTGCATGAGAACCCTTAGCTGGGGGATTAATAGGACCTATGAAGTCTATTCCCCACTTAGAGAACGCACGTCCACCCATCATAGGTTTCAATGGCATCTCATCTTTTCGTATAGGATACTGAGTTCTCTGACAGACATCACACCGTTTCACATAGGTCTGCTACACCTTGGTGAGCAGTTTCCAAGATCTTAAGATATTCACTCTCATGGACACACAGTCTGAGGTAACCATCTTTACCGCGTTTGTATAGATTATCACCAATGAGTGAGTAATCCAGGGCTTCTTGTTCTAAACTCCTTTTCCTAGCCAGAGTCATGTCTGGAGGGAATGTGTTTGTCCTCAGGAAGGATACTAGAGGTTCGCTCCAATCTGGCACAATGGATACTTGATAAAGAGTAGCGTGTTCCACAGGTGGTTTAGTGCAACAGATTGGGCATTCCTTGCACAACTTTTGGACATCAGCTTCCATAGTTGGCCAATGCACTCCGAGTCTCTTTAGAGTCTGTAAAGTTCGTTGCTTTGAGTAGTGTTGCTCTAACGCACCTACATGTGCTAATTGCAACCATTTAGCGTACTCATCCTCTTCTACGCAACAAGCCAAGATCCCTTGATCTGTGTGCTTGTACATGCTTCCTGCCATGATGTGGTATTTTTGGGCTCTCACAACCTCCCTATTCCGTGTGTTCACCACTGGATGATTAGGCCCGTACGTCAATACTGGTACCAACGACTTAGCCCACTGTGGTACGACTTCCAAGTTAAACAAGTAAGCATCAGGGAGATCATCTGATACTCCTTGTGGGGCTTCTCCAGATGTGAGCCTAGAAAGATGATCAGCTCTCAAATGAGTCCTCCCTTTCCTTACCACAACCTCGAAATCATATTCCATTAGTAAGAGAAACCATCTTACTAATCTTCCTGTATTGCATGGTTTGTTTACGAGGTATAGCAAAGCCTGATGATCAGTAAAAAATTTAAACTTATTTGCAAGCAAATAGTGTCTAAATTTCTTAACTGCATATACCATGCCTAAACCTTCTCTCTCCGTAGTGGTGTAATTTCGTTCAGCTGCATTCAACTGTCTACTGGCATAGGCAATTGGAAGATCCATATTACCTTCACCAGTAGGTTGTGCAAGCACACATCCAATGGCATAATTGGATGCATCCACATGAACATGGAATGGCTTATTCCAATCTGGTGTGGTCAAGATTGGTGCTGAACATAATCTTCGTTTAAGCTCCTGGAAGGAGTTCTCACATTCATCAGTCCACTCAAAGTTAGTCAGAAGTCCGTACATGGGCTTTGCAATGACGGCATACATGTGAATGAACCAGCGGTAGTAACCACAATGCCCCATGAAAGCTTGTACTTCCGTGACATTCTTTGGCCTGGGTAGCTCTGCTATGGCTCTCACTTTCTCTTCGTCAGTAGATATGCCATTCTTTGACACTATGTGCCCTAGAATTTTGCCTTGTCTGACCATGAAAACACACTTTTCTGGGTTCAGGCAGACTTGATATTCTCTACATTTATCAAAGATTTGTCTGAGTTCAGGGATATGGGTTTGTCTGATGTTGGAATGAGCACAAAGATCATCAACATAGACTTCTAAATTCTTCCTCAGGAACTCTTTAAATACATGGCACATCAGCCTCTGGAAGGTTGCTGGCGCATTGGTAAGTCCAAATGGCATTACCCTAAAGGCAAATATGCCCCACTTTGTGGCAAAAGCCCTTTTATGTTGATCTTCTGGTGCAATGGCCACTTGATTGTAGCCCGAAAATCCATCAAGGAAGCTGTACACTTCCTTGCCTGCTACTCTTTCTAAAAGATGTTCTGTGATGGGAAGTGGATAGTTATCTCGGATTGTGGCTGCATTGACCTTTTTCAAGTTAATGCATACACGCAGCTTGCCATTCTTCTTGGGCACCACTACGATGGGGGATACCCACTTAGTGTGCTCAATTTCATAGATAAATCCAGCTTCGACCAGTCTATCTATCTCCTCTTTGATCTTAGCAGCGTAATTATCGTTATATGTATAGGGCTTTTGCTTAGAGGGTTTAGCATCTGAGGTCATGGGGATGGTGTGTGAGCATATGTCAGGGTCAACACCTTTCAAATCCTTGTAACTCCAAGCGAACACATCTCTGTATTCTCTTAGCAAGGCAATTAACGCATGCTCTTCTTCCTCTGTTAGGTCATGGCCTATGTATGTGCATCTCTCCTCTCCTTCTTCTAGGGCTACTACTATTTTCTTGGTGGTTTCTTTGTTATCATAGGCCTCTCCTACTTGTGCCTCTTGTTTAGGCATTCTTATCATGACTCTCCTGTCATCTATCTCATATTTCTTAAAATTTTCTGGGACCTCAAACAAAGATTCTTCCTCTTCTGGTGAGACTTCTCTCTTCTTCCGTTTCTTTCCTTCTTCCTTTGGGGTCACATGTGTGGCTAATCTTACATCATTTGTAAGCTCTCCATGCCTCTGGGGTTGAAATTCTACTTCATGGAAGTATTCTTCATCTGATGCAAATGGTGGGTCCATGATGATTGACTCTAGGTCAGAGTCACTTGCATCCTCAAAGGCATCAGGGCTAGGTTCGCATTCTTCTAGAACTGCCTCTCCCATGATTGGCTCTATGGAGAAGACTGAAATATCATAACCATCCTCATCACAGTGAGGTGTCCATTGTTCTTCATTGATGGCTACGTCCATTGTTGCTAGGATTTCTGCCCAGCCATGGGGTTCAAATTCCTCATCAGGAAAAACTACAGGTGCATTAGGCTGGGTCTTGAATTGATCTATGTGTTTCTTTTGCACCTACCTCTCTGGCTTTCTCTCTCTTCTCTTCTTCTACTGCAACCTTGCACATCCATAAATGAGTGTCTTCATGCATCCATGAGGATCCAGACCCTATGGAATGCACAGATTCCGTGTCATATTTGGCTCTATGGATGGGATTCCATTGGATAGGAGGGACATCTCTATGAGAGTAATCCTTGAGATTGACTTTGGTCGTAACACCTAAGTGTTGCAGGTACAAGGAATTAGTTCCCCAATCCTGTACCACTTGCAACTGTCGCATGAATGGTCGTCCCAAAATCATCTCATAGGCATGATTTTTGCTAAAGTCACATATAGCAAAGGTATGTTCAAACTCGACACCACAAGTGGTGAGAGTTATTCCTTCTAGCAATCCTAGGGGTCTCTCTATGTGACCATCGGCCATCTGCAATTTCATTCTCGTTGGCCTGAGTGCCGGCTTGCCCCAACGCTTCCATAGGGAGGTGGTGGCAATTGCAACTCCTGCACCTGAGTCCAAAATTGCCTTAGTGGTGTACTCCTGATAAGTAATGGGAAGATAGGTGTTCCCTTCTTCACCTTCACACATATCTCCTATCTTATCCAAGGGTATCTCTGGCACTGTCCTATGTGATCCTACCTGGGAACGAGATTTTGCTATCTCAGGTACTTGTTTGGTTACATGTTTCCACGATTCAGGTCTAACCTTGAGTAGCTCTTCTAACTTGAGATTGCACTGCACGTTAGTGTTCTTCACTACCTCTGTGTTCCTAGGTATGACTGAATCTTCGTTTCTTACCATGACTGTGGGTGCTCTCATACACGTGGACTTTGCTTCCCATGGGCTGTGAAATGGGGTAGCTCTTGTATGGAATTGGATTCAAAGTCCAATCTCTCGTGAGACTGAGTACTCTCATGTTCCCCGTAAATAGATGGGATGTCTTGTGGGAATTGGTCGTGTGCATCATCCACAAGTTCAAAGGGAGGGGCGACTTCACTTTCGTTATCCCATTTATCTTCTTGATTTTCTCGTAGGAAGTCTGGTGCAAACCGATTCATAGAAGAAGAAGTGTCTGGCTCCGTAGAATTAGGCACATAAGCAACCTGGGAAGGAGGGCTTATTCTATCGTTGGTTCTTTCCTTGCTCTCATAAATGTTTGGAGCACAAGCTTCCTGGGGAGGATTACTTATTCTTTTACTTTTCTGAACAGGCTCATATGCTTCCTGAGAAGGAATGTAGGCAACCTGTGGAGGTACCTGAGCTTTCGAGGGAGGCTCATCTTCCTTTTGGGGGAAACGATAAGCTTCTTGAGGAGGCACATGGGCTTCCTGAAGAGGCTGGCTTATCCGTTCTCTTGCCCTTTCCTTTCTTTGAGGGGCAGGTTCCTTTTCTGATTGTGCAATTAGCCTCTCTATTCTTTCTAGCAGTCCATCAAAATGTAACTGCGTCTTAGCTGAGCTAGAGATGTTAAAGAGGCGACTAGCTTCAAACATGGTATGAGCCAATTCCACCATTTTGGCACAAATTTTAGTTCGTTCAAGCTCTAGCTCGGCTCTAGGGTAGCATTTTTCATGATCGGTTATGGTTGGCCCTTCTTGGATTCTGGCCTGATATTCTTTAAGCATCATATTAAGGTCTTCGGGAGTGGGATCTGCTAGGACTGATCCTACTCTAGGGGGTGGTGGGTTTGTATGAGGTGGGTTGGAAGGTGGCGGGTCAGCTAGCGATGGGAAAGGTGGTGGTGGGGTAGTGTGAGAGGGAGTTTGAGATGTGAGTTCAGTTATCCTGGCTTTGGTTTCTCTTATGCTTTCCTCAAGTTCACTCATCTTTTTAGCCCATTGTCTTTTCATTCTTTCTCGACTATCTTTCCACGCTCTAGTCCTTTTCTTGGTTATGCTCTCAGTTTCACTAGCTGTTGGGCTCTTTTCCTGGTTTACCCCTTGGTTTTGCTGCAATGCTTGAGCTCTAGTGACTACCTGTACCGGAGCAGTGGAAGTGACACTTCCTGTGGAGTTTACCACTAATCCAATAACGTTGATAGGCGTGATTTTTGGCATATTATTGGGGTTCTTTGGGCAATCTCGTAAGAGATGCTCTTTCCCACACTCTTGGCAATAGCCTTGGATCGTCACTGACTGGGGTTGTGTAGGTGGAGGTAAGGGACAATCACGGATGAGGTGATCTCCCTGACATCTGTAGCATGGTCCTCTAGGGAACGGGGGTCTTACCTGCCTAGGTTGAGGTCTAGGGTTGGGGTTTGCATACATGACATTTGCGTAATCCGATTCCCAACTAGATTCATTTGGCTCTTCACTATAGTAGGACTCACCATGTTCAGGAGACTGCATGAAGTAAGCCTGGGGACTCTCAACATGCGTAGAATCGAAGCTATGGTCACTGGGATCACTTTCTGAAAGCAATGGTGTTATGGGGACTATAGCTCGGTTTAGGTTTTCTTCTGCTGCTGCATACTTTACAGGGATCAAGTTGGATGGAGCTGGAGGTTGTTGGGCTAACACAGGCTGAGGTCTTTGCTGGGCTTGGTGTTGTGGTTGGTAGGTTTGTTGAGGTCTAGCATACTGTTGTGGTGGGTATTGGTTTTGGTATCTGCCTTGTTGAGGGTATGGCTGAGGGTAGGCTTGCCTAACTGCTTGCTTGTTGTATGGGCAGTCTTGTGCGGTGTGATTTGTGTATGTAGCTCAAGCGTAAGCACCACCTCCTTTACTTGTCAATCCGCGGAGACGTGAGGACCGGTATGAAGACCACGAGCAAGTGAAGGCACAAGTGCGTGAGTGAAAGCACACAAACATGCACACACATACACACACACGCGCACAAAGTAAGATCAAAGAGAGGAACAATGGAAAGCTTAGATTGCAAAAGAGTTCTGCCTGTCCAGACCTAGTGTCCGACCTAGTTGAAAATTAGGTTCCAGGGCTTATTTGAGGGCTCAAACGAAGTCTAAAAATTATGAAAATTGGTATGATGGTACTTCTAATACTCCTCAAGCTCGAGGACTCCTCGGCTTGAACAAAATGGAGTTACTAAAAATAGATAATGGTATTTACAATGGTTTTTAGTGATGAAAATCACTATTTTTGTAGGGGATTCTTCTGAAAATTTGACATACACTTCTTGGAGCTCCCTACTTGCTCCCTTTCCTTGTGTGTCCACCTTTTGATGTGCTTCCATGCTTTGTCCTTCACTTTGAGCTTCAACACTCCCCCCCCTCTCGAGTCTGTCGTCCCTGACATACCCTTGTTGGAAGGGTTGTTCCATGTAGTGCTTTGAGAGGTGGTGTCCATCCATTGTATGAGCTGGTTCCTTGGATTCTAGCAAGAATGTGTCGTTGTGAGCTTTAAAAACTGCAAGTTGCTCAAAAGAGGTTGTCAAGAGTGATTTGGAGTAACTACTGGCTTCAATTTGCTTCCGAGATATGGATGTTGTTCCCATAACGTCCGCTAGCTCTTCCAAAGATGATGTTGAGAGCAGTCATGCCAACTACTCATAACCCATAATGAATGAAGGGTAAGTGTGTTCGTGCCTGGGTTGAAAAAAGTATGTGCCTTGTGCACGGCCTTGTAATGTAGCCCTACGCATGCTTACTTGGAAAATGCATTGGAAGATCATGGTGCAAAAATTGCGGGTCTTGAGCTAAGTGCTCAAGGGTATGCTGACAAAGAGGTTTCCCAAACTATCATGGTTGTGGTCCAAGTAGAAGATTCTTACCATAAGGAAAGGTCAGTCGATGCAGATCTCTTCGTGTTGTACACCTTTCATCATGATGGATCATTGGTTGGTTTATCATGGTCGATGAATGCCCTGGTTGATGGTCCACCAAAGCATGACTCATTCATGTTCCATAAGCCAAATCTAGGAACAAGCTCTCTCTCTCTTTCTCTTCTTTTTTTTTTTTTTTTTTTTTTGGAAAAAATGGCACAAAACAAGAACACAAAAGTTAGTATCAATAGAAATATTTGACCTATGTCAATGTGCTCTTGTGCTTGGGATTCTCAAGTGTGTCTATGCACGGCCGTGTAATGTGGCCCTATATTAATGCATACTTTGGAAATGCATGACCTGAATGGTGCAGAAGACAGGGTTGTGCAAGGAGCACATGGTTGTCGCTCGTTCGAGGCTTTCGATGTTATTTGTGGATGTTGATGCCGACCTTGGTGGAGGTATCCATTGAGTCTCGAACTGATGTAATCCTCCTTATTGGAGTCCATTTTAGAACATCATTTGGCACTGTAGAGGTCACTTCAGGCATCTTTCTCTTTGGATGCTTTCTGAACTGTGGTATCCAGTGTGGTTGACACTTTGGTTCGGTGGAGGCTACTTGCACATTTGGCTTCCAAACCCATATCCTTTTTGCATGTCTTCCTACTAATGTTGAAGAGCTGATTTGATCTTCCTTTGGTCTCTGTACGTGGTTCTTACCCTTTTCTCTTTTTGGCTTCTTTGTTGAAACCTTTTGCATGTGGGAGAACAAAGGTTGTTGTGGATGTAGGAGCTTCTTAGGTACCCACATCTGTAATTGCCCTTGTTGAGCTGCAGCTAACTTCTTAGGCACCCAAACTTGTTGGATACCTTGTGATTGAGCGTGTCTGAGATGCTTCCTTCGTCTTCTGGCCTGGTTGGTTTGCATGGATGGAATTTGTGGGGGCAAGGTTGGTGGTTGCTCTCCTTTGCGTACCCATATCTGCTTCATGCTCGGAACTGCTTTTTTATCGAGTGGTGTCTTTCTATTTGATGTAGCAGTTGTCGTGAACGGTTGTGTTTGCTTGTGTGGTGGACGCACTACTGTGGCTACTTGATTCTTTGGAGAAGAAGAAAGATCCACCCGCCTTCGAACCTGGTCTTCCACGATTGACTCCTTCTGTATCATAGAGCTTCTGACACATACAACATCTTCTTTCATATGATTAGTCTTGGAAGAACTAAGAGAGTGTGTGGTGCCATGATTTAGGAGCATGCAGTTCTCTAATTCTAATGTAATGCATTGTTCATGTACCCAAACTTGAAGAATTTGACTTCTTAGGTTTAAGTTAACTGCATGGTCATAGATCCAATCTTGACCCAAGACAAGTGGTTCTGTAAGGTTCTCATCTTGACATACTAGCGCTTTGACTTTCATTGGAACATCTTGAAGGTAGATGGGAAGTTCCACCTCGCCCAAACAAGGGGTTTCCACACCTCCCAATCCTATGAGATAAGCTTCTATGGGATTGATGTTCAACTGCAAGTCTTGGCAGTAGGAAAGTCTAACTGCACTACTTGCTGCACCTGAGTCAATCAATGCTTTCACCGTCCTTGCACCCTTCCCTTGTCCTATCTCTATGGTCACAAAGGGTCTTCGGTCAATGACCTGAGAAGTTGCTATGCCTGACTTCTGACACATATCCATGTGATATTTTGTGGCTTTTGAGTTGACCTCGAGGCCTAATCGCCTTAACTTATTTCGCCTAATACGCTCCCTGGCCTCTACCTGTGCTTCTTCTCTCACTCTTAACTCTTCTTCTTTTCGCTTCTTAGCAGTGTTGAGTCTCATTAGCATATCCTCAGTAAGAGGTTCTTGATATAGCTTTACTCTACAGCCACTAATATAGTTTGGCAAGATATCTCCTTCTAGAGTGGCCAACTGAACTGCACCACTAGTGGAAATTTTATTAATGATCATGGGTCCGTATCCTCTTTTTTCCAACTTACGGGCATGTTGTTTTAGTGTGTATACCAACACTAGATCTCCCTCTTTCAATCCCTTATCCTTGATGTGTGCATCAAAGTATGCCTTTTGCCTCTTCTTTGCAGCGTAGATGCCTGCTGCCGCTCGTAGCCTCGTCTCACCCAAGCGTTCGAGATCAAAGATCCTAGAGGACAATTCATGCCCATTCCACTCATACTCTTGTGCTACTTTTAAGGCAGGGATTAAGAAATCTAATGGTAGCACAGCGTTCTGTCCGAAGACCATCTGAAATGGGGTGGCATTAAGTACCGTTTTGTAGGCAACTCGATAAGCCCAAACAGCATGATGAAGTTGTTTGTCCCAGTCAGAGCGTTTATTATTTACCAGTTTTGTCAATACGTTACAGAGGATCTTATTGGTACTCTCGGCTTGTCCGTTGGCTTGTGGGTGATAGGGGGCAGATTTCTTATGTATCACCAAGAATTCTTGGAGAAGATTTTCAATGACTTCATTCAAGAAGTGTGTGCCTCTATCGCTCACCAACTCTATTGGTAGTCCATATCTCGTGAACACATTCTCAAATAAGAACTTAGCCGTAGTCTGAGCATCATTCTTTGTGGTGGCTTTGACTTCTACCCACTTTGTAAGGTAATCTGTGGCTACAATGATGTACTCTACATGGGAGTTTCTAGCTGGGGGGTTAATAGGACCTATGAAGTCTATGCCCCACTTCGAAAATGCACGTCCTCCCATCATTGGCCTCAAGGGCATCTCGTCTTTTCTCACTGGATATTGTGCACGTTGGCATGTGTCACATTTCTTCACATAGGTATGTGCGTCCATATGAAGAGTGGGCCACCAAAGTCCTGAGAATAGAATGGTCTTGATCACTCGGTCAGGACCAAAATGTCCACCTGCAACACCGCTGTGTGCAGTCTCTAAGACCTTTAAATAGTCTGATTCATGAACGCATAGTCTTAAGTAACCATCTTTGCCTCTTCGGTATAGGTTGTCCCCTACTAAGGTGTAGCCTTGAGCCTCTTGCTCCATGCTTCGTCTTCTTGCTAGACTAGCCTCTTTGGGTAATCTTCCCGATCTCATAAACTCTTCCAATGGAGCACTCCAATCTGGAATTAATGACACTTGATAAAGGGTCGCATGCTCCACTGGAGGTCTCTCTCTGCACCTTGGACAATTCTTAATCCACTCATGTATTTCTTTGTCCATGCTAGGCCAATATACTCCTAAACGCTTTAGATTCTGCAATGTTCGTTGTTTAGAATAGTGATTTCCTAGCATTCCTTCATGGGCCTGTTGCAACCAACTACTATGTTCATCATCCTCCACACAACAAGCTAATACACCCTCAGTATCTTGTTTGTACATGCTTCCTGCTAATATGTGATATTTTTGTGATTTTACAATTTCTTCTTGTGATGTTTTCACATTCTTATTTGCAGGGCCAAAAGTTAGGACTGGTACCAACTTATTTGCCCATTTAGGAACAACTTCTAAATTGAACAGATAAGCATCGGGTAATTCCTCAAACACTCCTTGCGGTGACTCTCCTGAAGTGATGCGAGAAAGGTGATCTGCCCGAAGGTGGGTTCTACCTTTCCTGACAACAACTTCAAAGTCATATTCCATTAGTAAGAGGAACCATCTTACTAAGCGTCCAGTATTGCAAGGTTTATTGACCAAATATAACAAAGCTTGATGATCAGTGAAAAACTTGAACTTGTTGGCCAATAAATAGTGTCTAAACTTCTTCACAGCATATACCATGCCTAAGCCCTCTCGCTCAGTTGTGGTATAGTTCCGTTCAGCTGCAGTGAGCTGTCTACTAGCATATGCTATGGGCAAATCTAAGTTTCCTTCACTTGTGGGTTGTGCTAGCACACATCCTATGGCATGATTGGATGCATCCACATGGACATGGAAGGGTTTATTCCAATCAGGAGTGGTGAGTATTGGTGCCGTGCACAAACGTTTCTTCAGTTCGTTGAAAGAATTCTCGCATTCGTCGTTCCACTCGAAATTAGACAACAAGGCATAAAGGGGTCTAGCTATGATCGCGTACATGTGGATAAACCTACGGTAGTATCCACAATGGCCCATAAAGGCTTGTACCTCTTTAATATTCCTTGGCCTTGGTAGCTCCGCTATGGCTCGTACCTTATCTTCATCTGTTGAGATTCCATTCTTAGAAACAATATGACCTAAGATTTTACCTTGACGCACCATAAACACACACTTTTCTGGGTTTAGACACACTCGATATTCTCTACACTTGTTGAAGATTTGTCTGAGCTCAGGGATGTGAAACCTTCTTTCTTGGGAATGAGCACATAAATCATCCACATACACTTCTAAGCTCTTTCGCAAGAACTCTTTGAAGACATGACACATGAGCCTTTGGAATGTTGCAGGTGCATTGGTGAGCCCAAATGGCATCACACGAAATGCAAAGATTCCCCACTCTGTAGCAAAAGCTGTTTTGTGTTGATCTTCTGGGGCAATGGCTACTTGATTGTAACCTGAAAATCCATCAAGGAAGCTATAAACTTCCTTGCCTGCAACACGCTCCAAAAGGTGTTCTGTGATTGGAAGTGGATAACTATCTCTAATCGTAGCGGCATTAACTTTTTAAGGTTAATACACACTCGCAACTTCCCGTTCTTCTTGGGTACCACAACAATGGGGGACACCCATTCGGTATGCTCAATCTCATAGATGAATCCCGCTTCAATCAACCTATCAATTTCTTCTTTTATTTTGGCTGCATAGGTATCATTATATGTGTAGGGCTTCTGTTTGGTGGGCTTAGCATCAGCAGTCATGGGGATAGTATGAGAGCAAATTCTTGGATCTACCCCTTTAAAGTCTCTATAGTGCCATGCAAACACATCCCTATATTCCCTTAATAGAGCTATGAGCTCCATTTCCTCTCTTGCACTTAGGTCATCTCCTATATATGTGCATCTCTCTTCGTTCTCTTCAATGGTCACTACAATCTTCTTGGTCTTTTCTTTATTATCGTATGATTCTCCTATGATGGCCTCTCTCTTAGGCATTCGTACCAAAATTTTGCGGTCGTCAACTTCATATTTCTTGAAGTTTTCTGGTACTTCAAACAATGATTCCTCCTCTTCTTGTTTCACTGCTTTTCTTTTCTTTTTCTTTTGACTACTCTCACTTCCATCCTTTGAGTTTACTGTTTTAATACTTGTGAGAGGTTCTTCTTCTTT
This sequence comes from Ceratopteris richardii, assembly GCA_020310875.1. Taxonomy (NCBI): domain Eukaryota; kingdom Viridiplantae; phylum Streptophyta; class Polypodiopsida; order Polypodiales; family Pteridaceae; genus Ceratopteris; species Ceratopteris richardii. The sequence goes on from CM035423.1 coordinate 61,938,474, forward strand.
CTGGGTGAACACTCCTATATCTTCTAGATAGTGCTGCTCTGAGTTAAAGCAACTATCCATCACAATAGACTCCAGATCATCATCATTCTCTTCTTCTTCTATGACATCACTAGGGTCACATTCTTCTAGCAAGGGTTGACACATGAACACTGAGATATCATAACCCTCCTCATCACAATGAGGTGTCCACTGTTCCTCATTGACAGCAATGTCCATGGTGGCTAAGATTTCTGGCCAGCCATGAGGCTCAAACTCCTCATCTGGAAAGATCATCGGTGTGTAGGCTGGGTCTCTAACTGGTCTATCTCCTAGCGAAGTTCCTTCTTCTCTTGCCTTTAAACGTTTTTCCTCTTCCTTTGCGACCTTGCACATCCACAAATGAGTATCTTCATGCAGCCATGATGGATCAGGTGAACTTTCAGAATGCACGGAGATGGAATCTTCTTTCGCTTTGTGGATAGAATTCCACTGTAGGGGTGGTACATCTCTGAAGGTGTAATCCTTCAAATTGACCTTGGTGGTGACCCCTAAGTGCTGTAAGTACAAGGAGTTAGTTCCCCAATCCTGTACTATTTGCAATTGTCGTAGGAAGGGTCTTCCTAGGATCATCTCATAGACATTATTTTTCTCAAATTCACATATAGCAAATGTGTGCTCAAACTCTACACAAGTGGTTAGAGTGATCCCTTCTAGCAATCCTAGAGGTCTTTCAAAATGACCATCAGCCATTTGAAGCTTCATTCTAGTTGGTCTTAATGTGGGCTTGCCCCATTGCTTCCACAAGGAGGTGGTCGCAATAGCAACACCAGCACCTGAATCTATGATTGCTTTGGTTGTGTACCCTTGGTAGGTGATTGGAAGATAAGTATTACCTTCTTCACCCTCACACATGTCCCCTATTTTGTCTAGAGGTATCTCTGGTACCCTTTGCTTGGAGCCTGCTTTTCGCATGTTGGAATCAAGTTCTGGAACCTGATCCTTCACATGATTCCAAAGCTCAGGTTTTGCTTTGAGCAGCTCTTCTACAGTGAGATGACATTGAACTTTAGTGTTCTTCACGACATCCGTGTTCCTTGGAACCACTGAGTCTTCATTTCTTACTAGTATTGTGGGAGCTCTAATCTGGAGAGATTCAGATTCCCATGGGCCTGGAAATTGAGGCAGTTCTTCTAAGGTATTAGATTCAAAATCTAACCTTTCGTCTTCTTGTTGTTCTGCTTCATCTCCATAAATAGATGGAATGTCTTGGGGAAATTGATCATGAAGATCATCAATCTCAGGAATAGGAGGGGAATTACCCTTCTCCTTGGCCCATTTCTCTTCTTGTATTTCCCGCAAGAATTCTTGAGAGTACTGTTGAATTGAAGGAGGTATTCCTGGATCCGTGGAATTAGGAACATAAGCTCCCATTGGTGGTGAGCTTCCTCTTTCAATAACTGGTTGAGCCTGTGGAGGTAAAGAAACTTGTGGTTTGTTTACCAACTGCTCTAATCGTTCTAGTAAGCCCTGGAAATGCAATTCCTCTTTGACAGAGTTTGTCTGATTGAACTTTTGACTAGTCTCAAGTATAGCTTGAGCTTGTTCTACCATTTTCATGCACATTTTCATCCGTTCAATCTCTAAGTCCGCTCTAGGATAACTCTTGTCTAGGTTTGCAGCTGTAGGCCCTTCTTGAAGTCGAGCCTGGTAGGCCTTGAACATCATGTCCAAGCCTTCTGGGGTTGGATCTGCAAGAACAGACCCTGGTTGTGGTCTATTTACAATGGGTGGTGGGGTGGGATGAGGTGGAGTGGATGGAGTTTCGGCATGCGAGGGGCTTTGAGATGCAATGTCTTCTATTTTTGTTTTCGCTTCTTTTAAGCTTTCTTCTAGTTCCGATAACTTTTTATTCCACTTGCGATTGGCCTTCTCTCTGGTATCCTTCCATGTTCTTGTTTTCCTCTTACTAGGCTCTCCGGATTCACTCGACTCTGATTGTTGTTGGAGCAAGCCTATGACAAGCCTAAGTATTGGCTTGAGTCCCACAAAGTCATAGAAAAAGCCTTAAAATGAAGACTATGTAAAGTTCACTTGTGAACTACCTCTTGTAACTTTTGAAGAGTTTACTTAATGTAAAAGTAAGAGAATCTTAAGTGGTTGAGTCCACTTGATCAAGAATGGAAAGAGGAGCCACGAATTCGTGATTTGTGGTAGGTAGAGAATCAAATCAATCATTGATTGATTGGAGAGTGATTGAGGGAAGTTAGCCTCCCAAACTCAACTATAAATAGATGGCAGTTTTAGTCGTGGTTAGAGAGACCTATGTGAAGACCTCCAAGAGCTGAGCTTTATGCCATATCAAGGTGTGATTACAAGGCACACATATGTATCAGTAAGTCATTGTATTGTACAAGCAATATACTTTCATTTTCATGATTATTTGAGTTCATCTTTCCATGTTCTTGTGATGTGTACTACTCACTGCCATTACTTCAGTTTTTCTCAGTCAGCTTGCAGAGATTGTTTCTCTGAACTTGGTTCATCATTTTCAGTGATTTAACTTGGTAAAGTTAGCTCTATAAGGCTACTATATGCTCACAAATTTTCATGTCATTTGGATGTTGGAATCTTCAGTTATGTTCATTTGAAGTCAACAGGGTATGTTCATCTTCACTTCTCTGTCAGGTACCCGACTTTTTCAGTCATCTTGTCAGAGTCATTTCTCAGTGTTTACTCATCAAAATTCAGTGATTTTAAGCTTGTTGAATTCAGCTTACTGTCTAGTATAAGCATACAAATTTTCATGATCATTAAATTCTTACATCTTGAGTTATGTTAATTTTTCTACTCACTGGTCTATTTCTGTAGCAGCCCGTGAAAAGCGGGATGATGTCATCACTTGTTAAAAGTCATTCTCAGTGTGTGGTTTGTTATTTTTGATGAGATTACTCTCTAAAGTTAGCTCTTTAAGCTACCTAGCCTTTCCCAAGAGGAATTAATCTAATTGCTGCTGTGCTCAGAGAATTATGTAAAACACTGGACAGGTGTATTAACCAAGAATAGCAAGTTTTCACCTCTGAGCTAACTCCAACTTATCTGTTTTGATCTATCTTTTTGAGAGTGATCTTCCAAGGTACATAGGGTGTCTAATACATCCATTGGCAAGCTAAAAGGGCCCACCATCTACTCCTGGAGTTCATTTGGCTAGTGTAGAGCAAAGATTTTGCAACACCTCTTCATCTTCAACACATACCTATCCATCTCTTCACAGTGGTATCAGAGCAAGGTTGGACAACATGGCAGATGGATTTCCTTCATCAATTGACAAATTGGACAGAGGTAACTACTCAGCTTGGTCATTAAGAATGGAAGCTTATCTCCAAGGTAGAAGTTTATATGGTTATGTGGCTGGAGATGAAGTTATGCCAAGTTTCAGGAACAAAAGTCAACCAACACAAGAAGAGCAAGAAAGATTGAGCACATGGTGCTCCAAGGATGCACTTGCAAGGTCTCATCTCCTCAACTCTATCTCAGATTTTTTGTTGCCTCACATTAGAAGTTGTAAGACATCTCAGGAAGTGTGGGATGCACTTGAAGCTTTCTTTGCTTCAAGTACTAAAGCTAGGAAGCATCAACTATGGCTGGATTTCACAACTCTCAAGAAGGCTCCCAAACAAAATGTGACTGATTTTGTCACAAAGCTCAAGGACATAGCAGATCAGTTGGGAAGCATTGGAGAGGTAATAGTTGAAGAGCAAATTGTAAGGCAGGTCATCAATGGCTTGAAGGCAGATGACAAGTGGGAAGCATTCACCACAGCTATGGATTTGTACATGGACATGCATGTACCTGATTTCAACACACTCATTGGACAATTACTTACTCAAGAGGCAAAGCTTATCAAAAATGGAGAAAGCTCTAAAGGTAATCAATCTTCAACTTTATACACGGATAAAAGCAAGTCTAAAGATAACAAAGGAAAGGCAAAGAAAGTGGATGATGAAGCAGGTACATATCAAGCTAACTATGCAGGTAGAGGAAGACATGGCAGAGGTAGAGGAAGAGGAGGTAGACAAGGCAGGGGGAGATCCCAAGACTCCAACTCATGTTCTATTTGTGGATTAACTAATCATACAACTGAAAATTGCTTTAGGAATTCCAGGAATCAAAGAGGCAGAGGATACAATAGAGGAAGTTATGGCTACTCAAGAGGAAGGTTCAACAACTACCATGGCAACTACAACAACTACAATCATTCAAACTATCAAGGAGGCTACAAAGGAAGGAGAGACTACAATAACTACACAGAAGACTCAAACAAAGAGGATTCATTATTGATCATGAACATGGCTATGCCACAAGGTAAATCTGATGAGCATGTTTTCTACATAGATTCAGGTTGTTCAAATCATGTGGGAGGAAATGTGGCACTCCTATTAGATTTAGAAGATCCAAGGAATAAGCATGAGGTACAAACAGGAGATGATACAAAACATCCTGTGGAGAAAATAGGCAATGTCAAAGCACCTGATGGAAACATCAACCTACTCAGTAAGGTACTCTATGTCCCTACCATAACAAAGAATTTGATAAGTGTTGGGCAGATAGTAGAGAAAGGGTTGCAAGTCAGGTTCACAAAAGCAGGAGCATTTGTTGAAGATCCAAGTCAAGGATTCAGAAGAATTGCAAAAGGTGAAAAGACAGGTAGATTGTTCACATTTGAATTACAGGACACTAGAAACATTGCTCTCTTTAATTATGGTAGTCAGACACTCACAGAATTGGAAGTATGGCACAAAAGGTTAGCACATATTGGTGAAAGGTCATTAAAGCAAATATGCAGGGACCAAAGTGTACTTGGACTTCCTAATTTGTCAAAACAACATATGATTTATAAGTGCAGTGCATGTCAATTTGGAAAGTCTCACAGGTTACCATTCATGAAGAAAGGTTATATGCATGGAGATCTCTTGGAGTTGGTTCATACAGATGTATGGGGACCAAGCAAGGAAGCTTCAATATCAGGATCAAGGTATTATGTTTCCTTTATTGATGATTGCAGCAGATGGACTATCCTATTCTTTATGAAACACAAAGATGAAGTTTTTTCATGTTTCAAAAGATATTTGGCTCTTGTGGAGAATCAAACAGGTAAATCACTAAAAAGGCTAAGGTCAGATGGAGGGGGAGAATACTTCTCCCATGAGTTTGATTCTTTTCTTCAAGAAAGAGGAATCAAAAGAGAGGTAACTACAAGGTACACTCCTGAGCAAAATGGAGTGGCAGAAAGGAGGAATAGGACAATTGTGAAGCTGCAAGGTCTATGTTAAATGAAAAGCATTTACCTAATTACTTATGGGCTGAGGCTGTATCTACAGCCACTTACTTGATTAACAGGTTGCCTTCAAAATCCCTTGATGGGATGACTCCATATGAGGCTTGGAATGGAAGAAGACCAAGTTTAGATCATTGTAAAATTTTTGGATGTATTGCTTTTGCTCATGTTCCTTCACAGGTTAGAGGCAAGATGGATCCAAAAGCAGAAAGGTGTGTATTTATTGGATATGACAACAATCAAAAGGGCTACAGGTTATACAACCCTACCAACAAAGGATTCTTGGTAAGCAGAGATGTAGTTTTTGATGAGAACAATTCATGGTATGAAGATTCATGCAGGAAGGTCAATTTACCATATGATCTTGAAGAAGATTTTCCAAAGCTTGGTAGAGAACAATCAAAGATTGAAGAACAAGACACCTCAGAGGATGATGAAGAATGTCAGATGGAAAAGATCAAAGCATGGAAGTCTAAAGGTAAAGCAAAATTGCAGGAACTTGGACATGAGGCAGAATCATCACATCATGGCCTAAGAAGATCTATGAGGGAAAAGAAAAAACCAGAAAGGTATGGGTTTGACACCTCATTAGTAACTAAACATTCTATCTACATAGCACAGGACATAAACCAAGAGGAGCCATCATCATTTGAAGAGGCCAAAGCAAAAACAGAATGGAAGCATGCAATGAAGGAAGAGATTGAAGCACTTGAGGAAAACAACACTTGGGATTTGGTGCCCAAGACTTCATCCATGAAGGTAATAGGCTCAAGATGGGTCTATAAACTCAAGAAAAATTCTGATGGTTCAATTAACAGGTATAAGGCAAGGCTTGTGGCAAAAGGCTTTGCACAAACTCAGGGAATTGATTATGAGGAGACTTTCTCTCCTGTGGCAAAGATGCCTACTATTAGGTTTTTGCTTAGTATTGCCTCTTCCAAGAATTGGAAGATACTTCAACTAGATGTAAAGAATGCATTTTTGAATGGTTGGATAACAGAAGAGGTATATATGGCACAACCACCTGGTTTTGAGAATCAAGTTTATCCTGATTATGTGTGTAAACTTAACAAAGCATTGTATGGTCTCAAGCAAGCTCCAAGAGCTTGGAATTTCAGGCTTGTTTCATTCTTGCAGGACAAAGGCTTTCAACCAAGCAAAGCAGATCCTTCACTCTTTATTAAAAAGAGTAATTCCGAGGTCATCTACCTATGTGTATATGTAGATGATATTATATTGACAGGAAATGATGCAGATGGTATGAAGAAGATCAAAGATCAGATGAGAGAAGAGTTCAAGATAAGTGATTTGGGTTCACTTACCTACTTCCTAGGTTTGGAAGTTGTCTACAAAGATCATGGTTTGTTTCTCACTCAAAGAAAGTACATTAAGGACATGTTGGCAAAATTCAAGATGCAAGATTGTAAGATTGCAGGTACTCCAATGGAGGTTAATCACAAATTGAGCTCACATGAAGGTGAACTCATAGAGGACATCACATCATATCAAAGTCTAGTGGGTAGTCTCAACTATGCCACATTGACAAGAGTAGATATATGTTACAGTGTGAGTGTGCTAAGCCAATTTATGCACACACCAAGGAAACCACATATGGATGCTGCCAAAAGGATACTCAAATATCTCAAAGGAACCATAAATGAAGGACTTTACTATCCTTATGTATCTGATTTAGGTTTGAAGCTATTTTCTGATGCAGATTGGGCTGGCTCCAAGGAAGATAGAAGGAGCACTTCAGGTTATCTTACCTTTGCAGGTTCAAAGCTTATTTCATGGTCATCCAAGAAGCAATCCACAGTTGCTCTCTCTTCTACTGAAGCTGAATATAGAGGTCTTGCTATAGCTACACAAGAAGCTATGTGGATGAAGACATTATTCAAAGATCTTGGATTGGAGTTTGGAACTCCAACTATTTTTGGTGACAATATGAGTTCTATTCATTTGGCTGCTAATCCTATTTTTCATGCAAGGACTAAACATATTGAAGTTCATTATCACTATGTACGAGAGAAGGTTCTAAGCAAAGAGATTCAAATATCATATGTGTCCACTCATCAACAATGTGCAGATATTCTAACCAAAGCATTGGATGGTACAAAGCTTTGCAAATTCAAGGCTATGATTGGTTTGCAGGTAATCTTGGAAGATTGAAGACCTCAAGCATACTTGGCTTGAGGGGGAGCTGTTGGAGCAAGCCTATGACAAGCCTAAGTATTGGCTTGAGTCCCACAAAGTCATAGAAAAAGCCTTAAAATGAAGACTATGTAAAGTTCACTTGTGAACTACCTCTTGTAACTTTTGAAGAGTTTACTTAATGTAAAAGTAAGAGAATCTTAAGTGGTTGAGTCCACTTGATCAAGAATGGAAAGAGGAGCCACGAATTCGTGATTTGTGGTAGGTAGAGAATCAAATCAATCATTGATTGATTGGAGAGTGATTGAGGGAAGTTAGCCTCCCAAACTCAACTATAAATAGATGGCAGTTTTAGTCGTGGTTAGAGAGACCTATGTGAAGACCTCCAAGAGCTGAGCTTTATGCCATATCAAGGTGTGATTACAAGGCACACATATGTATCAGTAAGTCATTGTATTGTACAAGCAATATACTTTCATTTTCATGATTATTTGAGTTCATCTTTCCATGTTCTTGTGATGTGTACTACTCACTGCCATTACTTCAGTTTTTCTCAGTCAGCTTGCAGAGATTGTTTCTCTGAACTTGGTTCATCATTTTCAGTGATTTAACTTGGTAAAGTTAGCTCTATAAGGCTACTATATGCTCACAAATTTTCATGTCATTTGGATGTTGGAATCTTCAGTTATGTTCATTTGAAGTCAACAGGGTATGTTCATCTTCACTTCTCTGTCAGGTACCCGACTTTTTCAGTCATCTTGTCAGAGTCATTTCTCAGTGTTTACTCATCCAAATTCAGTGATTTTAAGCTTGTTGAATTCAGCTTACTGTCTAGTATAAGCATACAAATTTTCATGATCATTGGATTCTTACATCTTGAGTTATGTTAATTTTTCTACTCACTGGTCTATTTCTGTAGCAGCCCGTGAAAATCGGGATGATGTCATCACTTGTTAAAAGTCATTCTCAGTGTGTGGTTTGTTATTTTTGATGAGATTACTCTCTAAAGTTAGCTCTTTAAGCTACCTAGCCTTTCCCAAGAGGAATTAATCTAATTGCTGCTGTGCTCAGAGAATTATGTAAAACACTGGACAGGTGTATTAACCAAGAATAGCAAGTTTTCACCTCTGAGCTAACTCCAACTTATCTGTTTTGATCTATCTTTTTGAGAGTGATCTTCCAAGGTACATAGGGTGTCTAATACATCCATTGGCAAGCTAAAAGGGCCCACCATCTACTCCTGGAGTTCATTTGGCTAGTGTAGAGCAAAGATTTTGCAACACCTCTTCATCTTCAACACATACCTATCCATCTCTTCACAATTGTTCTACTGGTTTATCCTGTTTTAAGGCTTGTGCTCTAGTGACAGCTTGTATAGGAGCCACATTGCTACTACTTGAACTTGAATCTGCCACTAAGCCTACCACATTAATGGGTGTAATCTTGGGTGCACTGGAGGGGTTTCTTGGACAATCTCTGGGGAGATGGTCTTTGCCGCAATCAGGACAAAAAGCCTGTATTGTGATAGCCTCTCCTTGACTCGGAGATGGTGGGTGGGGACAGTCACGAATGAAATGGTCACCTTGACATCTGAAACAAGATCCTCTAGGGGCTTGTGGTCTCATTTGTCTCAACTGGGGCCTAGGGTTAGGATTTGTGTACATGACATTGGAGTATTCTGGCTCCCAATTTTGCTCCATAGGTGGTACCTCATATTGATACGAGTAAATCTCACTATGTTCAGGTGACTCTGTGTAATAAGCATGTGGACTACCTTCATGGGAGTAGTCTGAACAATGAGCATGAGAGTCATTATCTGGCATCAATGGGGTTAGTGGCACCAATGCTCTATTTGGATTTTCTTCTCCCCCAGCATATTTGACTGGAATCACGTTGGCTGGAGCTGGTGGTTGGTTTCCCAAGACAGGTTGTGGCCTATATGGTACCTGATATTGCTGTTGTGGTCTATAATATGGCTGTTGGTATTGGTTCTGATACCTACCTTGTGGGTAAGGTTGCTGATAATTCTGTCTAACAGCCTGCCTATTGTAGGGACAATCATGAGCCGTGTGGTTTGTGTATTTTCTCTCAATAGTGCAATATGGAGCATTCCTTTCTCTAATGTTTTGGTTTTGCATTGGGCATACATTAGCCATGTGGTCGCCCCCACAAGTATAACACCGATTCACTGGAGTGACTCTCTGTGTTTGTTTATTTTGGACTCCCAGCTTCTTGGCAACTTGCTCAGCTATCTCTTCTATTTCTGTGGAGATCTTTGAAGTATGACTAGTAGAACTATCCGAATCTTTGTAGAGTTTGGACAATCCTAACTCCTCACCCAAGTTATCTTCTATGTCAATGCATGTCCGCACGCACTCTTCTATGGATCTCGGCTCTTTCAAATATACATATGATCTTAACTTTGTGCTCAGTAAGCCATCTAAGAACAAAGCCACTTGTTTGGCTGGTGTGGGTAACTCGGGAGCAGGGCATCTTTCTAGGTACTGTCTGAACCTTCTACCTGCTAGTCGCACTGTTTCTTGGGGTGTCTGCTTGAAACTGTGGATCAAGGATGATGTGTTATGCCTGATACCACTCTTGGAAAATTCTACAATGAATTCGTCTAGCAGTTGACCTATATCGCGATAGTTGCGACTGCTCAATGGTTGAAACCAAGCCAAGGCAGTGCCCTTAAGAGTCAAACCAAATGCCTCGTATTGGGTGAATAAATCCTCAACCTGTTCAGCTCTTAACACTTGTTTGAACTCGGCCACATGATCATAAGGATCTCCTGACCCGTCAAAATAATTCTTCATTGCCTTGATCACTTGAGTGGGTCTAAGGGTTCTTGGGTGCTCTCGGGGTCTAGGCAATGGAAAATCATGTTCATCTCTTTTCTGCCTATGTGCTTGATGTCTTTCTCTTTGAGGTCTTTCATTTTCAAATCCTGATCTATTCCTACCTACGGTGTGTGCAAAACTTACCTTAGGTCTCTCTCTAGTTCTTTCTCTCTGGGCTTCATGAGCGTGGGATGATCCTACTCCTTGGAGGCCACGTGAAACATTGGATCTTGGTGGGGGAAAAATCAATTCATTCTTCCAAGTATATGCATGTCTATCATGTTCTGTTACCAAGAAAATTTTCTCTGATGTGTTATCTAGGTAAACAACTTTGCCTGGCAACTCTGGATCCTTGAACTCGTAGATGATGACTATGCCCAATTGGCTAAGTTGATCTGGCTTGAATCTCCAAAAGGCTTCCTCTGTTTCTCTATTCAAAAATAGTTCTATGCTTTTGTTATATTGAGGGATCCAGTCTGGAGTGATCACTCGGGTCAAAACTGACTTACCTCTAGGAGTCTGGGGTCCTTGTCCTACATTTCCTTGTTCTAGGTCTCCTATTTCATTCTCAGGAATGACATTTCCAAACTCATCAGTCCTATCTGGTAGGTTGGTGACCACATACATGGTTCCTTCCTTATCAATGTATGAACCCTCTTCGAACTTGACCACCGGGTGTTCAAGTCCAAAGGATTGATCTGGATTTTTGAGTTGGACCACTGATCGCCTCAGACCATCCTCATAGATGCGAGCACCTAATTGGTTGGTCCGAATATATTCCAACTGTGTCTTATAGGGACCTTCTGGTGTTTGTAGCTGGGCAGTCCCTGAGCCACCTGCAGGTTTTCCCATACTAAAAGACATTTCTGAATCACTTGTGTCTGAACTTAGTAAAAGATGACCACTTAGTTGTTGTGCCCAAGACTTGGATGTATGGTTGACACTAGCCTCAGAAGATCTAATGCTTTGTTTATCCTTGCCTAAGTGTCTACCAGATCTCAGGTTCATAAGCTTTAGTCAAGAGTCCAAATTTTCCCCTTGGTATGGTTCAAAATTCTTTGGATTCCCCTTGGTTCCCTAGTCCTACTTGAGGGTCAACTTCAAATTATCATATCTCAAAATCAACGCGTTATTCTTGAAAAAAACAGTTGAGGTCGTGTAGGATTTGAAACGAGCTTTCCAACGAGCTATAGAGCTCAGAAAATGGACTTTGGGTGAAAACGTTATGCCAATTCAGGCTCCTGGGGGTCAAAACAGGCAAACAGGACCTTTGGAGAAAATCGCGATTTTGTGAACTTTCAGAAAATCACGATGTTGAGGCTCAGAAAATCGCGATGTTGAGACTCAGAAAATCGCGATGTTGAGAACTCTGAAAATCGCGATGTTGAGACTCAGAAAATCGCGATGTTGAGGCTCAGAAAATCGCGATGTTGAGGCTCAGAAAATCGCGATGTTGAGCACAAAATCGTGTTTTTGAAAATCGCGATTTTGACTCAGAATCGTGTTTTCTCAGAATCGTGTTTTTGGCATGAAAATCGCGATTTTGATCACAAAATCGTGTTTTTGAAAATCGCGATTTTGATCACAAAATCGTGTTTCTGAAAATCGCGATGTTGATCACAAAATCGTGTTTTGAAGATCGCGATGTTGATCACAAAATCGTGTTTCTGAAAATCGCGATGTTGATCACAAAATCGTGTTTTTGAAAATCGCGATGTTGAGCACAAAATCGTGTTTTTTGAAAATCGCGATTTTGACTCAGAGAATCGTGACTTACAAAATCGTGTTTTTTCACAAAATCGTGTTTTCTCAGAATCGTGTTTTTGGCGTGAAAATCGCGATGTTGAGCACAAAATCGTGTTTCTGAAAATCGCGATGTTGAGCACAAAATCGTGTTTCTGAAAATCGCGATGTTTGAGCACAAAATCGTGTTTCTGAAAATCGCGATTTTGACTCAGAGAATCGTGATTTACAAAATCGTGTTTTTTCACAAAATTGTGTTTTCTCAGAATCGTGTTTTTAGCGTGAAAATCGCGATGTTGAGCACAAAATCGTGTTTCTGAAAATCGCGATGTTGAGCACAAAATCGTAATTTGTGAAAATCACGATTTTGACTCAGAGAATCGTGATTCACAAAATCGTGTTTTTTGCTGAAAATCGTGATTTGTGAGAATCGCGATTTTGAGCCTGCTGAAAATCGTATTTTCTCAGAATCGAGTTTTTGGCATGAAAATCGCGATGTTGAGCACAAAATCGTGTTTTTAGAAAATCCCGATTTTGAGCGAAAATTCGTGATTACACAGAATCGCCTTTTTTCACAAAATCGTGTTTTTTACTGAAAATCGTGATTTGTGAGAATCGCGATTTTGAGCACAAACACAGAATCGTGATTTTTTCAGCCAACTTTTAGGCGGGAAAACAGAAAATCGTGATTTTTTCAAAAAAATTTGAATTTTCACAGAATCGCGATTTTCAACACAGAATCGTGTTTTTTGGCGGGAAATTCAAATTTCTGAGCGCCGGCTATGGCGAGCTCCGTATGAGCAGAAATTCATGAAAAAAAACACAGCGCTTGCTCTCCCTTGCTTCTCCTAACTCCTTCCCACACAATAATGCATGAAAAATGGTATGAAGATGGTGAAAACGCACTAAAAACAAGAATTTTCTATGAAGAAGAAGATGGAAGAAGGTGGAGATGATGATGATGATGAAGATGAAGAGGAAAAAACAGAAAATGAACTGAAATGACAGTTTTTTTACCTTCCAACGTCGCAAATCTACGATCTTACCATCACAACGCTCGTCCTCGAAGCTCTCTCCCCGGCAACGGCGCCAAAATTTGGTGTAGCTCAAGCGTAAGCACCACCTCCTTTACTTGTCAATCCGCGGAGACGTGAGGACCGGTATGAAGACCACGAGCAAGTGAAGGCACAAGTGCGTGAGTGAAAGCACACAAACATGCACACACATACACACACACGCGCACAAAGTAAGATCAAAGAGAGGAACAATGGAAAGCTTAGATTGCAAAAGAGTTCTCTTACAAAAGTTCTATTCTCTAACAAGCTAACCCCAAAAATGAGCTCTCTAGCTCTTTTTATAGTTTTTTGACTAGTTTTGGCCCTGTCCAGACCTAGTGTCCGGCCTAGTTGAAAATTAGGTTCCAGGGCTTATTTGAGGGCTCAAACGAAGTCTAAAAATTATGAAAATTGGTATGATGGTACTTCTAATACTCCTCAAGCTCGAGGACTCCTCGGCTTGAACAAAATGGAGTTACTAAAAATAGATAATGGTATTTACAATGGTTTTTAGTGATGAAAATCACTATTTTTGTAGGGGATTCTTCTGAAAATTTGACATACACTTCTTGGAGCTCCCTACTTGCTCCCTTTCCTTGTGTGTCCACCTTTTGATGTGCTTCCATGCTTTGTCCTTGACTTTGAGCTTCAACAGTGTATCTTCGTTCGATAGTGCAGTACTAGCTACTAGGGTTTACTTGGGGTTGAGCCATAATGGGACATACATTCGCCATGTGGTCGCCACCACAAGTGTAGCATCTCTTCACAGGGGCAAATCTCGGAGTTTGTTTGCTAGAGACACCTAATTTCTGAGCCACTTTCTCTGCCAGTTCCTCAATTGATGTGGATTGCGTGGAAGAGTGACTAGATGCACTATCTGAATCTTTGTAGATTTTGGAAAGCTCTAGTTCTTCCCCTAGGTTATCTTCAATGTCAATGCACATGTGTACACACTCTTCTATAGTCCTAGGGTCCTTCAGATACACATAGGATCTCAATTTCGTACTCAACAATCCATCCAAGAATAAGGCTACTTGTTTAGCTGGTGTAGGTAGCTCCGAAACAGGGCATCTTTCAAGATATTGCCTAAATCTTCTTCCTGCAAGTCTCACGGTCTCTTGAGGGGTTTGCTTGAAGCTGTGAATCAGTGAGGAGGTATTGTGTCTCATGCCACTCTTAGAGAACTCTACTATGAAAGCCTCTAGGAGTTGGTCTATGCTCCTGAACTGTCGCTCATCCAATGGTTGAAACCATGTAAGTGCTGTGTTCCTAAGGGTTAGACCGAAGGCATTGTACTGCGTGAATAGATCCTCCACTTGTTCAGCTCTCAAGACTTGCTTGAACTCCACCACATGATCATAGGGGTCTCCAGTGCCATCGAAGTAATTCTTCATGGACTTCACCAGTTGAGTTGGTCGCAGGGTCCTAGTGTGTTCTCTCGGCCTTGGCAAAGGAAAATCGTCAGCATTCCTTTGATTCCATGGGGTTCTATGTCTCTCAGGTTCCACTCTATTCCTTTCTGTTCCCGTTCTTTCTCTTCCCAGGGAGTTGGCAAAACTTACCTCAAGTTTGTCTCTACTTCTATCTCTTTGAGCTCCATGAGCTTGGGAGGTCCCAGCTCCTTGGTGACCAAAGAACGCATTAGACCTTGGTTGGGGAAAAACAAATTCACCCTTCCATGTGTAGGCATGTCTGCCATGCTCCGTGACCACAAAGATCCTCTCTGATGTATTGTCTAGGTATGTTACTTTACCTGGGCGGTCAGGGTCTTTAAACTCATATATTGTGAGGGCACTCACTTCCTGAGGTTGAGCAGATTTATATCTCCAAAAAGCCTCATCGGTTTCTCGGTTTAAAAGTAGATCTATGCTTTTATTATCCTGTGGAATCCACTCTGGAGTCATGATTCTGGTCAAGACAGATTTACCACGGGGAGTTCTTGGCTCTCTCTGAGTTCCCTTGCTCTATATCACCCATGTCGGTCTCCGCAATCACATTTCCAAACTCATCAGTTCTATCAGGAAGAGTGGTGACTACATATATAGTCCCCTCTTTATCTAGGTATGCTCCATTCTCAAACTTGACTACTGGGTGGTCTAATCCATGGGGTTGATCGGGGTTCTTAATCTGTACCACCGATCTTCTCAGGCCATCTTCATAGATGCGAGCACCTAGATGATTAGTCCTGATGTATTCCAGTTGAGTCTTGTAAGGTCCTTCTGGCTTTTCTAGATAAGCCAACCCTGAACTGCCTACTGGTCTCTCCATGTGATAGGACATCTCAGAATCACTTGTTTCTGATCTGGGAGTGTATGGGTAATCACTCAACTGTTGGGCCCAAGACCTGGCAGTGTGATTGACACTAGCTTCAGAAGATCTGAGGCTTTGTCTGTCTCAGCCTAAGTGTCTGCCTGATCTAAGGTTCATATGCCTGATTTATCTACCCCCTTGGACCTAAGCACACTCTCGTCGCAAGTTAATTTGCACCAATCACTTTGTTCTTTTGAGTTGAATATTATGTTTATGGTCTTTTTTGAAATCGCGTCGTTAGGAGTACTTAAGTGAATTTCCGCACTTGATAAGTGATCGATTCCAGTTTACCTTTTGTCCCTTAGGGTTTTCGCAGTTAAGACCTATTTACTTCTTGCACTTGGTTGATTAATACTCTTGGACTTGATTCGTTCCTAACGTTGCCCTAATTAATTACCACACCTAAGTCGTACTTAGCCTAGGCTAGGAATTGACAAAGGAGGGTTGAGAGATCTTCCAACCTCAATTAGCTGGTTGACCAGACTGCTACACAAGCCCAGGAAGCCTTCTCCCAAGCTTGGTACTCACCCTTGCTAGCTTGCTTTGGATTGCCTTGAGTGCACACAATGTTCCTGCAAAAGCTCACCAGTCAGTATAGCTCTATTACCACAAGTATTTGAAAGACACACATCAATATTTTCAGCCCCCCATGGAGTAACTCACTGTACCCCCTCAATCTTAGGACCACCTAGTCTCACCTAAAGGCCAACTTGAAAATACATGTTCTAAAACTCCACGTAGGATTTTCAACAAGCTTTCCAACGAGACCAAAATCTCATTAATCGGAGTTCGTATGGTGAAGTTATGACCATTCAGGCACTTAGGGGTCCAAACAGGCTCTTAGGGTTCAGGAAATTCCTCCCTGGTTTTTAGGTCTTTTGCCCACTCCTAAGGTTCTAAAGTTATACCAAGGTGCCTAAAATTAAGCTCAACTACCCTTCCAATCACTCAAAAATAACCCTAAATTTTCATGCGTTTAAAGGCCGTGTATCGCGATAGGTCGGGTCGAGGTGTCGCGATAGGTGGGAAGTGTCGCGATAGGCCGTGAGGTGTCGCGATAGATGGCGAAGTGTCGCGATAGCTCGTGAGGTGTCGCGATAGCTCGTGAGTGTCGCAATACGTCGTGAGGTGTCGCGATAGGTGGCGAAGTGTCGCGATAGCTCGTGAGGTGTCGCGATAGGTGGTGAGGTGTCGCGATAGGTCGTGAGGTGTCGCGATAGGTCGTGAGGTGTCGCGATAGGTGGCGAAGTGTCGCGATAGCTCGTGAGGTGTCGCGATAGCTCGTGAGTGTCGCGATAGGTCGTGAGGTGTCGCGATAGGTCGTGAGGTGTCGCGATAGGTGGCGAAGTGTCGCGATAGCTCGTGAGGTGTCGCGATAGCTCGTGAGTGTCGCGATACGTCGTGAGGTGTCGTGATAGGTGGCAAAGTGTCGCGATAGCTCGTGAGGTGTCGCGATAGCTCGTGAGTGTCGCGATACCTCGAGGTGTCGCGATAGCTCGGGATATGGTGAATTTTACTGTTCTGTCTAGTGATCCTGGGAGCTCTAGGCCTGCGCAGTGTCGTGGTGCACACAGAATCGTGATTGGGTGAAATTTTCGGAGTGTCGCGATAGCTCGAGGTCAACGCCTCGGGGACTGTGCAGACAGATTCTGTACCTGCTGAGCTTGCTAGAGATGATGATGGAGCTGCAACCTGCAAGAAACATGCAAAAACACACAAAAACAAGCACACACACTCGCTCTCTCTCAAACTCGCACACAACAAATGAGGGAAATGACAAGGAAGAGGGAATATGTAGTGGGGAAGGAGAAGGAGGTGGAGATGGAGAAGGAGGTGAAGATGGAGATGGAGATGGAGAAAAATCGGAAATTTACCAACTACTTACCATTCCAACGCGTCCTCTCTACGTCTTACCATCACACGCTCGTCCTCAAAGCTCGCTTCCCGGCAACGGCACCAAAATTTGGTGTAGCTCAGTGATGAGTAGCACCTCCTTTAATGTCAATCCGGGAAGACGTGAGGATGGTATGAAGACCTCGAGCAAGTGGAAGCACAAATGCGTGAGTGAGAAGCACACCAACATGCACACACATACACGCACACGCGCACACATGGCAAGACAAAGAGTGAGGAGCAATGGAGTTCTTAGATTACTTTCAAGAGCTCTTACAAGTTCGTTTCAATTACAATCTAACCTCAAAAATGAGCTCTCTAGCTCCTTTTATAGTTTTTGACTAGCTTTGGCCCTGTCCAGACCTAGTGTCCGGCCTAGTTAAAAATTAGGTTCCAGGGCTTATTTGAGGGCTTAAACGGAGTCTAAAAAATACGAAAATTGATATGTAGGTACTTCTAAGGCTCCTCAAGCTCGAGGACTCCTCGGCTTGCACAAAATGGAGCCACAAAAAGGTGAACATGGTATTTACAGGGGTTGTTAGTGATGAGAATCACTTTTAATTGGTGTAAGGGTTTGAAAAATTAAAGGTTGCCTTAGTGCTAGATCTGCGTGAATGCTTATAATTGCTTCTCCATGAAGAAAATTATTGGCCTACTTGCCAAATCGTCGTTGACTCCCTTGTCTGCTGCTAACAAAGACCCTTCTACATATGAAGAGGCAAAAGGTAAAGAAAATTGGGAGAAAGCTATGCAGGAAGAATATGATGCATTGATGGAGAATCAAACATGGGATTTGGTTCCTAAACCAAATAGCCAAAAGATCATTGGATGCAAGTGGGTCTACAAGACAAAAAGGTTTGCAAATGGAAGTGTGTCTAGGTACAAAGCTAGACTTGTTGTGAAAGGGTTTGCTCAAACATATGGTATTGATTATGATGAGACTTATAGTCCTATGGCAAAGATGACAACCATCAGAACACTCATAGCAATTGCTGCATGTAAAGGTTGGAAATTGTGTCAATTAGATGTGAAGAATGCTTTTTTGAATGGTTATATTTCAGATGATGTTTTCATGGAGCAACCTCAAGGATTCAGAGATGGAAGGTATCCAGATCATGTGTGTAAGCTCAAGAGAGCTTTTTATGGTTTGAAGCAGGCCCCAAGGGCATGGAACTATAGGCTTGTAAAGTTCTTAAAGGAACTTGGATTTCAAGTATCTAAGGCAGATAGTAACTTGCTTGTTAAAGCAAGTGATGATGGGTTCATTTACATGTGCATATATGTTGATGATATAATTCTTACAGGTACAGATGAGAAAGGCATTCAAAGCCTAAAGAAGCAAATGGAGAAAGATTTCAAAATCAGTGATTTGGGAGATTTGTCATACTTCTTGGGCATGGAGATTTCATACACTCAACATGGAGTGTATGTAACTCAAGAAAGGTATTTGAAGAACTTGTTAATCAAGTTTAAAATGAATGAGTGCAGGGTAGCACCTACTCCAATGGAGGTGAATCACAAATTGAGCAGATATGTTGGAGAAGAATTCAAGGATATGAAGTTATATCAGAGTTTAGTTGGTAGTCTTATCTATGCTACATTAACTAGGCCTGATTTATCATATTCAGTTGGGGTTTTGTCCCAATTCATGCATTGTCCTAGGAAAGAACATTGGATTGCAGGAAAAAGAGTGTTGAGGTACATTAAGGGTACACTCAAAGAAGGTTTGTATTATGGTTTTACATCAGATACAAACATCAAAGTATATAGTGATGCAGATTGGGCAGGTAATCCTGATGATAGAAGGTCAACCTATGGATATATGTGTTATATGGGAGATAAGTTAATCTCTTGGTGTTCAAAGAAGCAACATACAGTTGCTTTGTCATCTACAGAAGCAGAGTACAAAGGAATGGTTGAAGCTGCAAAGGAAATAATATGGCTTAAGACTCTCATGAAGAGTTTTGACACTATACAGAGTACACCTATCATATATGGAGATAACATGAGTTCATTATATCTAGCTGCTAACCCTGTTTTTTATCCCAGGACCAAACACATTGAGATTCAGTATCACTTTCTAAGAGAGAAGGTGATGGATAAAGAGATTGAAGTAATACATACTTCAACAAAAGATTAGATAGCTGGTATGCTTACAAAAAGCTTGGATGGACCAAAGCTACAGAAGTTCAAAGACATGGCAGGTATAAAGAAGACAGAGAAAACCTCAATTGATGATTGAGGGGGAGCTATTGGTGCAGGACAATCACCAATTGATGCTTTGACATGGAAATGAAGTCAAGGATTTGAGAAGAGAACAAGTTGTGAAGCATGAAGGAAGGATACATTCAGAATTTGGAAGATGTGTACACATATGTACATTAGTTCAGATATAGATCACTTATACTTTTGGTTAATCATAAGTTTGTAAATATTTGCCTATAAATACTATGGAAAATGTCACGGCAAGTATGAGAAAGTATGAGAATAGTGTATTGAGAAGTTGTAAGAGTCATTAGACCTCCTAGAAGTGAGTTGAAGTCTCTCTCATCACTCAATTGTAATTTTCTGAGAAATAGAAGAAACGTTGCGCCCGATGTTTCTGTGTTTTCTCCTTCTGTGGTAGATCTTTTGTGAAATGCTTTTGTACAAGTCTAAGTCTATAGTTGATCGACTACTGTACAAAGTTTTAGCTTCCAATTGTGATCAGACTAAGAGAATTATGTGTAGGAACATTCATATGTGAAGAAGTATTCACTGGTTCCTGAAACAGGCGCAAAATTTGATCTTAATGTTTTGTTCAGTTCTCCCTCCACAATTTAAATTTTTGAGCAATCAAGCACTCAATCTTTAAGTTGGAAGGTAAGCTACTCGTGGCTAAAAGCATTTGCTTAAACGGGTTCTAGATTGAGAGAACCATGTGTTAAAAGTTAGGGGTGTCCAAATCGACTTTTCAGAAGTGCAGATTTAGACATAGGTAACTTGTTAAGTAGATTTCTCAAAATCTACTGAGCCTTTTGAAGTAATTTAACTTGGAGGAGGTGCGCAATCTTTAGGTGACACCTTTTTCAAAGTTTTATCAAAAACTTTACACATTTGATAAGTCAATATGAGAGATATGTGCAGCAGACTTTCTTTGTAGTCATCTTCTTCACAGTTTGTTTAAGAATTTGATAATTGGTCATTGATCCTTTAAATTGGTGAAGGTTTTGACTTACTCTTGATATAGAGGTGCTCTAATTTCAAGAGTAGGTTGTTCTTTTGGAGATTAACACTCTCCATCAGTCATTACATACGGTCCAGGACGTCAACAATGTCAGTTAGATGCCCTGTCCAAAAGATCTTACCTTGCACCAAAGAAGGGTGAAGAGGCTTTTGATCAACAAGAGAGTGTATTACTCAAGCTGAGCATCTCCAGTTAGCAGCTATCTCTTCAACCCATCATGAAGATTCAGTCTTGAATTATTTGATCCATGAGAATCTACCACAAGATGAATTGTTCTGTAATGTTAAGCAAAAAATTCAAGAAGGAAAAGTCCAAGAAGTAAATGAATTTCAGGAAAAGGATGGGTTACTATTCTATAAGAACCTATTGTATGTCCCTCCAAGAAATCCTAGGATCCAAGTGCTTCAACAACATCATGACAACCTTGCAGCAGGACATTTTGGAGTAAATGAAACAATAGAACTCATATCAAGGGATTTTTGGTGGCCTCAAATGTGGAAGGAAGTCAAAGAATATATTCGAACCTGTGACACTTTCAATAGATCTAAGGTACCGCAACATAAACCTCATGACCTCTTGCAACCTTTACCTATTCCAGAAAGGCCATGGGCTTCACTGTCTATGGATTTCATCACAGATCTACCAAAGTCAGATAAGTATGATGCCATTCTTGTTATTGTGGATAGATTTACAAAGATGGCACACTTCATTCCAACTACAAAGGCAATCATAAGTGCAGTCTCTACTAGACGTTTTCTCATATACATCTTTAGGCTTCATGGATTGCCTGATGATATTGTTAGTGATCGAGGTCCATAGTTCACATCCAACTTTTGGAACAGTCTTTGCAAGCTCCTTGGTGTTCAAGTTAAACTATCTACAACAAATCATCCATAGACTGATGGACAACGAGAACGGGTGAATCAAGTCCTAGAGCAATATCTCTGTTGCACTAGCAACTATCACCAAAATGATTGGTTTGAGTTGTTACCCTTTGCAGAGTTTTCCTATAACAATAGTGTTCATGCATCTAGTAAGCAAACCCCCTTCTTTTAAAACTATGCACAACATCCAAGGATGGATATACAACTCTGAAATCATGTCGAGAATCCAGCTGCCAGAGACAAGGCCCAATACCTGATGGACATTCACAAAGAGCTCAAGGAAGAGATCCATAAAGCTCAAGAACAATATAAGTACTATGGAAATCAACATCATGTCCAGAATCCATCATATCAAATTGGGGATAAAATATGGTTACTCAGAAACAATTTGCAAACGTCAAGGCCTTGTGCAAAGTTAGATCATCAAAGATTTGGTCCATTTACCATCTTGGCCAAGATTAATCCAATCGCCTTCAAGCTCCAACTACCAAGTACCATGAGAATACATCCAGTTTTCCATGTATCCATGTTGGAACTATATCACATTTCACCATTGAGAGGGGAGAGACCTAGTTGTTCACCACCTATCGAGATTGATGATCATGAAGAATTTGAAGTCGATCATGTCTTAGATTCGAGAATATCCTGAGGAAGATTAGAGTACCTTATTCATTCGAAGGGGTATGACATCAGTGATCGTACTTGGGAGCATACAGAAAACCTTCAGAGAGCACCAATCAAGGTTTGATAATTCCATAAGAGAAATCCAATGAAGTGAAGACCAAAGAACATGACCGCTCCTTGTGGAACGCTGTCGGGAAGGAAGTCGGGTGTATGGGCCAACGTGGGGTTGGATCAGGCCCCGTGTGTGCACCATTCCCACTATCCAGCTGGCAGGGTCTCTACGCTGGGTGCCTCGCCCTCTCACTCTCTAGTGCGGCGATCCTCGTAGGGCCCTACCCTCTCGGAAGAGACGAGACGAACGTGCGTATGCACAGTGACTTTCATGTTTGAGCACTGTATCTGGATTTTCTCTCTCCCGTAGGCAAAGAAGGAGGTTAGGCGAATGGGAAGGGCCGGCGCGGGGTTGGATCAGGCCCCATGTGTGCGCCATTCCCACTGTCCAATGAGCGGCATCTGCGTATTGGGCACCTCGCCCTCTCTCTTCTTCGACACCTATAGCAAGAGGTCTACATTATATCTGGCCGATCCACACTGTAGCGGCGGCATATATTTATATTCACTTGTTCTGCACTGTAGTGGATTTCCGTATCACTCACCCGCACTGTAGCGTGGATCTTTGTATTACTGAGATTTTATTGGATGACTTCAGCATGGTATCATTGAGCTTTGTATGCACACCGATCCCGTTACTTCCCTGCTTTAGCATCGTATCTGGATTGTCTCATCTCCGATGCCTACATTCTACTAGCCCGGTCATTTGGCTCCTCTCATCCAAGGGGTAGGGGCTCTATGAGGATCAGCACACCAGAGAGTGAGAGGGGAGGCACCTAGCATGCAGATGCCACTTGTCGGATAGTGGGAATGGTGCACACACAGGGCTTGATCCAACCCCAGCACCAGCTCTTCCCATTCACCCGA
The DNA here is from genome assembly GCA_020310875.1 of Ceratopteris richardii. Classification (NCBI taxonomy): domain Eukaryota; kingdom Viridiplantae; phylum Streptophyta; class Polypodiopsida; order Polypodiales; family Pteridaceae; genus Ceratopteris; species Ceratopteris richardii. Next base: position 61,961,492 of record CM035423.1, read on the forward strand.
TCTCCTTCTTCCTGACAATGCGTCGCTTGAGGAGGAGGTGATATGATGGACAAAGAAAACCATCTTGAATCTCAAATTCCATGTGAATCATATATCCCGTGACTGGTTCAGAATTAGGAGAAATTAAAGCTTCCATTGTGTCTGCAACATGGCAAAACCTAAGATCGATTGTCTTCTTGCTCGATTCTGACATCTAGAGACCATGCTTCGAATTGATGACATCATCAATTCATAACCGCCCTTGAACCACCCTTGGAAAACCTATATAAGGAGGGGTTGACCAAATTCATTCTTAGCCTTGCCAATACCAATCTTGGGAGCTCAAGGAGTCGTGAGCACCAAAATAAGTACTCTTCAAGTTTGAGTTCTAGTTCTTGTCTTCTTCCTTGTTCCAATCTTGTCTAGTCTAGTTCTTGGACATCCTATCTTGTCCTCTTGTAATCTCATAGTATGAGATCTTGTTAGGTTCTTTCTTTTATCTAGTTCATCTCCCAGAAGGGAGTTCTTGTAATCAAACTACCTTATCTCATACTTATGATCCCAGGTTGTGGGAGCTCCTGTATCATCTCTAGTCCAGTTTTCTATACCTATTGGTCCCAGTTTGTGGGACATCTTGTATTGGTTACATCTTCTTGTATTATTTTCCATACATGGGTGTTATTGTAATCATAATTGTATTTCCAAAATCTTGGCTAGTGAAGTCACATAGCACAATCTAGTGCTCCCTTGACAATACTTATCTTTCGATCACCTATCAAGATTACACAACCAAAGCGATCATAGATTCAGGTGTTGGTGTTGCTATTGTGACCACCTCCTTGTGGAAGCGATGGGGCAAACCCACATTAAGACCAACTAGAATGAAGCTTCGAATGGCGTACGGCCATGTTGAAACACCTCTAGGATTCCTCAAAGGGATAACTCTAACCACTTGTGGTGTAGAGTTTGAACACATATTTGCTATATGTGACTTTGAGAAAAATAATGTCTATGAGATGATCCTAGGAAGACCCTTCGTACGACAACTACAAATAGTACAGGATTGGGGAACCAGATCCTTGTACTTGCAACACTTAGGGGTCACCACCAAGGTCAATCTTAAAGACTATAAATTCAGAGATGTACCACCCCTACATTGGAATCCTATCCACAAAGCAAAAGAAGATTCTATGTCCGTGCATTTTGGAAGTTCACCTGAACCTTCATGGATATGAAGATACTCACTTGTGCATGTGCAAGGTTGTAGAGGAAGAGGAAAAATGCCTCAAAGCAAGAGAAGAAGGAACTCCTCAAGGAGATAGACTAGTTAACGACCCAGCCTATACACCAATGATATTTCCAGATGAGGAATTTGGGCCTCATGGTTGGGCAGAAATCTTGGCCACCATGGACATTACTATCAACGAAGAACAATGGACACCTCATTGTGATGAGGAGGGTTATGATATTTGAGTGTTCATGTGTAAGCCCTTGTTGGACAAACGTGACCCTAGTGATGTCATAGAAGAAGAAGAGAACGATGATGATCTAGAGTCCATTGTAATGGATAGTTGCTTTAATTGAGAAAATCACAATCTAGAAGATGTAGAAGTATTCACCCAAAAAGAAGAAGAGCCTCTCACAAGCATTAAAACGGTAAATTCAAAGGATGGAAATGAAGGAGGTCAAAAGAAAAAGAAAAGAAAATCTTTGAAACAAGAAGAGGAAGAATCATTGTTTGAAGTACCAGAAAACTTCAAGAAGTATGAAGTTGAAGACTGAAAAATTTTGATACAAATGCCTAAGAGAGAGGCTATCATAGGAGAAGCATATGATAATAAAGAAAAGACCAAAAGAATTTGTAACCATTGAGGAGAACGAAGAGAGATGTACATACATAGGAGATGACCTAAGTGTAGAAGAAGAAATGGAGCTTGTAGCTCTATTTAGGGAATATAGGGATGTGTTTGCATGGCACTATAGAGACTTGAAGGGAGTAGATCCGAAAATTTTCTCTCATATGATCCACTACTTATGCCAAATCCACTAAACAAAATCCCTACACATATAATGACACTTATGTGGCTAAAATAAAAGAAGAAATCGGCAGGTTGATCGAAGCTAGATTTATCTATGAGATTGAGCATACTGAATGAGTTTCCCCCATTGTAGTGGTGCCCACGAAGAACATAAAGGTACGAGTATGTATCAACCTTAAAAACATTAATGTTGCTACGATTAGAGATAGTTATGTGCTTGCAATCACTTAACATTGATTGGAACATGTTGCAGGCAAGGAATTTTGTAGCTTCCTTGATGGATTCAGGTTACAACCAAGTAGCCATTGCCCCAGAAGATCAACACGAAACAGCTTTTGCTACAGAGTGGGGAATCTTTGCATTCGGTGTGATGCCATTTGGTCTCACCAATGCACCTGCAACATTCGAAAAGCTCATGTGTCATGTCTTCAAAGAGTTCTTGCAAAAGATCTTAGAAGTATATGTGGATGATTTATGCGCTCATTCCCAAGAAAGAAGATACCACATCCCTAAGCTCAGACAGATCTTCAACAAGTGTAGAGAATATCGAGTGTATCTCTATCCTGAAAAGTGTGTTGATGGTATGAAAATGTAAGATCTTAGGTCATATTGTTTCTAAAAATGGAATATCAACATATGAGGACAAGATAAGAGGCATAGCAGAGTTGCTGAGGCCAAAGAACGTTAAAGAGATACAAGCCTTTATGGGCCATTGTGAATATTATTGTAGGTTCATCCACATGTATGTGATCATAGCAAAACCTCCTTATGCCTTGGTGACAAATTTTGAGTGGAATGATGAATGTGAAAAATCCTTCAATGAGATGAAAAGACGTTTGTGCTTAGCACCAATACTGACCACTCCTTATTGGAATAAACCATTCCATGTCCATCTATATGCATCCAATCATGCAATAGGATGTGTGCTAGCAGAACCCAGAGGTGAAGGGAATTTAGATTTGCCTATCGCATATGCTAGTAGATAGCTAAATGCGACTGAGGGAAACTATACAACAACAAAAAGAGAAGGTGTAGGCATGGTATATGTTGTGAGGAAGTTTAGACACTATCTACTGGCCAACAAGTTCAAGTTTTTCACTAATCATCAAGCTTTATTATATTTGTTCAATAAACCTTGCAATACAGGATGCTTAGTAATATGGTTTCTCTTACTAATGGAATATGACTTTGAAGTGGTTGTTTGGAAAGGTAGAACTCACCTCAGGGCAAACCATGTTTCTCGCATCACTCAGGCAAGTCACCGTAAGGAGTGTGCGATGAATTTCCCAATGCTTATCTGTTCAAGTTAGAAGTTGTTCCTAAATGGACAAATAAGTTGGTACCAGTCCTAACCTTCCGACCTACAAACAAGAAGGTAAAAACAACCAAAGAAGAAATAGTACACTTTGAAAAATATCAAATGTTGGCAGGAAGTATGTACAAACACGATACAGAGGGTGTACAAGCTTGTTGTGTCCAGGACGATGAACATAGTAGTTGGTTGCAACAAGCACATGAAGGATTTCTAGGAAGTCACTATTCTAAACAACGAACATTGCAGAATCTAAAACATTTAGGAGTGTACTGGCCTAGTATGGACAAAGAAATACATGAGTGGATCAGGAATTGTCCAATGTGCCTGAAGAGGCCCCTAGTGGAGCATGCCACTTTATCAGGTGTTGTTAATTCACGATTGGAGTGCTCCATTGGTAGAGTTTATGAGATCAAGAACACTATCTAGCGAGGCTAGTCTAGCGAGAAAATGAAGCATGGATCAAGAGGCTCATAGCTATGCCTTAGTAGGAGACAAGTTTTTCATCAGCATATCCTTGGGCAGTGTGTCCAATACCCAAGGTCTTGCACCATACTTCTCTTAATGCATTCCCCAAGTATGCATGCATAGGGCCACATTAGAAGGTCATGCACAAGGCACATATTTTGTTCAACCCATGCACTAAATGCACTTACCCATCATCCATTTTGGGTCCCGAGTACTTGGCATGCAGACTATGAAAGCCATCTTTGAAAGGACAAGAGGACATCAAGGTGACCACAACAAGAGCAAGGGAGAAATCCACTGTCAAGAGCTCCTCAGAGCCAACATTGACAACCTTTTTTGAAGAGCTCACAATTTTTGAAAGCTCATAAAAGACACCATCCAGCTGGACTACAAGTAAGAAGTACATACAAAGGGACTACAACTTACAAAGGATAGTAGAGAAAAAATGAAGAATAGTACAATAGACCCTGCTACATGGACATTCCCTCTCAAGTACTACATGGAACAACCACTCCAACAAGGGTCTGTCAGGGACGACGGACTCGAGAGAGGGGGAAGTGTTGACACTCAAGGTTGAGCACAAGCATGGAAGTGCATCAAGGAAGTGTACACACAAGAAAAAGGAGCATGTAGAGAGCTCCAAGAAGCACATGCGAATTTTTCTGAAGAAATCCCTATAATAATAATGATTTTCATCACTAAAAAACATTTTCCATTTTTGCAACTCCATTTTGTTCAATCAGAGGAGTCCTTAAGCTTGAGGAGTATTAGAAGTATCATCCTATCAGTTTTCATAATTTTTAGACTTCCTTTGAGCCCCCAAATAAGCGCAATAACCTAATTTTTAACTAGGTCAGACACTAGGTTTGGACACGGCCAAAACCACTCAAAAAACTATAAAAAGAGCTAGAGAGCTCATTTTTGGGGGTTAGCTTGATATAGATTTGAGCTTTTGTAAGAGAAATCTTTTGTAATTAAAGTCAATCCATTGTTCCACGCTTTGCTCCTACCTTGTGTGCATGTATGTGTATGTGTGTGCATGCTATTGTGCTTTCACTCATGCACTTGTGCCATCACTTGCTCACGGTCTCCATACCGGTCCTCACCTCTCCACGGATTGAAATTTATGAGGTGAATCTCCTTGCATTGGTACTTACCATTGTGCTAGAGTGACAACACCCACTCCAAAGTCTCCTTTCTCCTCAATAGAAGGAGGTGAGACTATACATATAACCATAAATTGCCAAAGCTTGAAACATATATTCCTCATGAATCTTCATTTAGCTTGATCAAAAAGAAACACACATACACAACACAAGGGATCAGATAAGAGAGTGACATACTTTCCCCTTGAAAAAGGATCTATTAAGGGCGTTAATCCCCAAAGAGACCTCCCATATACTTAGGTATAGCCTCACCTAGGAAGGAATCAACCAAGATGAAGTAAGCTACTCCTCCCTTAGAGTATGGACTAAGTTTATCCCAATGGGTGAAACAAAATCCGCAAGCCTCCCCTCCAAGGAGGATATGGGTCATGTCCACAAGTAACATGGGAACAACCACCAATCCTTAGGTCACAAAGTTCATAAGAGATCCTAACCATGTCCTCTTACTTGTTCCCAGAACCATGTAATCCACCATCAAATGTGGTGAGGACCTAAAATTTTCTCCCTCACCATAAAGGGCACACATAATCTTTTATTGCCTCTCAATCTTCTCCACCATGTATAACCCTCCCAATCCAAGCAACATCAGCATGCACTTGGAAAATATAGAACTAACAAGGTAACTATAAGCACTTCTATGTAGGTATCCATGTGTTAACACCAAGAAAACAGAATATTTTGTACCTCCCATATAGATTACACATGAAATGTGATCATCCCGAACCCACCCTTGGGAACATACTTTCCTTCCACAACTTAGTTCTAGAGATATCCACATCCACTTCTAGAATCGGGATCATGTGGTTGTCCTAAGGAGATCCTTAAGCAAACTCAGGCTATCTAGATACTTCCCTAAAAGTTGCCCCTACATCCCCCCAAATGAAGCCACTAGCAGAGGAATATGAAACTCACTATGCATCATGGACACAACAAAAAGATTTGGTTGTGTATGCTTTGTGCACATCATCCACTTCCTAGTCCTGATGAGCCATTGGAGAGATCTAAACAAGTTCTATCCATGGGCCCCCCATATATTTTTCCCCCAAAAGTTATCACAATAAATACCTATCTCTTCAATACTACCAACCATCTCCACACTAGGAAAGAATGATTACATAGCAAGTGTTGGTAGGCAAAAAACTCTTCCTTCCCTTTCTTCATCACCTTTACTGAATGATTCAATAGAGAATTTGAAGTCAACCTCCACACCCAAGTACATGTACTTATCCCCAATGGGAATGATCTCTTCATTTAGTAGCAAGCCATACCACATCAAGCTCCCCATCTTTGCCAAAATAACATCGTAGCCATACACTTATCCATCCCAAAATCCATTCCCCATAGCCAAGCCCACTCACTAATCCATCTACAAATAGTAAGCCTTCAAGTCAACCAATATTGGGTACACCAAGCCCTTATGAGTCTCCCCCATGATCTAAGAAATCATAAATATAAATGATGAATAGTGTGGGAGATCCCCAAAACCTTAGGAAATTCCTCCGAGCATTAGAACATGCTTGCTTAACTAGTGTTGCTCCACAAGAACCTCAACCTTTGAAGAATCATATAATTAGGACAATTGGTTCACATTTAAGAAACAAGACTTGATGTGGAATAGTGTCATATGCTTTCTTGAAGTTAATATAGCTATGCATTTATAAACTTTATGTAGAGCCCTTTCTAGCACCACTTCTTGCATGCATATGAATTTCCCCTTGCACTTATGAAAAGTGAAAAATCTATCTTGGTCTTGATTGAAAAGCTTTCAAGCCTCAACAACATTGATTCCCATCTTCACTAGCATAGAGACCAATATTTGACAGAAACAAATATCAATGAAATCCCACAATAATTGGCAACATATTTGAGATCCCCCTTCTTAGGAATCGAGGCCCAGACCGTAGTTGCCATAGACTCTAGAATCACTCCTCTCTCAAGCATATTTTCCAACACATTGAAGAAGCTCTCACCAACCAATGTGCTAGGAAAGGAAGAGTCAAACCCACAAACTATCATGGAAGAGAATCTTTGAAAATTCTAGTGGGAGTTCATCTCTACCTTTGTTTTGATATCTCTTAAGTTTTTGACAGGCTAATCGGATGTCAAACCATTGTGTTGATTAGTTCACATCGATATGCCTCAGCCAAACTCTAATAGGATGTCAAGTCCATATATTAGCATTTTGGCTCTTCCATTAGGGTGAGCAAAGATACCATCGTAATGTTCCTTCTAGATACAAAGTTGTTTGATGTGATCCACCATAAGTTCCCCATAATTAATAAGAATGTAATGATTGGAAGAGCAAGCTCTTCCCCTTCCACAAATGGCCTTCAAAAGAGGAGAGAATTTCTTAGGCTGCCCCTGTCAAACAAGGTATTTTCTCTTTTTCACCATACATTACATGATGTGGCAGCCCTCGTCCTTTGCCCTATCTCAAACCCTCTCACATGCCCCCTCATTTTCACCCAACAATGAAATCCCCTTAGGAGATGAAGGATCACCCCATTTGAGCACATTCCAAAATTGAATATGAGAGTTGATAAGTTGACAGACATTGGCATCCAATGGGAACTCGAGTCAGTACAAGGAGAGAACCATCTATTGATGGCCTCAATGTCGACTGAATTCTTTGCAATTTCTGTAAATTTATCAAACTGCTCCTATGCATCCTCTTGCAAATGCCCAAGTATCTTCCATTTGTTAGACATTATGAAGGTCTGGTTGTGAGTCTTCAAGTGGCTTGCAGTTATCCCAACTACAGGATTAGAAATGGGTGGAGTTGCCCCCACAAACTCCAAGTGCACATTTCACAAAAGAGGTGAGTGGTATGATAAAGACATGGATGGGTTTTTGCACTCAAAAGATTTTTGAAGTCAAACTTAAGCTATCCAAATATTCCCCAACCCTGAAAGGGAAAAATAGAATGGGGCTATAGGGACCGACTTCTATAGATCGACTTTTGATCGACAATCTCTCTCTCTCTTTCTCTCTCTCTCTCTCTCTCTCTCTCTCTCTCTCTCTCTCTCTATATATATATATATATATATATATATATATATATATATATATATATATATATATATATATATATATATATATATTCTCTTTGCCCTTCGATTTTTGTGCATGATTTCTCTGTTCTTTTTTTTTTCTCTCTCTCTCTATCTCTCTCTGTATTGAGCTTCATCATTACTTGCATCCATCTCTCATTTCTCTCTCATTCTCTTTCTCTCTCTCTCTCTATCTATCTCTCTCTCTCTCACCCTCTAGGCCATCTTCCTGTGCAAGTAGCTTTTTTTCCTTCTTCTCTCTCTACATTGCCATGCTTCTCTCTCTCTCTCTCTCTCTCTCTCTCTCTCTCTCTCTCTCTCTCTCTCTCTCTCTCTCTCTCTCTCTCTCTCTCTCTCTCTCTCTCTCTCTCTCTCTCTCTCTCTCTCTCTCTCTCTCTCTTTGTCTCTCTCGACTTTGTTGCTCTATGGTGCAAGCTCTACAGGCTCTCTCTCTCTCTCTCTCTCTCTCTCTCTCTCTCTCTCTCTCTCTCTCTCTCTCTCTCTCTCTCTCTCTCTCTCTCTCTCTCTCTCTCCCCTCTCTCTCTGTCTCTCTTTCTCCCCCTTCCTCTCTCTCTCTCTCATACACACCACCGATCTATGGGCTTCAACTACAAGGTAATCTCTCTCTCTCTCTCTCTCTCTCTCTCTCTCTCTCTCTCTCTCTCTCTCTCTCTCTCTCTCTCTCTCTCTCTCTCTCTCTCTCTCTCTCTCCCCACTCCCTCTTTCTCCAATGCATTCTACTCTACGTGCATCCATCACTATACTCTCCTTCTACTCTGCATGCATCCAATTCTACTCTCCCTCTGTTCCAAACAATCGGAATTGATCCGATTTCCTTTCTTTGAGAATTTTTCTTGTCAATGAAGATATCTGCTAGCGTCCTTTTTGCATATTCGTAAAGCTCCTGTTTGCTTAAATATGTATCATTCATATCATTCTCCAATGAAAGAAAAACATCACAAATTCTTTGTGCACTCGCTAAAGAGAAATTTTTTCAGCTTGTTCCCCTTCTACTACTTCATCTTCTATCTCCTGGTGAAGATCCATCTATTGAGCAGGATAGTTACTTAATAGCACCTTCTTAATGCAAAGCTTTCCTCATCTATGTGGATGAGAGAAAAAGAAAACTTTCCTTGGTTCTCTTCAACAATACATTGGCAAAAAAAAGCACAAGAATGTCTTGAAGCATCAAGTTTTCTCATATCAATGCGTGCTTGTGTGAATGAGACTATCCCCATCACATATAGATAGAAAGATTCTTGTAAAACATTGGAAGAGCCCCTAATTGTACACTCTTCTATTGTCTCTCTTTGAATATATGTAGTAAAATCATTCTCTGTCTCTCTCAGGTGACAAAAATCAATTCCTATGGCTTTTACTTTTCTGATAACTACTATGAATCTATGAACACCATAGCAAGGATGACATTACTGCGTGTGTTAGTAAATTCAATTATACATGAGTAGAGGCAAATTTGCACGATTTAATCCTTTGTTATCATCGTTCTTTGAAGAATAATGAAGAATGGTCTTAATCTCTCTCTCTCTCTCTCTCTCTTTGGGAGCAGGATATGAGAACAGAGAGATAGATTCCTCTCTTTCTCACTCTCCTTCTCTCTATGAATTGAAAAAAAAAATAACCATGAAATTATAACAAATTTAGGAGATGGAGGAAGAGAAGAGAGATGGATTTCTCTCCCTCTCTCTTTATCCCTTTCTCTTGGTTTTCTCTCAGCTCTCTCAAGAAACATCAAGTACAAGGACAAGAAAAAAGAAGAAAATACCTCAAAATAAGTGGGAAAACCAAATGAACAGCCACTATCTATTAATATAGATCTCTAGGAATCCAATTTTTCAATTTTAGATGATTCTCTAGAATTTTCCAAGATTCTTCTCTTTCTCTTCTTTTCTAACTTTGGGGCTTCTTTTTCCAATTTTAGAAAATCCCATTCTATTTTTGGTTTCTATTTCTCATTTTATTTTCTATTTTTCTTTTTATATTTTTATTTATTTTTCTTTCTCTTTTTATTTTTGACTAAGGCTTTAATTTTTTTCACACCTACATACAAATTTAATGAAATTAAGGGGTTATAATTAGGATGAATTGTGATTCGAAGGTTCTAACCTAGGGTTTTCATTTGGGAAAGGTTTAGCTTTTCAAGGGTGTGGAACAAGTTAATGAACTCACAAATAAATATGCAATTCTAATGTACAAATGAAATGTTTTCATCACTCAACCAATCCAACCAATCAAATATTTAAACAATTTATGACTTTTCATCATTTTGCAATCAAAACATCATATCATGATCTGAAAAAAAAAGAAATAAATTTGAAAAATTTTTCTTGATGCATAGTCCTTGAGGGATTTCATCCCGACACCGGAATTTGATGTTGAACAATATCATTTAAAACAAAAATTTGCACAGAACTCTCTAATTGATGAGATGCTTAAATACATCAAGAGATGAGCAAAACCAACCCTTTCAACTATGGCATGCACGTATATATTCCATTAGGGCAGATGTTTCAAACCAAAAACAAATTGTCTGAATTGATAGCAAAAATGCAAAGAATCTTTTTAACAAGCTCCAAATTGGATTTGGTGGGAATTCATTTGAAAGGTATTAATGTCTAGCTCAAATTTGGCAATTTGTTTCAGAGATTTGGAGAAATCTTAGTTTTTCTATCTCGAGGTCTATCTCTATGGAGCCCTGAAAAATAGGAAGTCCCAGTGTTGAGTTTCAAGTTCATTCTAGAAGCATATTTTGCGTATTAATTGTAATATTGTGTGTTATGTATGCTCAACCCTACGTGTATCATTCCTCCATTAGGATGTTTTTTTTTTAATTGTAATCATGTTGGCTGCTATGATCATTTGAAGTTGATTGTTTCATCCAAAGACAACAAGTTTTCTGAGCTAGTGAATGCGCAAACCTATTTGTTCTGTATCGACTCTTTGTCCTTGATGCTCCAAAAAACATAATGGATTTTACTAGACTTATCACATGCTTATAATTTCTATTTGAGTCTCCATAAGCTCATGGGTTGGTCCTGTGCTAGTTGGTTGGACCAAACTTTGTCACTTCACAACTCACTTTCTTATTCCTACAAGCGTCTCCAAGTTCTTTCAACAAATAGGCCTAAAGCTTTGCTTATGAAGCACAAAGAACACACTCTTTTAAATTCATGAGCTCATGCAAAGAAAAACACCCACCAAGAAACACCCAAAGGACTACTTCAAACAAGCTCCTCATGCTTAAGCCTCGAAGACTTAAATCATGCTCAAGGTAATGATAAGATTATTCTTCCTCCCTATTAAATCCCACATGATGTAGCCTAGTGGAAAGAAATTTCTAGTTAAGTGATATTTGAGCAAAACATTACTAGGATGGGTAACTGCCCCAGAAGTACCCAGAACCTCCTCCTTGCTTATTTGTTGAGTTCCTCCCTTGTGTGCATCCAACATCCCCAATGGTGACTTTCATGACTTGCATGAAAATCTATACCAAGTTATAATCCTTGGTTGGTAGATTAGTCATAAGCCCTTGAGTTTTGGTGATCAGTATACATCTTTCACAAATGGCTGGTCTCCATACAGCCTATGGTTGACAAGGCCAATATATGTTTTATTAGAAAAAACATATACAAAAGTGTTCAGTGTCCATTTTGTTAGAGACCTCTTAATCTCCAAATGCTTGATCTATACTGACTTAAGAACACTTCTACATCAATCATAGATCAAATTTTACACAAATGTTACCATGATTTACAAAATCATTGACAAACACTTCTTTGTATGAAGTTTCTTCTTATTCAAAGAGTCTGCTTCAGAGATTAACTTCATTACCTGCACATATCTTCAAATTTATTCAATCTAATGATGTCCATACCTCCATGATACCTTTACACAATCATAACATCCATAATATCTTCAAAAGATTCATTAGAACTTTGGTTTGATCATTAAATCAAATGTATGTCAGAAGCCATCTATTTGAACAAGCGACTTTGACATAGTCAACTTCTCAAGTTGATTTCTCACAGCACAAGTCCCATTTTGCTGAATGCTTTTAGCCATAGATTCCTTACCTCCTAACTTAGATTTTTAATGCTCGTTTAGCAAAAAATTTACACTGTGCACTGAGATATCAGCAAAACTTTGACACGAAAAAGTGTGCGACTCTGAGAGCTCTATCTGCAGATTTTACATATACATGTTCCTACTGATCATACACACAACCTGAAAGGAATTAGGCCTTGAAACTTTGAACATAGCTTGATTAGCTTCTATATTAGGTGTGTACAAAAGATTTCCTAGTCCACTTGATCAGGCTGAGAGAAATCAGAGAAAAACCTGACATTAACTCAGAAAGATGACTCTCTACACATCTATCACATAGACCCTTGACTTCTAATGTCTCTCTCTTTTATTTCTTTACATAATTGACTTATATACATATGATTCTATACTCAGCCAGGATCTAGTACATTACTCCTTATCATTCTAATGATCATCTATACCCATTGTATGAGAATTTCCATCTATAATGTACATATGTATACAAGCTATATTTCTGAGATCTCTTCACTTTCTCCAATGAATTCTTTGACTCCATTTTAATTTCTAACTTGCTTCAAGATCTTCATAATCATCAACTGGGGATTTCTTTATTCCAATAGCACCCCCTCAATCACTAATTGTGATTATGCCATCCTTCTTTATTCTTGCCATCTCTTTGAACTTGTGTAACTTAGGTCCATCTAAGCTCTTTGTCAACATATCTGCAACTTGCTCTTTTGTTGGTGTATACAATACTTCCATCTCTTTGTCAAGTACCTTTTCTCTCAAGGAATGATGGTGAATCTCTATGTGTTTAGTCCTGGCATGAAAAACAAGATTAGTTCCCAAATATAATGAACTCATGTTGTTTCGAAAAATAATTGGAGTACTCTGATCGGTTCCAAAACTTTTCAATAAGGTCTTCAACCATATCACTTCTTTTGCAGCCTCTACCATTTCTTTATACTCAGCTTCTATGGATGACAAAGCAACTGTATGTTGCTTCTTTGATCACCAAGAAACTAGTTTATCTCCAATATAACAAAGATAAGTTAGTTTGATTCTATCATTTGAATTCCCTGTCCGATTTGCATCACTAAACACTTTGATTCTTGTGTCAAAAGTAAAACCATAATAAAAACCTTCACTGAGGGTTCCCTTGATATATCTTAGTACCCTTTGAGCTGCAATCCAATGAGTTTTCTTTGGATAATGCATAAATTTTGATAAGACACCAACTGCATATGAGAGGTGTGGTCTTGTCAAGGTAGCATAGATCAAACTACCTACCAAACTCTGATATTTCTTCATGTCATTAAATTCTTCTCCTCCATATCTACTCAATTTATGATTTACCTCCAATGGTGTGGTTGAAGGCTTGCAATCTTCCATGTTGAACTTGACCAAAAGATTCTTCAAGTATCTCTCTTGTGTAACATATACTCCATCTTGAGTATACACAATCTGCATTTCTAAGAAATAAGACAAGTTTCCCAAATCACTTATCTTAAACTCCTTTTCTATTTGCTTTTTAAGCTCCTTGATTCCTTGAGCATCTGTACCTATGACAATAATATCATCAACATAAATACACATATATGAACCCATCTTTACTTGCCTTCACTAGCAAGCTACTATCTACTTTTGAAGCTTGATATCTACATTCATTCAAGAACTTAACAAGCCTATAATTCCAAGCCCTTGGGGCCTGCTTCAAACCATACAAAGTTCTCTTGATCTTAGATACATAATCGGATCCAATTGAATGCATGAAACCCTCTAGTTGCTCCATGGACACCTCATCTGAAATATATCCATTAAAAATGCATTCTTCACATCTAATTGTGACAACTTCTGTCCTTTACAAGTAGCAATAGCAATTAGGGTTCTAATTGTAGACATCTTAGCAACTGGACTAAAGGTTTCATCATAGTCTACCCCATAAGTTTGGGCATAACCTTTAACCACAAGTCTACCTTTGTACCTAGACACCTCACCATTTGCAAAACTCTTTGTCTTATACACCCACTTACATCCAATTACCTTCTGGTTCTTTGATCTTGGCACCAATTCCCATCTTTTTGTTTTCCAAGAAGAACATCCTATGGTGTATAAAAGGTGGTGATCTTTTACAATTACATATTCTTATGCCTAACATGCCAAAGGATTTTCCTATCGACCATTCTTTCATATGGTCTTCAATGTTGATGGCACATCTTTTCTTTAATATCTTCCAGAGCACTTCCCCTCTAATGGCACTCCACAAGGTAGATGAGCAGCCAATTGTTTCACCCAGTAACACTTGTTTCCATTTGGTTTGTCTTTGTAGATTTAAAATCCTTTTAATAGATTGCCATATTGGGTAACTTCTTGGACATGAGAAGAAGAGGTTTTTAAGGTCATCTCTACCCTATGCACTAGTGAGGGGCCCCATATATTTTATTAGATTTGGCATTGATCTAGATTCCTCAATGGAGAATTTGCCACATAAGTACTGATTTTTTGTTCTTAATGAGAGGATGCCAAAGATCCCCGCACATTAGTTGCCATCTGATGCTCGACTAGTTCATGCACTATCTCTTGTTAAGTTGAATATGGCATTCATGGTGCTAACGGAGCCTCATACTTTTACCCAATTTATTAGCATGGGTCCATCTTAGCCCTTCAATCCAGGGTGGATCAGATGGACACAAGTCTTTGAGTTATCCCAAGCATTGATTATGTGTCTAAGGAGGAACCAATCATCATAACCAACTCCCATAGCAAGTTCTATGTCCTCAAATCTTATCTACTAGCCTTTCTTATCATTCCATAGATGTTTCCATTTGTTGAATCCTTTGCTCCTTAAGTAGTTTATTCTCTTTCGATGTTCTCTAGGTCAACGTCTTTGATTCCCTTTATAGGAAAACAAATTGAATCATTTTTCATCCACTTCCAATCTTTATTAACCTTGATATATGGTATCTTGTTCCAACTCTTCCATATGGAGGAAACCAAGTCCGAGCCTTTGGGAGTCATTGAACATTGAGAAAACATCAAGGTGAGAAGATTGAGATCCTTCCACCTAGGGATACTCATAAGCATAAGAGAGGATTGGTTCTTGAGAATCAATTTAGCCCATGAGGCTTCTGTGTTGGACCATGCTTTGATTAGCCATTTGTGTACCACCTTATTTGCCAAACCTCCCACATCCCAAATGCCCAATCCACCTGAATCTTTATGGTTAGCACACAAGGCCCTATTTATTTTGGGCATGCCTCTCCTATTGGGATCACCCATCTAAAGGAAATCTCTACAAATATTTTCAACCCTCACTCATTCTTTGTCTTTTGGCCTCCAACATGGAAGAAAATAGATAGTAGATTAAATGAAGAAGGTGCTGATCACCATTGCACATCATGCCAGGCTTAGATGCATACCATTCTAGTAGGCTAATTTAGCATCGAGTTTGGTGGGAACTGAGTTCCAATGTTCGACCACTAAAACTTCGAAGTCCATTGATATTCCAAGGAGCCAAAATATTCGTCCATTGTGAAGTTGTTTGAACCCTGATTCATCAAGAAATTGTGAGGGGTCCCCAAAATGGCCTTGAAATTAGCTTTGGAGTAGTATATTTTAGACCTAGACATAGCGTAGAAAATGTTTAGACAATGCCAAAAGGTGTTGATGCTATTGGGGTCATTATGCACAAAGCATTGGTGTCGTCAACAAAGAGTTCCATTAGCATTTGGCTTCAACAATGAGGGAGATGAAGACCCTAGATGTATCCAAGATGCACCTGATGGTTAACTAAGGAACCTAGTATCTCGGTGGCAATGGCAAAAAGGATTGGAGCTACAGGACAACCTATCTAATAGAGCATTTTCGTGTGATCTCTTGAGGGAGTTGGCCAATATTAATACAATTTGAGGCATTCCTAATAAGTGTAGAGATCATGTCGATGAATTTAAAGCCACACCCAACATCTTTTAGGGACTTCATTATGACATCCCATTCCAAGTGATTTTAAGCTTTCTGAAAATCAAACTTGATGAAGAGAACATCTTGTGAAGATTATTTAGCAAATTCCAAGCATTCCCACACATGAATAATGACATCCAAGATGGATTTGCCTTTTATGAATCCGTTTTGGTCTTTATTTATCCATAAGTGCAAATGGAGGGTAATGCGGTTTATAAGAGCCTTTGCTAAGATGTTATAACTAGTTTGTACAATAGTGATAGGTGTTGGAGTTTGAGGTTTGGAGAAGCATGCAAACAACACAAGGAAGAAGAACAAGCTTGGAGCACAACACTCAATACTAAATGTATTACCAAGTGAATGTAAAAAGATAAGTTACCCATTAGGGTTATAGGCATATATATAAGCCAAAGGCAAAAAGCCCCTAAAGAGGGAAAAATTGCCTTGATGTCCTATGTGTGTTCACACACATCACTACCAAAACATATCATCAAATATCCCCTAGAAGTGATGTAGTGAACAAGGAGCTGGCATTCATGTATGAGGAAGTGCCAAGCTATGTGGAAAGATATCAATCCCCAAAAGAAAGTAAGCCCAAAGCTTTGTGGAAAACTTCAAACTTTTACCAAGGTAGAGCCTTTGTGAAAAGAGCTAAAATGTTATCTTGTGTGGGTACATATGCCAAACTTATCTCTCTAGTGGATAATCTCTCCTTGACATAATGATAATCCACCTCAAAGTGCTTTTGCATGAGCATGGAACATAGGGTTCCTCCCAACTGCGAATGTGCTCTAACTCTTAGTGAAGATGGTAGTGGTAGAGGACTATACAACACTCAATTCAGACAAAAGGCATCTAAGCTACACACAATATATAGTCGTTGTGAAATGTTGTCCTATACTCAACCTCACAACAAGAAGTGGCCAGAGTCGGCTACTTCTTTTTCAACCAAGATATGCATGAGACACCAAGCATGAAGCAAAAACCACTAGTGGACACATGAGTGTCATAGCAAATAGCCTAGTGAGAGTTAGAAAAAGCATATAAATCTGGTGATAGTGATCCCCTTAGGATAAAACAATCCAAGTAGTCGGGTAACACTCAAGTAGCAAACGATGCACTTAACCACTTGCCAACGCTTCACACCTAGGCAATGCATAAATGTGCTCATATGTAAGACAACAAACTAAATATCACGTTGACTTATGCATATTTAACTCAAGAATCCAACAGCCTGTTGATAGAGAAAAACATCAAATGCGTCTCTAGCATCATGAAGACTCAACCATAAACATGTTTCCATAGGATTGGCAATAATTTTGCAATCTTCAAGGCCAAAATGCTACAGAAATATGTCAATATATTTTTTCTGACACAAAGCTATTCCCCCATCAACTTGCATAAAATCCAATGCCCAAATAATGATGCAAATGCCCCAAATTTGGCATCTCAAAAAAGGCATGCAAATCTGCCTTAAATTTGGCAATGTGCTCATTAGTACCAATGAGTAGCACATCCTCAACATGATGGAATTTAATCGTTCAAATATGCACACTAGAAGTGAAATGAACCCAATACCTACTTCCCTTCATACACTTGTTTTGCCACCCTATAGCAAAACTCTGATTCACGTGTCTTACATTGGTCCAAATGCCCTAAGATTTTAGGCACACTTACTATGGTTCACAAATTTCCAATAACCTATAGAACACCTCAAACGGATCTGTTTAGGTCAGTCAGCAATTGTGTACAAAATAGACTATGCAAAAATTAGGGTTATAGAGATACACCAATTTCTTTGCACATATAACTGATTTCAAGATGACCTCTTAGGTTAAGTAAGAAAATGCAATTTAAATCTCTTGAAATGGATATGTACACAAGGAAATAAATCTAATATAAGAAAAATATGACTAAACCTACAAGACAGTAGAGGGGGTGTGGGCTTGATAGCTCCTCCTTGCTCCTCATTTGTGCATATAACACTCTCCTCTACATTTTTCCTAGCTTGGACTACTGCATTTTAGATCCTTGAGCCTTTGATGATTGTCTCCTTGAGACTCCTTGAGTATATGTCTCTTAGTCTTCAATGACATGCAAGACTTCCATACATTGGATGACTTTTCACCTTCTTTTATAGCTTCTGGATGCCGCTCCCAACTTTTCCACTACCTTACGACCACCTTGCCCGACCTTGAGACTAGCGTAAGTGATTTGAGTCATGATTTGTTTCCACATTAAGGTCTTTTGACCCCTTTATCCACCTAAAGCTTGCATAATTCACATTTTCAACACTCGCACTTAAGGTGGTAGTCTCCATATCAAGCAAGCTGATAGCATTTGAAAACTTTGTTAACTTGGTCACATCCAAGCTTTTGGTAAAGATATCTGCAAGTTGGTCCTTTTTACCTACAAAATGAACATTATTGTCTCCACTCAACTTTTTCCCTCACATAATGGTAATGCAACTCAATGTGCTTGCTCCTCGCATGATATATGGGATTGTGAGTAAGAGGTAGGCTTGACATGCTATCTCCATAGACTAGAATTGGTCCAAGTTGTATACCAAGATCTTTAAAGATCTTCTTAAGACACTTTGCTTCACATCTAGTGAGGGATAAAGCTCTATATTGAGCCTCTGTTGAACTCAATGCAACTGTGGGCTACTTTTTTCTCATCCATGAAATTGCTTTCGTACCTAGCATGACAACATAGCTAGAAGTTGACCTTCTATCATCAACACTCCCTACCCAATCTGCATCACTCCATACTCTTACTTAAATTTCTTCATCATACCTATATAAAAACCCATGATGAACTATAATTTTCACATACCTTAATACTCTTTTTGCATGATTGAGATGTGTATCTGTTGCTACATGCATGAACTAAGATAGAACTCCAACTATGTAGCACAAGTTAGACCTTGTGAGCATAGCATAGATCAATGATCCCAAAATGCTGCTATATAGTGTAAGGTCTTCTAGTTTCTTGCCATTTTCCTTACTTAACTTGACAGTTGAATCCATAGTTCTTCATGCCAAACCTAAAAAACACATCTAGAAGATACTTCTTTTGAGAGAGATAGATACCTTCCTTGCAATAGATCACCTGAATGCCAAGAAAGTACTTTAGCACACCTAAATCTGAGATTTTGAACTATCTTCCAAGCTTTTCTTTGATGGTCATTATCCTTGCATCATCATCGCTTGTCAGAAGAAGATCATATACATATATGCATATCAAACATATCATGTCATTTGTCTTCTTCATATACAAGGATGGATCTGCATCACTAGGGGAGAAACTATCAGGATGGATTTGCACTTGATGAAGATGAAGTGGTGCTGCAAAAACTTTGCACTACACTAAAAAAATGATCTCCAGAGATATGTGGTGGGCCCTTTTATCTTGCCGAAGGATGTATTAGACACCCTATGTATCTTGGAAGAGTTGATCCAAGAGTAAAAACCTTGCTATTTTGGTTCATACACTTGTTTAGTGTTTTGAACAATTCTCTGAGCACAACAGCAATTGACTTAAGTCCTTTTGATAAACCCTAATTAACTTAGTGAGCTAACAAATCATGAGTGAATTCATAGAAAATGGTGGACTACATGCAAAGAAAGGAGTTTAGCAAATCATATCTCTATCGTGACATTCATGGGCTGCAACAGTCATCAAACTAGTGAGCAAAGATATGCTAATATCTGATGATCCTGAGAAGTAATGCTAATGAATGTTTGTAAGATTATAATAGACAATATGCTGATTCTATCATGTGTTAAGTCATGGAAAATGATCAACCACACAGTGAGAACAGGCTCTGAAAAATCCACTGTTCTATTGGAGTACTAACAAAGAAATAAAATATGCAAAGATATAGGCGAATTCTAATGAATATATCTCACCATTGAGTAATCCAAATACAACAAAACTTTATGAGTATATAGTAGACTTAAAGACCTAACTTTACCAAGTTAAGTCACTCAAAATGATGGACCATGCTCAGAAAAACCATGTCCACAATCTGATTAAAAAAACTAAGATATATGACAGTGAACACTACACTCACATAGGCATGAAGATATGGTCACAAATGATCATGAACTCAAATGTATATTGAATGTAGATTACAATGGACTTATTGGCACACATGTGTGCCTTGCGATCACACTCTAATATGGCAAGGAGCTCAGCTAATGAGTGTGTAAAAACTGCGACTAAATCATGTGTATATATAGTGATGATTGGAGCCAAGTTTTGAGTTTGAATTCAAACTTCTACCTAAAAGGTGACTCCTAAAGTGTAGGATAGATTCCGTCATCACTCAACAACTGATTGATTCATGATTTTAGAGCCTCCTAACTCCACGTGGGTGTAACCCACTTTTACAAGGATAAATATGAAGGATTTTTATAAGAGACTATTCACATGTAGTCTTGCATAGGTTATGCCAATAAATCAAGCATAAGTTAATCAACCAGGTATGTGGGCTTGGGTTTAATTACACAAATAGCTCCCCCTCAAGCCTAACATTCTTATTCTTCATTCCTCCTTGATTTCCTGCAAACCAATCATACCTTTGAATTTATTGAGTTTTGTTCCATCTAATGCCTTGGTTAAAATGTATGCACATTGTTGATGACTTGACACATATGATAGCTGAATTTCCTTGCTCACAATCTTCTCTCTTACATAGCGGTAATGTACATCAATATGTTTAGTCTTTGTAGTAAAAATTGGATTGGTAGCTAAGTGAAAGGAACTCATGTCTTCACCAAAAATACTTGGAGTTCCAATCTCCAATCCATTCTCCCTCTCCATCAGATCTCAGTGTCTTGATGTGTGCATCACATTCTTCTCAACAAGGGACCCAAAATTTTGAAAGCATGAGAACACTTTTGATTTCTCCTTGATAACATACACTCAAACCTTTCTTGATTGGTCATCAATAAAAGTGATAAAGTACCTAGCTCCTCCCAATGAAGTCTCTCTACGAGGGCCCCATATACCTGAGTGTATAAGCTCCAAGAGCTTAGAAAATCTATACTCACTCTTTGGAGATGCTTCCTTTTTTTCTTACCTAGCCGAAAAGCATCACAAAACGCATGTAGACCTTGGCCTTCAAGACTTGGTACTACTAAACCTACTTTGCACATGCTTTTTAACTTGGGAATATTGGTATGTCCTATCCTCTTGTGCCAAAGATCAATCTTTGCAATCCTTTCATTACCAATAATCATGTAACATACCTTTTCGTGTGTAGAAGCAACATCTAGTGTGAACAATCTGCCTTGTTTCCTTCCCTTGGCAATGACCTTGCCTCTTGCTTCACTATGCACCCTTTTGCATCAAACATAACCTACATACCTCTCTCTACCATTTGTCCTATAGAGATAAGGTTCTTGAAAATAGATGAAACATGGAGCACATCTCTAACAGTCTTCACAGATTTACCTTCACCTGGCTTCACATTGCCCACATGTGTAATGGGATGGTCAGTGTTATCTCCTATCTCCACACAATCTTTTCAGATTGGGACTTGCATACAAACAAAAGACTCCTCCATACATGACATATGATTAGAGCATCTAGAGTCTATGTACCACTTTGTGCCCTTGGGATCACTAGTGTAGCCATGTCTCATGGCTAGGAGGGTCTCCTTCTCATAATCCTTCTTGAAGTTGTTAGCATAGTTCCCTTGCTCCTTCTTCTTCTTGCATTTTTCATACTTGAACTAGGAATTTGAAGAAATATGATTCTGCAAGTTACCACATATAAAACAAGTTTTACCTTGATGAGTTGTTCTTCTCTTTGCCATTCTTGCCCTTCCTTGAAGATGATGCCTTTCTATCTCTTTCTGAATCTTCTTCCTTGGACTCCTTCCACTTGCTTTTTCCTCCATTGCCCTTCTTGCCACTCTTGCCTTTTCGTTTTCTAGTGTATATGACTTGTGAGTAACCATCCTTCTTGGATGTCTCTCCTATGGCAACCTCTTCTACCACTAGGTGTGGGACGACCTCCTCAAGAATTGGTAGAGGATCTCTATACAAGATGGTAATAATGAGGGCTTTCCACTCATCTTCCCCTCTCAGACAATTGAGAGTAATCTACACAAGGTCTTGCTCATCTAGTTTGCAGCCAATGGATGCCAATTTCTCCCCGAACTCCTTCACCTTCAAGGTGTACTCAATAATAGATTGACCACTACCCTTCTTCAAAGAATGAAGTTCATTCTTAAGCAGGAGCTTTGTGCTTCTTGTGGAAGTGGCATATATCTTTTGTAAGGCTTCTCAAACATGATCAAACTCTCATATATGACCACTCATAGTATTAGCGATTACCTATGATATGTAGAAGATAGATCTTCTATTCCTTTCCTCCCAATCCTTCAACATCTTCAATTCTTGGCTGGTGACCTTTGGATCTTTGGGATCGACATGAGGCTTATCTTCATCACCACACACAATAGTCCATGAACCTTTTCTCATGAAGTAGCTCATGACTTTTAACCTCCATGATTGATAGTGGTCTTTTTCAAACAACTCCACTTTTTGATGTAGATCTACCATAATGAATGGGAAATTACGGTTACACTAAAATGTACCTCTTAGCCTTGATTTCTAAGCTTTTATATCCTTCTCCTAGATTCTTCAAAGGATTTTTCCTACTCTGATACCAACTGATGGTATTTAATCCTTCAAATTTGCAGAGTAGAAATGAAATGAACCCAATACATAGGTCCCTTCATATACCTTTTCTTCTACCTTGCAAAACAAATCCCATTCACCTACACTAATCCAAATCACCTAATCTTCTAGCCACACTATTATGGTTCATATGCTTTCCAACAATCTATAAAACCCCTCAAATGGATTTGTTTAGGTCAGTAAAAAACTCTATACAAAACAGACTATGTAGAGATGCAAAAGGTAGTGTTATAGAGATATGCCAATTTCTCTCCACATAAAACTAATTTCAAGAAGTCCTCTTAGGATACGTTAATACATCTATAAGCTACAAAATGCACTTTAACCTTGCATTGGATATGTACACATGGCATTACATCTATTACAAGCACATTATGTCTATATTGTTAAAAGTGCTTTTGGTTAAGCCCCTTTTAATCTCGTTTCTGGGTTCTTGGGATGGACAGGGGTCTGATAGTACAGAGGCCATTTTCTATTTCCCCAACTCAATCATTCAGTTAGCAAGTAACTATGTTCCGATTCAATTCTTATCATGACGCGATATTTCTTCAATACGTATCAAGCATTTATGAATTTACACAGTGCTATTAAGATTAACCGCAATGTTATAATAAGTAACGATTAATTATTGAACTTAATAAGCAAACACAGTACTCAGAATTCTCAGAAACCTGCAACACAACTCCTCCAGCACGATCACCCAAACACACAGTCTGGCGATTCCTCTTCGCTCTGAAGAACATCGTGCTTGCCTTTTCAATAGAAAGTTACATCTATTCGCCACACCTTTTCAGTGTGTGCGAATATATAAAAATAAAATTACAGAGATCCGATCCGGCGGCTAACACTGGCATGCACGGTGGACTCGAACCCAAAAAATGAAATTTATATTTTAAGGCTCCTCAATAATGCCTTCGACATACAGAGTGCGTGCTAACTTAAAAGTTCGGATAATCTTCTATTTTATAGAATCTAAAAGATCTGTCAAAATGTCAGGCTCTATAAGTTGGGCATCAGTTCGGACTGAACTCGTAGTGATAACTTGACTCATTAACGATTCTCTTTGTGTATGCAAAATGATTCCTGTAGGTAGAAGTCATTAGCTATGGCAACATCTCTTCTCAGCTTCATCTGAGCTATCTCGGCATCAATTCTAGAAAGCCTGTCAGCCTGCAATCCCAACTACTTTTCTCATCTTTCCAGCTCCTCGGTTTGAAACTGCATTGTTGTTATAACTTATGGAATATGTTGAACAATGCATTGTTGGAGTGTAACATGGAATATGTTGACCAATGCATTGTTGGATTGTAACAGCAACATGGAATATGTTGAACAATGCATTGATGGATTATAACATGAAATTTGTTGAACAATGCATTGTTAAAGTGTTATATTATTAATGTATTAATGTGTTTCTAATGTTTCTGATATAGCAGCTGAAGGTTCGTGAGGAGCATACAAGGTGTGAAAGGGCGGATATCAATAATCCGAATAATTATTATTTATCTTGTAAATAAACCTTCGTAGAAGGTTCTATTGTTAGAAACAGTTAGAAAAGTAATGGTTAGAATAAGGGTCGTTGTAGACCGCAGTTTCTGTTATTGAAAGCAATGGCTTTCTGTAAAAGTTACCAACTTTTAGTTTCACGCTTGCTTTTCGAAGCCGCTCTAATGTAACCACTCTTTTCGATGTGATCAAAAGTTCCTATAAATACATGCACTCTGTGGACTGTCGAAACAGAGTGCATGTGGGCAGATTGCACCCAATACTGTGTACTGTCTCATCTCTTGTTGCATCTATTTATCTGTGTGTTTTTAGCATTCGTAATCTCTGTATGCACGTGAGCAAGATCTTGACAACAGTGGTATCAGAGCTCTGCACGCGTCAATACGGAGGGTTCCGTTCCCGTTTCCGTTTCGCAATTCCGATTCCGATTCCGATTCCATCTCCGTTTCCATTTCTGTTTCCAATTTCTATTTTTGTTTTTGTTTCTGTTACTATTCCAGTTCCAGAACCAGAACCTACGTTTTCACCTACGTTTGCTCCTATGTTTAACCTACATTTTCACCTACGTTTGCTCTTACGTTTACACCTTCGGCTTACTCCAAGGCGTCGACTGAGGCAAAGAACTTTGGCAATAACTTAGGCAATACATTGGCAACATTGGCACCCAAGGCTCCCTTGGCGACCGTTGGCTACGCGCGAGGAAATTTTAATTTTGAGTCGCAATAGAGAGGTTTAGATTCCCTAAGTAGGAGGATTTGAACCCACAACCTCCTACTTTCAAGGGAAGTACTTTTACCACTACACCCTTTCTTGGTGTTGATACTCAAGTTCTCTCCTCTTATATTTAACATAACTTTCAGTTTTTCTTACTTTTCAAGGCGGCACAGTGCGACACGACGTGGCTCGTCTCAGGGTACATCTTCTTAGGGTACACTTCTGAGGGTACACTTCTGAGGGTGCACTTCTCAAGGTACACTTCTCAAGGTACACAAGGGTACATCTAGACAGGGTACATCCTGTCAGGGTACATCAGGGTACATCCAGACAGGGTACTCTTCTGCTAGGGTACATTCCCTGAGGGTACATCCCAAGAGGAAAGCACTAGCTTAAGGGTCCAAGATCACCATGGAGGATTACGGTAATTCACCTCTACCTGAGGCAACACTTGAACAACAACTAGAGCTTTTGCGGCATGAGCTTCAAGGAGCCCAAAATGAGATCCGACAATGTGATGAAGTCCTCCAAAAGATACAAACTGAGGAAGAAAACCTTACAAGAGTAGTAAAAGCTTTTGTTTCTGCCCAATCTGATGTTACTCATTCGAAGATTGGTACTAGAAACTATCAGTTTCTACGATTTGATGGCCGAAAGGATGGGCCTTTAGTCCTTTCTTGGCTGTCACAATTTGATGATTTTTATACTGATGAAATGTATGCTGAAAGTGAAAAAGTTAAATTTGCCACTAACTATTTAGTAGGTAAAGCTTAACTCTGGTGGAATTGTTGGAGACCTCTTAATCTCCAAAGGTTTGATCTATACTGACTTAAGAACACTTCTATGTCAGTTATAAACCAAACTTTACACAAATATTGTACTTCTTTACCAAAACTTTCATCAACACTTCTCTGAGTGAAGAAGTGTTTACTTCAGAAAGTCTGCTTCAGAAATCAACTTCATTACCTGCACATAACTTCAAATTTCTTCAAGTAAATGATGCACAAGTATTTGCAATACCTTTGCGCAATCATACTAATCATTAGTTCTCAAAACTAATCACCAAAAGTTTAATTTGATCCTTAAGATCAAAGATATGTCATAACTGTCTTCCAGAGGTAGCACCTTTGACATAGTCAACTTCTTAAGTTGAATTCTCACAGTAAAAGTCCCGTTTTGCTAAATGCTTCTAGCCATAGCTTCCTTATCTCCTAACTTAGATTTTAAGTGCTCACTCATCAAAAACTTTACAGTATACACTGAGATCTAAGCAAAACACTGAGACGGAAAAGTGCGCTACTCTCAGACTTCAGTTTTCACTTCTACATACAAATGTTCCTATTGATCATTCTCACAGTAGGAGAGGAATTAGATCATGAAACTCTGAACACACCTTCATTAGCTTCTCAATTAGATGTGTACAAAAGGAATCTTGATCCACATGATCAGACAGAGAGCACTCAGAGAAAAACCCGTCGCTATTTTCTGGGAAAAAACTCTCTACACATCTCTAAGACATTTGTCATCTACAAATGATTCTCACATTCATTTCTTATCATCATTAACTTATATATACATGATTTTAGACTTATTCTGCGTCTATGATATTACTCCTTATCATCCTAAGGATTTAGCTCTACTCAAATTACAAGGATTTCCACTTATATGTACATATGTGTACAAGCTATCATTCTGAAATCTCCTTCACTTTCTCAAGTGTCTTCTTTCACTTCATTCTGACCATATGCCTTCTTCAAGATCTTTATAATCACTAATTTGTGATTGTTTTGTTCCAACAGCTCCCCCTCAATCAATAATTGTGATTATTCCATTCTTCTTCACTCTTGCCATCTCTTTGAATCTTTGTAGCTTAGGTCCATCCAAGCTCTTTGTCATCATATCTGCCACTTGTTCTTTTGTTGGAGTATACATCACTTCAATCTCTTTATCAAGTACCTTTTCCCTCAAGAAATGATACTGAATCTCTATGTGCTTAGTCCTGGCATGAAAAACAGGGTTAGCTGCCAAATACAAAGAACTCATATTATCTCCAAAAATAATTGGAGTACTATGATCAGTTTCAAAACTCTTCATCAAGGTCTTCAACCATATCACTTCTTTTGCAGCTTCTACCATTCCTTTATACTCAGCTTCTGTGGATGATAAAGCAACTGTATTTTGCTTCTTTGAACACCAAGAAACTAATTTATCTCCAATATAACAGAGATACCCATGAGTAGACCTTTTATCATCTGAGTCACCTGCCCAATCTGCATCACTAAACACTTTGATTCTTGTATCAGAAGTGAATCCATAGTACAAACCTTCACTTAGGGTTCCTTTGATATATCTGAGTACCCTTTGAGCTGCAATCCAATGAGTCTTCTTTGGACAATGCATAAATTGTGACAACACACCTACTGCATATGATAAATCTGGCCTTGTCAAGGTAGCATAGATTAAACTTTCTACCAAACTCTGATATTTCTTCATATCATTGAATTCTTCACCTCCATACCTGCTTAATTTATGTTTTACCTCCAATGGTGTAGTTGAAGTCTTGCAATCTTCCATGTTAAACTTGACTAGAAGATTCTTCAAATACCTTTCTTGTGAAACATATACTCCATGTTGAGTATACACGATCTGCATTCCTAGGAAATAAGGTAAGTTTCTCAAATCACTTATCTTAAACTCCTTCTCTATTTGCCTTTTAAGTTCATTGATTCCTTGAGCATCTGTTCCTGTGACAATAATATCATCAACATAAATGCACATGTAAATGTATCCATTTTCACTTGCCTTCACTAGCAAGCTACTATCTGCCTTTGATGCTTGAAATCCACATTCATTCAAGAACTTGACAAGTCTATAATTCCAAGCTCTTGGGGCCTGCTTCAACCCATACAAAGCTCTCTTGAGCTTACACACATAATCTGATCCAATTGAATTCATAAAACCTTCTGGTTGCTCCATGTATACTTCATCTGCAATATATCCATTTAGAAATGCATTTTTCACATCTAATTGTGACAACTTCCATCCTTTACAAGCAGCAATAGCAATCAATGTTCTAATTGTAGACATCTTAGCAACAGGACTAAAGGTTTCATCATAATCTACCCCATAAGTTTGGGCATAACCTTTGACCACAAGTCTAGCCTTGTATCTAGACACCTTACCATCTGCAAACCTTTTTGTTTTACATACCCACTTACATCCAATGACTTTCTGATACTTTGGTCTTGGTACTAATTCCCAAGTTTCATTTTCAAGTAGAGCATCATACTCTTCCTGCATTGCCTTCTCCCAATTCTGTTTACCTTTGGCTTCTTCATAAGTGATTGGATCTTCTTCTGTCTTCACAATATAAGCATAATCTTTTGTTGTTAGAAAAGATGTATCATAACTATACCTTATAGGTTCTTTCCTTTCCCTTGAAGATCTTCTGATTTCTGCACTTCTCGAAGTTTCAGCCTCATTTGATTCTGGATCAAATCTTGGCCCATCTTCTACATGATCCTGCAATCTACTTTTAGAGTCAACATCATCAATACTTTCTTCATACACTTTTACTTTTGCCTTTCCTTTCCTTTGTATCTCTTCAACACCTGCATAATCATTTGTTGATCCTGTATACCATGTATTTTGCTCATCAAATGTCACATCTTTGGTAACAAGAAATTGCTTTGTGGATGGACTCCACAACCTGTAACCCATCTGTCTATCATCATATCCAATAAACAAATACTTCTCTGCTTTTGGTTCTAGCTTATGTCTTAATTGTGAAGGAACATAAGCATATGCTACACATCCAAATACTTTACAATGATCAAGAGTAGGTTTCTTACCCCACCATGCTTCATAAGGGGTTCCTCCATCCAAAGCTTTACAAGGTAACCTATTCACAAGGTATGTTGCAGTATTAATGGCTTCTGCCCATAAGTAATTTGGACAATTCTTTTCCTTCATCATTGCTCTTGCAAATTCTACAAGAGTCCTATTTCTCCTTTCTGCTACTCCATTCTGTTGAGGAGAATACCTGCAAGTTACTTCTCTTTTTATACCTGCATTCCACAAATAATCATCAAATTCTTTAAAGAAATACTCTCCCCCTCCATCTGACCTTAACCTCTTAAGCTTTTGCCCTGTGATCCTTTCTGCATAAGCATGATAATTTTTGAATGTCTTAAAGACTTCTGATTTATCCTTGATTACATATAAAGTAATCCATCTGGTTGCATCATCAACAAACAACACATAATATCTGGATCCATTTATGCTATAGTCCCTTGAGGGACCCCATACATCTGTATGAACCAATTCAAGCATATTTGAATGCTTGTACCCTGATTTGTTGTAAGAACCTTTATGTGCTTTACCTAATTGACAAGCTTCACACTTGTACACCATATGTTGCCCTTCAACATTTGGCAATCCAAGCACCACCTGATTCTTTGACATTTCCTTTATAGCTCTCATTGAAATGACCTAGCCTTTTATGCCATAGGTCTAATTCAGACACCTTTTGACTTCCATAAGTAAATAATGCATGTCCCACATTACCTTGGACTTTGAGAGTGAACAATCTTCCTTCCTTTTTTCCTGCAATTATGTTTCTATATCCCTGATTTGGATCTTGCACATAAACACCTTCATTTGTGAATCTTACCTCATATCCTTTCTCCACAATTTGCCCTACACTTATCAAATTTTTAGGAATAGTAGGAACATAAAGTACCTTGCTCAAAAGTGTACTTCCACTCTTTGTCTTCACTGATCCAATGCTCTCCACTTTATGTTTGGTATTATCACCTGTTTGAACTGTATGTCCATTCACCTTTGCTTCCATATCAGTCATCAAGGATAGATTCCCACTCAGATGGTTACTACATCCTGAGTCAATATAAAACACTCTTTGATCTTCTCCCACTGATTCATGAGTTGCATTCAAGATAAGAGTCATATCATCCTTCTGATCTGATGCATAATTATAATAACTGTTGTTGTAGGACTGAGATTGGAAGTTTCTTCCACCTCCTCTAGCATATGATGTCCTACCACCTCTTCCTCTGAAGTTGCCTCTTTGGTTTCTGCCTCCTCTACCTCTTTGATTAAAATTCTGATTATTGCTTCCACCATTTTGATTGTTATACCAACAATCATTTGCCAAATGATTTGTTCTGCCACAAATCCAACAAGCTTTAGCATTATCTTTGTTCTTACCTCCTCTTCCTTTACCTCTGAAATTCATCTTTCCTTTTGTGAAGTTAGCTTGACTTGAATTCCCTTCATCATCAGTCGATTGCTTTCCCTTGCCATTCTTTTTCTTGTCCTTGGAGTACATAGCTTGACTTGCACTTCTATCATTGTCTCCTTTAATGTCCTGCTCAAAAGTTAGCATGTGTCCTAGCAATTGATTAAGATCAGGAGTAAAGTGATCAAGTGACAACTCTATGGACAATATGAAAGGCTTCCACTTCTCATCTCCTCTCAGACCTGTAAGTATTTTTCTTACCAACTTATCCTCTTCAATGTCTTCATCCACTGCTCCCAAGCTATCTGCAATATCCTTCATCCTTGCCACATAATTAGAAATTGATTGTGAGCTCTTCTTCTTGAAGGTTGTGAACTCAGCCCATAGTGAGGACTTCCTTGACTTAGTTGTATTTTGGAAATGCTCTTCCAAAGCATTCCAAACATCTGATGCACTTTCCAATCCTCTAATGTGAGGTAGAAGATAATCATTTACAGCCATGTAAATGATACTCCTTGCTTGAGTATCCTTTCTCATCCAAGTCTTCAAAACTGCAAGTTCTTCCCTAGTTGGAATACTAGGATCTGCAAATTCAGGCTTTTCTTCATCTCCTGTAATGAATGCCATCAAATCTTTACTCATGAGGTGTGCCTCCTGTTGGAGTTGGACGTCTGCGGAAGCACGCGAACAGCACAAGGAAGAAGAAGAAGCTTGGAGCACAACACACAAGACTGAATGTATTACTAGAGAATGTACAAAGATAAGTAGCCCATTAGGGCAATAGGCGTATATACAAGCCGGGGGAAAAAAACCTCCTAAAGAGGGAAAAAAGTGCCCCGGCAGTCCTAGAGTGTTCACACACATCACTACCTAAATATATCAACAAATCCCCCCTGGGAGTGATGCGGTGAACAAGGAGCTGGCACTCATGTATAAGGAAGTGCCAAGCTATGTGGAAATCACTCCACAAAAGGAAGTAAGCCCAAAGCTTTGCGGAAAGCTTCAAACTTCTCCCTAGGCAGAGCCTTCGTGAAAAGGTCTGCAATGTTCTCCTGCGTGGGCACATATGCCAAGCTGATCTCCCCAGCAGAGAATCTCTCCCTGACATAGTGATAATGCACCTCAATGTGCTTAGTGCGAGCATGGAACATAGGGTTCCTCGCAACTGCCAATGCGCTCTGACTGTCAGTGAAGATGGTGGTGGCAAAAGACTGGCCAACACCCAAATCAGCCATAAGGCGTCTGAGCCACACACACTCAACAGTCGCTGTGAAAGCTGCCCTATACTCAGCCTCACAACTGGAAGTGGCCACAGTAGGCTGCTTCTTGCTCAACCAAGATATACATGAGCTACCAAGCATGAAGCAAAAACCACTGGTGGACACACGAGTGTCATAGCAACCAGCCCAATCTGAGTCAGAAAAAGCATGCAAATCTGGCGGTAGTGATCCCCCCTTGGGATAAAACAACCCAAGTAGCCGAGTACCACTCAAGTAGCGAAAGATGCGCTTAACCGCTTTCCAATGTGTGACTCCTGGGCAATGCATAAACCTGCTCATCTGTGAGACAGCAAACTGAATATCTGGCCGAGTAATGCATAAGTAAATCAAGCATCCAACAGCCTGCTGATAGAGAACAGCATCAAATGCATCTCCAGCATCATGAAGACTCAATCGTAAACCTGTCTCCATAGGAGTGGCAATAGGATTACAGTCTTCAAGGCCAAAATGCTGCAATAATGTGTCAATATATTTCATTTGACACAAAGCCATTCCACCATCAACGTGCATAAACTGAATGCCCAAATAGTGATGCAAATGCCCCAAATCAGACATCTCAAATGAGGCATGCAAATCAGCCTTAAAATCAGCAATATGTGTCTCAATAGGACCAGTGAGCAGCATGTCATCAACATAGACAACAATGATCAGAAGCACATCATTAGCACGTTTAACATATAAGGTGCTTTCAGTTGGACTGTTCTCAAAACCATGTGCAATCAGATAGGCATGTATCTTCTCATACCAAGCACGTGGTGCTTGCTTTAAACCATATAACGCCTTCTTTAACCTGCACACTTGGTTTTCATGCCCTTTCTGCACAAAGCCACGGGGCTGAAAAACATACACTTCTTCATGCAAGTCACCATTCAGAAATGCTGTTTTAATGTCCAACTGATGTACATTCCAACCATGATGGGCTGCAAGTGCACAAATGCTCCGAACAGTAGTCATACGGCATGTGGGTGCAAAGGTCTCATCAAAATCAATGCCTCTTTCCCGCGCATAACCCTTTGCAACAAGCCTAGCCTTATACCTGTCAACTGTACCATCAGGTTTACGCTTCAGCTTGTATACCCACTTAGTGCCAATGGCCTTCTTGCCAGGAGGCAAGTCACATAAAGACCATGTACCATTCTTCATTATAGCATCATATTCAGATTGCATAGCAGCCATCCAATTTTCTGAATTTTGTTCTTCATCAAAAGAAACAGGCTCATTCTCATCACAGAGACTAGATGCAGCCATAGCATAGCAATCTGATGCAAAGGAGGCACTATGAGAGCCTGAACGAGTACGATATGACAAAGGTGCATCTAATTTGCTGTCACGCAAAGTCTGCACCAGCCATTTTGGCATAGTTTTTGCCTGCTCAATATCAGCTCTCTCATCAACAAGTGCATCATGTAAATCTGCATCAGAAATGGAATGATCTGCATCATCATATGATACCTGCAAAGGCTGAGAAGTTGCCTCATTAGGACCAGCACTAGCCTGTCCACCTGTAAAAAGAGGCATCAAAGTATCATACATGTCTTTGGAGCTAACAGATGTCTCCTTAGTACATGAAAGCAATGGCTGAATAGCATCTTCCACAAAGACAACATCACGGCTAACCAGAATGCGTTTAGTCTGTGGATGATACAGACGATAGCCTTTACTTTCAGAACTGTACCCAACAAAAATACATTTTACTGCCTTATCATCCAATTTTCCGCGATGTTGTTCAAGCACTAATGCATATGCCAAACAACCAAAAACACGCAGATGAGCAACAGATGGCTTGCGGTCATGCCAAGCCTCATATGGAGTGATAGACTGCAACGCTTTAGTGGGACACCTGTTCAGTACATATGCTGCACACATGACAGCCTCAAGCCAGAAACTATGTGGTAAAGCCTGACTTTTGACCATGCACCTCGCCATCTCCATGAGTGACCTGTTCTTTCGTTCAGCAACTCCATTCTGTTGAGGTGTATACGACACTGTACACTGGTGTTTTATCCCACGTTCAGCCAGAAATGCATTAAAATCTGAAGACATATATTCCCCCCCTCGATCAGAACGGAGGGTGCCCATTTTACATGCTGACAGATTTTCAGCTAAAACCAAAAACTGTTTGAAGCACATGAACACTTCGGAATTTGCTTTGAGTGGATATACCCATGCATGCCTGGAAAAATCATCAATGAAAGTCACGAAGTAAAGGTAATTTCCAAAAGAGGGTGTCTGCATAGGACCACAGACATCACTATGTACAAGCTGCAATTTCTGCGTAGCCCGAACTGAACCATCTTTTGGAAAGGAAGAATGCTGCATTTTGCCCAAAATACAGCCTTCACAAACATGTTTTCCAGGTGCCTCAAGTTTGGGCAAAGAGGACACCATTTCAGATTTCTGCAGGCGTAACAAACTAGCAAAATTCAGATGACCAAAGCGTGCATGCCAAAGCTTTGCATCTGACATAGCCTGAGAATCATGAACTGCACATGCCGAATCATTCACAGATCTTTCATAGTCTATGAGCTTATACAGCCCACGACATAAAATGCCAGAAGCAATAATGACATCGCCATTTGAGAGATCATGGACTGTACACCTGTCATCAACAAATTTCACAACCAAGCCAATCTTGGCTAATGCAGAAACTGATAACAGATTCTTTTTGATCCCTGGCACAAATAAAGCATCTGACAAAGTGAAAGAACTACCATCAGCAGTAGTCAGAATGATCTTACCAACTCCCATAACAGGATAAGAGGAGTTATTGGCGCATGTGACAGTATTCCCTGTAGGAGCAAGCTCAAGTGAAGAGAAGAAACTGCGCTGCGAGGTAATATGTTTGGTCGCCCCACTGTCAAAGTACCAAACATCTGAGTCTACTGCAGACATGCACTGATTAGGAGAAGATGGGTCAAAACTGCAGACAGTAGTAAACGCCCATTCTTCTTCCTGCACAAGATTTGCAGACTCTGTTTTTGGTGTAGAGGCCTCTGCAACAACCATTCCAGCCTCTTTCTTCTTTGCCTCTTTAGCAGCCAGTTTTGGACAGTTCTTTATGATATGATCATTGTCTTTACAGTACTTACAAAACAATTTCTGCTTTTCTGATTTTTTCTCATCTTTGTCTTGGTTCTTTGAATGTGCAGCATTTGTAGATTTCTGCTTACTAGTAGAAGAGCTCCATTTTCCTTTGCCTTTCTGACTAGCCAGGAAAGCTTGATCTGCAACACGCATAATGGACCTGTTCAGCCTGGACTGATCTTCCTGCAATAGAACAGAGACTAATTCCTCAAATGACAAGGCATTCGGATTGCCTTTCATCATCAACCGAAGAGTAGAGGCAAAACTCTGATATGAATCAGGAAGACCATTCAGAACAGTCTGCACAAGTGAACTATCTGGTATAACCTCATCAGCAGAAATCAATTGTTCCTTCAGGTCTTTGATCTTTGTAAGAAAACTGTCCATAGAATCACCTTCATTCATGTGCTCACTCTCCAACTGTTTTTGGAGGTAAGCAACACGAGCCTCATTCCTAGCCTGGTACAAAGTGGTAAGTGTATCCCAAGCATCCTTTGCTGTTCTGCAAGAGCGAATGTGAGGAATAATGGCACGTTTGACAGACAAAGCTATCAATGCATGTGCCTGGGCATCTCTGCCATCCCAACGAATCTGCTCTGCAGTAGGTGCAACAGAAACAGCAGCACGAACAGGAATCTGCAGAATATCATCTTCAACACCATCTTCATCAGCTCCAACACCTGTATTTGCAGTACCTGTCGTTACAGGTGTAACAGGACGTCTTTCAACACCCTGCACAATGTTCCACAATCCTTTTACAACCAGTACATGTCGCATCATATAAGCCCATAATGGGTAGTTGGTACCATCCAACTTATCCTCAACAGCCAACATACGGAATACATCACTGCTTTCAGCCATGGACGGTGACTAAAATACCTTGATGTAGAAAATTGACTGTATCTAAAAAAGTTGAACGGAACTGCCCAAACGAGTTCTGCTAGACCTGTAGCAGACTTCGAGACGCTTAAACTGGCGAACAGAAGCTGGTATATACCTTTGGCACAAAAGGATGAAATAGCCTGCACAAGCGCTGTGATAGTGCGTTCGGAGGCCGAAACACCCTGAGTATGCTCACCAAATTTCGTGCGAATCTGAGACTGCAAACGGAGGAGTGTCGACGGCACCCTAGAAGAAGCGACGACCTGCTCTGATACCAATTGTTGGAGTTGGACGTCTGCGGAAGCACGCGAACAGCACAAGGAAGAAGAAGAAGCTTGGAGCACAACACACAAGACTGAATGTATTACTAGAGAATGTACAAAGATAAGTAGCCCATTAGGGCAATAGGCGTATATACAAGCCGGGGGAAAAAAACCTCATAAAGAGGGAAAAAAGTGCCCCGGCAGTCCTAGAGTGTTCACACACATCACTACCTAAATATATCAACACCTCCATCCTCATGGACCAAGCTCGATAGTTCTCCCTATCTAGCTTATCAATCTGCAAGCTTTCTCCCATCCTTGATCTTCTGTATCTGCAATTACTATGGTTTATAAGGATAAAGTGTACCTTTGATATGAAGCTTTGATCCTTCCTGATTTTCTTCGAACTCGTGCTTTAACCTTCTGCAGGTTATCTTCAATAATTTGTCCTTATCCTCCTTTGATTAGGAAGAACTTCAATATCTGCACCGATCGGAACTTCAATTGTCTTTTCTTCTCTTGTATTGCACCTTCAGCTCTGATACCACTGTTGGATACCTCTTAATCTCCAAAGGTTTGATCTATACTGACTTAAGAACACTTCTATGTTAGTTATAAACCAAACTTTACACAAATATTGTTCTTCTTTACCAAAACTTTCATCAACACTTCTCTGAGTGAAGAAGTGTTTACTTCAGAAAGTCTGCTTCAGAAATCAACTTCATTACCTGCACATAACTTCAAATTTCTTCAAGTAAATGATGCACAAGTATTTGCAATACCTTTGCGCAATCATACTAATCATTAGTTCTCAAAACTAATCACCAAAAGTTTAATTTGATCCTTAAGATCAAAGATATGTCATAACTGTCTTCCAGAGGTAGCACCTTCGACATAGTCAACTTCTTAAGTTGATTTCTCACAGTACAAGTCCCGTTTTGCTAAATGCTTCTAGCCATAGCTTCCTTATCTCCTAACTTAGATTTTAAGTGCTCACTCATCAAAAACTTTACAGTATACACTGAGATCTAAGCAAAACACTGAGACGGAAAAGTGCGCTACTCTCAGACTTCAATTTTCACTTCTACATACAAATGTTCCTATTGATCATTCTCACAATAGGAGAGGAATTAGATCATGAAACTCTGAACACAGCTTCATTAGCTTCTCAATTAGATGTGTACAAAAGGAATCTTGATCCACATGATCAGACAGAGAGCACTCAGAGAAAAACCCGTCGCTATTTTCTGGGAAAAAACACTCTACACATCTCTAAGACATTTGTCATCTACAAATGATTCTCACATTCATTTCTTATCATCATTAACTTATATATACATGATTTTAGACTTATTCCGCGTCTATGACATTACTCCTTATCATCCTAAGGATTTAGCTCTACTCAAATTACAAGGATTTCCACTTATATGTACATATGTGTACAAGCTATCATTCTGAAATCTCCTTCACTTTCTCAAGTGTCTTCTTTCACTTCATTCTGACCATAAGCGTTCTTCAAGATCTTTATAATCGCTAATTTGTGATTGGTTTCTTCCAACAGGAATGTCCTACTGCACAGTACTGAGCGTCCAACAACGTGGAAGGCTTTCCAAGAAAAAGTGAAGGATTCCTTTCTTCCTCCTCAATACCATTTGCATGTTCGACGTGCATGGACGACCCTTACATGGAAGGAGGGTGATACGGTTACTACCTACACGGAGCGATTCTGGCAAAATTTGCTACTTGTTTGAATGTTTGAAGATGTATCAGATGATATCTTGCAGCAAAAATATGAAGATGGTTTGGAGGTGGGAATCCAAGCTAAGCTTTACACCTTACAACCTACAACCCTCAATGAGGCTATATCTTTCGCCTATGATGCAGAAAAAGAATTCCAGTCCATAACCAAGTCATTTCGTCTACAACAACCGTGCCAATGACCACTTTATGTTAAACCTGCATTTCCTATGAAGCTTACTTTTAATGCCCCATCTTACCCTAGTTTTCCTCGTCCTCCACAATCCAATTACTCAACTCCACCTGTTGCTTCATCTCTCCAACCAGCCAAACCACCTACCCTTCAAACTTTAGCGGTGGATGCCCAACAGAAGCGACCACGAATCACTTGTTGGAATTGTGGTAAACCTGGACATACAAAAATAAGGTGCAGATTGCGACCTCTTCACATGAAACCGGCTACAGCTCAATTGCATAACATGGAGGTCCATAATGAAGAAATTCCTCTTGTTTGGACAGAGGAATCATTGGAGAAGGACTTAAGTACCTTGGGTAATGATATCTCTCTTCACTCTTTACTTTGCATGCAGGGTACAATAAAGAACAAACTAGTTAAAATTCTACATGATGATGGTAGTTCACGTGACTTCATTTCACATTTATTAGTACAAGAACTTAAATTACAAACGTTTCCTTCCTTGTATAAAGTGAAAGCTACATTTCAAGGTAGTCGTTATAATGTAACACGAGAAGTGCAAGATGTTACGATTAGCATAGGCCCATATGCTGATTCACGAACATTTTTAATTGCACATTTGCAATCTTACGATGTTACACTAGGTATGCCTTTTCGTACCCATTATAACCCACGTATTGAACACCGTACGCATACTTTTAACTTTGAATTCAAAGGTCAAATCATTGCTTTGTCTGCACGACATGATTTCCAGCTGTTTCCATTGATTAGTCACACTCAAGTAAAGCGTGCATTTAGGAAAGGATTCAATTCATGCATTGTTTTTGTCAATGTCATCAATGATTATACTCATACACTTCTTGATGCATATAAACCTTTCATGAGTACTTATAAGGATTGTTTTATGTCTGAGTATCCCTCTTGAACTACCACCATCTTGAGGATCCTTTGACCATAGCATAGACTTAGTCCCTGGTAGTTCTCCTCCTCATAAAGCACCTTATAGACACGGCCCACTACATCAAAGGGAAATAGAAAACCAAGTAAAAGACCTACTACATAAAGGACTTATAAAGCCTAGTTCTTCCCCATTTGGAGCACCAGTTCTTTTAGTAGAGAAGAAGAATAAAACTTATCGAATGTGCATTGATTATAGAGCCCTTAACAAGATCACAATAAAGAATAGATACCCTATTCAACGAATAGATGATCTCTTAGATAAGTTACGAGGAGCTTGTGTCTTTAGTAAAATTGATCTTAAATTGGGTTACCATCATTGCATTTGAGAGTAGGAAGCTTAAGCCTTCATAACAGAATTATAGTACGTATGATAAAGAATTGTTAGCAGTTGTCGATGCTTTGCGAATTTGGAAACACTATCTTATGGGCTCTGAGGTCTTAATCAAAACTGATCAACAGGCTATTAAGCATTTATTAACTCAACCTTTACTCTCTGATAGGCATCTTAAATGGGCATCATTTATTCAAAATTTCCAACCCATGATACAATATCAGCTTGGTAAAGCTAATGTTGTAGCTGCTACTCTTAGCCATTTTTCTTTCACATTCTGTTGTTTTGAATAATATTTCTGCCATCCAAATTCATTCTTTTCAAGACATGGTTTCCACTTATGCATCTGATTTGTATTTTTCACATGCATGGCATGACTTCAACAATAGTGCATCTTTATCTGATGAACATTATACATTTCATAATGGTTTTCTTTATTTTCAACATAGATTGTGCATAACCCAAGCTTTTAAAGATTTTTTCATTAAAGAAATGCATGAACCATCTTACATGGGTCATAGAGGCATACAAAGCACCATTTTTGCTTGCAAAGATTTCTTCTTTTGGCCACACATGGAAAAAGATATTGCGTATTATGTTTCTCAATGCATTGTATGTCAGCGCGTCAAACATCATCATGGTAAACCATTTGGATTATTAATGCCACTTCCCATTCTGAACAAACCATGGGAACAAATTTCTATGGATTTTATTACAGGTCTTCCCATCACTTCATCACATAATGATATGATTTGGACAATAGTTGATAGGTTTAGTAAATATGCACCTCAGCTGCAAAATTATTCATTAAATGCATTTTCCCACATCATGGATTTCCTCAAGTAATCATTTTTGGGTTGCTTTATTTCAACATTTTGGTTCTAAAATAGATTTTGGTTCTGCATTTCATCGTAAAAGTAATGGACAGAGCGAGGCTACAAATAGTACTATTCTTGATTTATTGCATTGTTATTCATTAGATAATCCTAATAACTGGGATGAAAAGTTGCCATTGCTTCCATTTGCTTACAATAACACTACACACACCACTACTAGTCGTGCACCTTTTGAAATTGTTTTTGTTAAAATGCTTCCCACTCCCATGTTCCTCAGCCAAACCGACATTCCGATGGCTGATTCTATTGCTCATGCTCACGTTTCTATACTTCATGATGTTCACGAAATATCATTGATATTCAGTTAAGTACAAAAATCACTCTATTGAAGAATGTCAATGGATACATAAAACACAATTAACACCTCATTATGCCCACTTAATTTCTACATATCATACACAAACACATTAATATAACAGCTCTATGAACATTTCCATGCATGTGTTTTTACATGGCACATGCCTATTTTTTTCAGTGATGAAACATGTGACTGGCCCTCCATGTTTATTATTTTATCAACTGAGGTCAGTTGCTTTTTCAACTGAGGGGCATTTTATAACTTATGGAATATGTTGAACAATGCATTGTTGGAGTGTAACATTGAATATGTTGAACAATGCATTGTTGGATTGTAACAATAACATGGAATATGTTGAACAATGCATTGATGGATTATAACATGGAATATGTTGAACAATGCATTGTTAAATTGTTATATTATTAATGTATTAATGTGTTTCTGATGTTTTTGATATAGCAGCTGAAGGTTCGTGAGGAGCGTACAAGGCGTGAAAGGGTGGATACCAATAATCCGAATAATTATTATTTATCTTGTAAATAAACCTACATAGAAGGTTCTATTATTAGAAACAGTTAGAAAAGTAATGGTTAGAATAAGGATTGTTGTAGACCGAAGTTTCTGTTATTGAAAGCAATGGCTTTCTGTAAAAGTTACCAACTTTTAGTTTCACGCTTGCTTTTCAAAGCAGCTCTCATGTAACCACTCTTTTCGATGTAATCAAAAGTTCCTATAAATACATGCACTCTGTGGACTGTCGAAACAAAGTGCATGGGGCGAGATTGCACCCAATACTGCATATTGTCTCATCTCTTGTTGCATCTATTTGTCTATGTGTTTTTAGCATCTGTAATCTCTATATGCACGTGAGCAAGATCCTGACAACAATTGTCTTATAATAAGCTTCTCTCTCTTTTTGAATAGCTTCTATCTCTTTCTTGAGCTAGATAGTCCGGCCATACTCTGCTTCCAAGTCACGACTTTTCTGAAAAAGATCTTTGGTCACTATCTTTAACTCTGTAGTGGTTTG
This sequence comes from Ceratopteris richardii, assembly GCA_020310875.1. Taxonomy (NCBI): domain Eukaryota; kingdom Viridiplantae; phylum Streptophyta; class Polypodiopsida; order Polypodiales; family Pteridaceae; genus Ceratopteris; species Ceratopteris richardii. The sequence continues at coordinate 62,002,675 of CM035423.1, forward strand.
CATGGCCAAGTCTACCATTTCCTGTCCTTTCTGCTTTACCATAGCAAGATCTGCACGTGTCTCCTCAAGTAGATTTCCCAAAGCAACGTGAGCATCTTCCTTAGCGTATTACTTGTTCGAATTGAGCGATTTCTTCATCGCGAGCACTAAGGAGGACATTCTTTTCCTTTAATTTAGCAAGCGTGCTATCCCGTTGAGCAATGAAGTTGTTGAAGCTGGATCTGCAATGCATGATTCTCAGCTTTAACCGCAATTGTTTCTTCCTAGAGTGGAGCAATATCTGCTTCGAGCAAATCCACTTTAATCTGCAACTCTTGCTGGATGTTTTGAGTTGCTAACGTCATCTGTAGGGGCAATTGCTTGGAAAATTGAATCAAGAGCTAGCCCATAGATGCCAATCCCGTGAACATGATAGCTGGGGGGGGGGGGGGGAAGAGAGGGAGGAAGTTGTGATGATGAGGCAGATAGCAGATGAGGGGAGGATGGTGGAGAGTAATCTGGAGAGGATAATAGAAGGGTTGAGGCCTCGTGAATGGCAGTGGAAGGTACATCATGAAGGACTGCAGTAGTATCAAGGATGATAGGTGGAGAAGGGAGAGGAAGGAGGACCGAAGGCACCAAAAGTATTCTGGTCTCAATCTGAATTCCTTCCATAGCAGCGTTGGTAGCACTCTCAGCATGTCCAGACAATTGCTTGCTTGCATCTGCTTGGAGAATGACTACATTTGCTTGGACCATTGTCGGGTCGTGAGAGATGCTCGGATGGTGGATCAAGTCATCCGCCTAAATCGTTCGGCACACGCGGGGTGTCTGTAGCAAACTCAGGTACAAGTATAACTTTTCCTAAGGTCCGTAAGGTGAAGCGTTCCTATAAAGTTCAACTGCATCAAAATACGAAGGTAGGATAATCTTTTCACTAACTATTTGATCTTTTATAGTTTCGTTTGTTTCTTCTTGGATAGTTTCTACGTTTCTATCTACAGTTGGAGGAAAATTTTCTTCACTAACACTAGGAGGAACAGTAAAAAGGAAAGTTATAGTTGTTCTAAGATCGTGCAAAGATTCTTCTACTATGACTGCTTTTATTGATTCTTTATCTTCTATTGGTTTTGGAAACAACAATTCAAAAGTTGATGAAGGTAGAAAGGTGTTACTAGAAGAATTTTCTTTAGACATAAAAGATGATACTAATTAATAACCAAAGTCCTATACAACCTCAAGGATGATGTTTAAAAATGACAGTCTAAAAGATAGCCTATACAAGCTAATAAAAATTTCAAACTAAGGACAATCTCTG
>CM035423.1:62006471-62016471 GCA_020310875.1 Ceratopteris richardii
CATACGCGCATAACACAAACACGCACATACACATAACACATTCACACATTACACATATACATCACATACGCGCACATACACACACATCACATACGCGCACATACACACACTATTGCAGAGACGCAGACCAAGCCATGGAATAGGCATGGGCATGCTTCCAGCCGGACAATAAAAATCAGAATACACAGTAGTGACCTGACGGCTCAATATCCCGAGCACGAGGAGGGTCTAATGAGAAAGAGGGAAAAACAGAAGAAAGTAAAGAGCAGGAGACAGTACCTGCAAAAAACATTAGGAAAAACTTGAGCTCAACACACATTTAAATACATACACAAGTCCTTCCTAATCCACTCTTTTGGTTTGGTACTTTTAATCTGCAACCACACTTTTGCCCACTCATCTCAACCACACTTTTAATTAGCTTTATGCACACATCTTCCTTTCACCTCTCTTTTTATTTCATTAATTCTCACCATTCTTTTCTGTCAACCAACTTTTTCACGTTAAGTGCATCTTCCTTTCAGACCATTCCTTAATTCACTTTAATTCCACATTACTCACATACCATTCTTTTTTCTAGCATCCATATAGACCACTAGATATTTATCCTTTTAATTAATCATTTTAATTTAATTAACCTATATTTCTTATTTAAATAAATCATTTAATTCAATCTTAGGTTAAGATTTTAATTAATTAGAACCTTAGTATTAAATGCACATACATGATTAAATAATTAATTAAACCATATTTTAATTTTTGTTATTGAACCAATGTTTAGTTATAGATTAATTTCCTTAAATATTAATTATTTTAACCCTTAAAACATTCTAAAACCCTAGAAAACCTACTTAAACCCATCAGAAACTCATGAAAATCCTTTAAAACCCTTCTAAACCCTATCTCTAACCCATGATAAATCATCTAAACCCTTAACATTGACTCAATGAAATCATTTAAGATCCTTTGGATTAATCTTACTAACTTAACTTATATAAACTTATGAAACCCTAGGGTATATACTTATATGTCTTATATGTATCAATTTAAAACACTCATTAAATGAGTAATTAGGGTAACCCTAATATGAACACATATTCTTCATCATTTCTTGTACCCGCAAATAGTTAATTCAATCCAGAACAATTGTTCAACAGTGAAAAAGAGGTTTAGAATTCACCAATTAATTTGTTTTCATTTTCTCTGGTCATCAACTGGAAGATGCAAATCTTCCCGACATCCACCGCCACCAAACCTGCACATCGTCCTCGATGGGCCAACTTGCAGATTAAGGGAAGCAGCATTTTCAATGATTATCCTGAAATTAAATCATAGAACAACATCAATTCTTTTTTTAAATATATTTAATCTTATCAAATTTTAAATCTTTTCAACATGCACATGAAGTTTATTTCAATTACATCTGGCAATGAACACATATTAAAGTATAAAGGTAAACTATTAACCTTTTCAGTTAACAAACATTAGTTTATATTTTATCCATTTATAAACTATGTAAAGATTAGTATAAAATAGAATTCATTTTCATTCATTCAAATGCAGGTTTCGTTATATATATGCATTCACATATGAGCAATCAAACATGCCAAAGAAATCTACTAAATCTACTTGGACAGACAGCCGCCTTGTATGCCCAATTTTAATCACTAGATGTGTTTTTCACAACTAGTTTCTTCATATAAATATGATATAAACTTCATGTCGATAATAAATGTAAATACCTTTTTGGGGTGAAAGAAGGTATAACTTCCATGTCAATATTTTTTTTTTTTCGCTACTTTTTTGCTTTAAAGGGGAAAGGCTTAACCCCTTAATCCGAGCTAAGGATCTAGCTGCATGGACAAGAAAGATCTAGGTTTTCACAGACATGTATCATGCAACAATATGCTCCTACATATATACAACTACTTTCGTTCTCTAAATGAACTACAAATCCTTCTATTGTTAACAAATCTCACTTAATCTATAAATGTAGAAATATAAATTATGTTTATTTTCCTAATATGGTTAAATAGAGTCCTTTATAAATTAATATTCTTCATTCCAGATTTTATCAATTAGTTTTATATGAATGCAAAGAAAATACATAAATCAAAATTGTATGACAAAGAAAAATACGACCTAACATCAACTTCATCTTCAATCTGCTTCATCTTTATGCATCTTAATTTGTTCTTCAAAGACCTGCTAAAACTCAACCAGCAACAACTAGACACGCAAAATTATTAAATTTCATATTCAAATTTTCTCTTAGTTTTCCTGCAAAAGAAACCCACACTAAAGAAATTCATTCATACATAATTAATCATGCTCATCATCAAACATAAATTCATACATTTCATTATCTCTTTGTTTAAATAATTTAATTCTTTTGCCAGCAATTAAGTTTTTAAGAGGCGTGCCATCTAATTCGCGTAAGGCATACGTTCCATTATCATAAGTTTTGACTACCACATAAGGTCCAAACCAACGTCTTTTAAGTTTCCTATGGGCATCATACTGAGAATCAAACGTATTGTCATACAGTAAAACCCAATCATTAACATAAATCGGCTTTGGCCTTAACCTATGTGATTTATCAAAATACTTCTTGTTTTTCAATCGAGAATCTTTTAGTTTAACTATAGCCTCTTCTAAACGTTCATTCCCTTGCTCTAGTTGCTGGATTCGCAGAGCTAATAAATCTTCTGTTGACAAATTATCTTCCCATGGTAAAGTAGTCCAAGTAAGAATTTGCGTATGCACAGGGAAAATTGGTTTCTGGCAATACATCAACTCTGCCGGCATATACCCCGTCGTTCTAGTGCAGGTCATTCTATCGGCCCACAACGCAAATGGCAGATAAGTTGGCCAATTCTTAATTTCTCCATTACAAGCTTTGGAAATTGCTTTAATAATAGGAGAATGCCCTCGCTCAATCTTCCCATTAGCTTCAGGGTTGTAAGCAGTAGTAAGGGCTAAGCGAATTCCATGCCTAGCAAAGAATTCTCCAGCCTCCTGCGCATCTAACTCTCCCCTATCAGCCACTACCTTTTCTACATAACCAAATCGTGAAATAACATCCTCAAGAAGAAATTTGCATACATTCAAGGTTGTCTTAGATCTTAAAGCTCGGCGTTCTACATGATTCGTAAGATCTTCACGTGCTAAGACTATATATCTCATCTTATTGATACCTTTGGGCATGGTAACTAAGTCTACAACCCATTTATAATGGATGCATGGTGGATAGGTAGGATGCAACGGATCCCTATGTTTGACTGAGGAATGAATCTGACATACGTCACATGAAGTAACATAATTTTTAACAGTAACATAAATCCCTGGCCACCAGTATCCTTCTCTAATTTTTTCATACGTAGCTACAAAACCTTTATGTCCTGCCCATAAAGTAGCATGCATACTCTTCATGACTTGTAACTGAAGATCCTTAGTACCTAGTACTCGTTGTGGCAATCTAATTTTTCCCCTCGCATGTCTCCAAATGAAACCATCTTTCAGAAAAAAGTTGTAAGCTCTTTTCCTAATATTCCGAAATCTATTTGAAGACCATGAAGGTGCCCTAACCAAAGTACTTAAATACTGTCCAATATCCTGCCACTCTCCTTCGTATTCTTCAATATTAAACTGTTCATATGCGTATGCTTTAGAATCATAATTAATTGCATTTATTTCTAATTCTGTGTCTTCCTCATTATCAAATCTAGCTCGAGAAAGCATATCAACCACAGGATTAGATTTACCTGCAATATGTATCAAAACAGGATTCATAAACTTGATGTATGAAATACATCTAAGCATGGCAATGTCGGGTGATGAACAGTTTGTAATCATTCCAATCAGAGGTAGACAATCTGTCTCAACTATTACATTTGCACCTATAAAATATTCTTTATCGGATTTTAATGTCGTGACTAAACCCCATAGTTCTCGTTTAATTTGCGGATAAATTCTTTGCGTATCGTGTAAAATCTTTGCTCCAAATCTCACAGCATACCTATTGCCCTCTTCATCGTCCTGACCAATAACCCATCCTATTCCTATAGGGCTCGTATCAACAGTTAAAATGATAGGCTTTTGATCAGTATAATCGACTCGCTTTAAAATAGGAGCTTCAAGAAGTAATTTCTTTAACTTTTTCATAGCTTTTGGGTGTTCTTCAGTCCAAAGAAACTTTCGATTCTTCCTTAGCAAAGCATAAAGACAGTTTGCAACATGTGCATAGTGTGGGATCCAGATGGCATAAAACACACAAGCACCAAGGAATCGTCTTACCTCACTAATATTACTATAGGTTTCAGAAATCTTGTTTATAGCGTCGACTTTAGGTGGATATGGCCTCGGACCGTAATGTCCACATAAATGCCCAACTATAAGTACCTCATTGACACCAAAAACAGATTTCTCAATGGAGAATGTGAGACCAACCTCTTCAAATCTCTGGAAAATCCTTTCACAGTCAGAGATATGATCTACTACAAACTTCCTGCAGCCAGAGGAATCTAAAGTTTCATCTTTCGCATTCTCAATACATCCTTTAATAGGAATTTCATCAATAAATGGCATGGCTATATTAGGAATGAAGTCATGTAATACTGAATTCATGGCGTTCATCATATGTGCTACTGAATTAGTAGCTCCTTGCGGCAAAGTGCACATGCGAACTAAGCCTAAAGGAGTTTTCATGGTCGTAATGTCTCTACTTTCAATAGCAAGCTGAAATTGATCGTAGCCAGAATACAAGTCTCCCATTGAGTAAATGGCATGACCAGCAAAGGCTTCAGCGAATTCTCCTACAATGGGCCCAGTACCTACATTCCTAATAGTAACCTTGTTAACAGGTTGTAAATCTTGAATGAACCGTAACTTGCCATTTTTCTTTGGAACAGTAAACCACCTATTTGAGTAGGGTGCAGACGATGGCTCTAAAATTCGCATGTGAATCTTTTCCTTAAGAAGCCGCATTAACTCTGGTAAATGGGCTTTCGGAACAGGTATGGGTCGAAGATTCCATGGAATGTGAGGCACTGTAAAGATAATCATTGGTGGTACAATTTTTGGGTCTGCACAACCTATCTCATGGGAATATAAAGAAAATGCCTTTCCATGCTTTCTAATCACTCTTTGAAATAGTTCACGTTCCTCGGGTAATAAAAAATTTTCATCATTTCCTATCTTGATTAGCTTTAAAGTTTCTTCTGTGAAGGTATGACCTATATTTGTGCGCTCTCTTAAATAAGGATCATTGGTAACTTTCCTAAACTTCTCTTCACTCTCTCGTGGTAATGATTCGGCAATCGGTTTAATTTTTTTATCAACGGTTTTGTATTTTGTATTTACTTTTGCTTCCTTTTCATTACTCATGACAAATTTAATAATCAAATCATATTCCTCAATAGAATTTAAAAGTACAAATCTAAAATTTTCTTTTTCATGCAAAATATTTTGAAGTTCTTCAATCAATGAGTTTGAAGATAAAGTTTCAATTACGGTTTCAATGTGTTCATCAGATGAAATGAATCCTTTCTCTTTATAAAATTTTTCATAATGTTGTATAATTTTTTTAGGAATTTGTTTATAATGACTGAATTGCAAATATGATGAAGGGAAATACAAAGAAAAACTATCTAAAGTATCTACAGATGGGTGCGAGACATCAAACCAAGAACCACCGTTGTCTCGCTCAACAGTGGCATCTAGGCAAAATTTTGATCATAATAAGTTCCAAACTCACGAAGAGGCATATGATCTTCACGTATCTTTTCATGAGAACGGATGGGCGTCTTCCTAATTTGCTCCCTATTTCGTACATGGTTTGGGCTGACTATCATAACTTGGAGCGATTGTAGATCATCTTTAGATCTAATTCTTGCGTATGCTGAGCCGTCATCTATTACTTTAGTCTCCATTCTGGCTTCACATATAAATGGTTGACCTAAGATAATTTCATAAGAGCAGTTGTCCTGAATGAAAAAGTGGAATGTCTCAGAGATTCCACCTATCATTAGAGGTATGTTGGCACATGCTCCTAGGAGTGATCCACAACCATTGTCCGCGGTTCGCATTATCCAGCCGTGATTTTTATCAATAGGCCATTTAAACTTATCATATAATCCTTTCGAAATCACATTGATTTCAGACCCAGAGTCAATTAGGGCTAAAGCAGAATATGAGCTCTTCTGATCTCCTAAGTTAACTTTAATCTCCGGTGTGCCTCTCGCCCAAAAACTTTTTCTAAAATCACTCTCTGAGTTTTTTGTTTCGTCATCTGGTACAATCGGCCCTAAGAAATTTTTGTTCACATTACAGGTATTATCTTCTTCATCTTCTGAGTCTAAAGAAAGAGATTCATGAATCAAGTGAGTTACATCGGCAACATCTTGCATCTCTACCTCTTGTGACAGAGGGAATCTCTTCCTTTTAATTAGTTTAATAAAATTTTCCTTAAATTCAATTTTTGCTATTGAGAAGATTTGTTCTAAAGTCATTATTACTGCACTTTTTAATAAGATGTCATACAATATTTCTTTCGAATCAACTTTTTGTTCAAGTTCAGAAATATGAATAGCTTTCGGTACTCGTTTTGGTTTCTTTTCTGGTTTCTCTTCAGGTTTTGTTTCAGTTCTAGGAATTTGCTCTACTTTGTTTGATGTTTGAATTGGCTCACTAAACACAGGTTGTTTACCCTCCCTAATTTCTTTTCTTCGCTCCTCATTTGTTTTAGAACTTTCGCCTTGTTCAAACTGAACTTTCTTAGGCTTTGGCTCATCTCTCATCTTACTTCTAGTCATTCGTCTACCTGAATCATTTGTATCTTGCTCATCATCCCTCTTTCTTTTCTCTTCAACATTCGCAATATGCGAATATATCGAGAATTGATCGACAGGAGAGTTCCACGCAGTTTTCTGCATAATATCATCTCTTGCCTTTATCAAAGCTTCAATTGAGTAGTTCCTTGTTTCCCTTGTTTGTTTGGAATCAGAGTCACTATCAACATATTCTAGTTTAACAGCAGAAGCAGATTTCGAAGACTCAGAAAGGTTTTCATACAGCTTCTGCATCCCTCCCTTTCCCCAATTGGCAGCTAAGGGTAAATGTGTTCTATAGTCGCACAATCGCTTGTCAATATCAATTACAAGTCTTTTCTCTTTCGCATCTTTCAATGCCTCACATGTATAAGTCAAATGATCTGTGGCATCGCACCAGATACATCTCCTCACATTGGCATTTCTCCTTTCATTGAAATTTCTTTGGTTAATTGCTTGAGGAATCGGTTGAGGAATTGGTTGGGGTATAAAAGGTGGATTAGGAGGGACTAATGGATGATTCGGAGCTACTAATGGTGGATTTGGAGCATTTACTGGTTGAGGATAAATAGTCGGATGAGCTTGCATTGCAGGTTTATCTTGTAGGTTTAAAGCATACACCACATTCTGCAAAGCCGCTACCTCTTTAGATATATTCTCGTGCATATGCATCATATTGTCCAACTTGTTAAACAAAATCTCAAATTGTAACTCGGTTGGTACTCTGGATGTTGGAGGCTCAGCTTTTGAATCTATATGTGTATCCCTAGTTGCCTGAATCGGAGGAAAACTGGAAGATGGTTGAGACATCGATTCATAAAGGAGTGTTTTACGTTGGATCATATGAGCAACCGCCTCAACTACAGTTTTCACTACACCCCAATCATCTGTAAGCCCATATTTCTTTCCCGGTTCTTCAAGCCTACGCTCAACCTCTACCCTTATATCTGGAGTCAAGATTTTAAGGAAATATAAAATGATATCTGGGGTAAGGGCAACCCTATCTTGTTCAGGTAATTGAGAGAATCTTTTCATAAATTCGCCATGGAGTTGAGTTAAAGAAATGTGAGGCTTAGGTGAACTAATCCATTTCATAAATCCTTCTCTACTATGTTGACTGTAGTCTTCTAAGTAGAATTCCTTATGCAGCTCTTTTCTAAACTCATCCCATTCCTTATTGTCATGTATATCCATAATAGCTTTTACAGTACCTATGGCCAGACGTCCAAGATAGGATTTCCACTTTGTTTCAGGTAAACCGTGTAACTTAGCTAATTCCTCAAACGTGTCTAAATAATTTGTAACATTCATACCAGTAAATTTCCCTTTATCCTTTAATAACGTTTCAACTACTTTTTGTCCTTGCGTCTCGTGCATCATAGTTTGAAATAGCTCGTCCATTTTTGAAGTTTGTTTTGACCTAGCTTGAACAATTCTAACTATATCCTGCACTTCTTTTGTTACTCTTTCCTTATGTTCAGCTACTAATTCTGAAATTCCGTTAGAGTCCAGTTTGTTAAGTTTATCCTATGCCAATATGCTTCAAGTAAAGCTATGATTAATGCTTAACCTATGATTAACAACAGTTGCCTTTCACCTATACCACTAATAAAATTTTGCACCCAAGAATGTAAGGGTAAAGAAATTATACCAACTGCTCGAAGATGAGGCTCAAAACAGTGCTTTCTGTGAAATTCAATACATTTATTGATTTGAATCAAAACCTAAATACATAGTTTGCTAAAAATGGGTGCAAACGTTTTGTGCTTCAATTGTTGATGAAAGGGGTGGCGCGACGAGGTTCTCCTACTTGCCAATCTTCGTGGAGGCGCTCAGGTCACTAGACCAGCCCTCGACACCAAGAAGATTGCAAGCTCACGTTAATGCCACAGCTTCCAGGGATGAAGACGCAGCTGCACTGATGTAAAATCGTATGAATGTATATGCAATGCAAACTGATAATATCCGTCTGAGTCGCAAGCCGATCTTCACGTCGGGTTCACCAATGTCGGGTCGTGAGAGATGCTCGGATGGTGGATCAAGTCATCCGCCTAAATCGTTCGGCACACGCGGGGTGTCTGTAGCAAACTCAGGTACAAGTATAACTTTTCCTAAGGTCCGTAAGGTGAAGCGTTCCTATAAAGTTCAACTGCATCAAAATACGAAGGTAGGATAATCTTTTCACTAACTATTTGATATTTTATAGTTTCGTTTGTTTCTTCTTGGATAGTTTCTACGTTTCTATCTACAGTTGGAGGAAAATTTTCTTCACTAACACTAGGAGGAACAGTAAAAAGGAAAGTTATAGTTGTTCTAAGATCGTGCAAAGATTCTTCTACTATGACTGCTTTTATTGATTCTTTATCTTCTATTGGTTTTGGAAACAACAATTCAAAAGTTGATGAAGGTAGAAAGGTGTTACTAGAAGAATTTTCTTTAGACATAAAAGATGATACTAATTAATAACCAAAGTCCTATACAATCTCAAGGATGATGTTTAAAAATGACAGTCTAAAAGATAGCCTATACAAGCTAATAAAAATTTCAAACTAAGGACAATCTCTGCTTTTCAAACTTCAGGTCACATGTGTATCTCCAGTTCGCCAATAGCTTCAGTTCACCAAGAGGCTGCAATTCTTCATAAATCAAATCTTCAGTTCACCAAGAGGCTGCAATTCTTCATAAATCAAATCTGCAAAAAACATTAGGAGAATTTAGTATATCTTTTATATAAAAAATAACACTCATCTAGCATTTTCTTTTTGAATAACATTAAAGTAATTATCTTTCTAAAAACACATATATAATAAGTACATTCTTTTATTAAAATATATACTTTACAATTAAAAATTCATTTACATAATTATTTAATATACATTAACATACTTTGCTCACTCATAATCATACATTTAAATAACATACATACATGCATAAATATTCATACATAAATATACATGCACATGCATAAACATACATTAATACACATATGCATACTAAACATATACATGCATACATACAAAAATACTTGAATATATATACTTATAGTAAATTAAATACATTAAGTCATAAATATTCACATGCACACACATACTTAAATAAATACATATACAGACACACATATAAATAAATAAACATAAACATTATTAAATTATCTTTATCTCATATATATATTT
>CM035423.1:62018971-62086471 GCA_020310875.1 Ceratopteris richardii
TCTGTGCCTCTGGCTGCTTCCAACACCCCCCTCCCTCTCGCTTCTGTCGTCCCTGACAGAACCTTGTTGTGCGGTCTGTCGGATGTAGTTTTGTAGGAGGTCGTGAGCGAGGGTGTGCTCAGATACTCGAATGCCTCGGGCCAGATCAGCCTCGAGTTTCTCCCAATTAACTGGTTGTGGTTCATCGGATGGTGGGAGTCTGTAATGCGTGGAATACACCAATTGTTCACAGGCAAATAAGTGCAATAAGTGGGTCGGCCTGCTGATGAACACTTCAGAGTGGTATTCCCAAAATCCGGTGGTGAACGTCTCTTCAAATGTCTGCTTGTAGCACGCCGGTAAGTACTTGACTCTGCAATGCCAGGCATAACAAACCCGGAGCGATGGCGTCGTACTCATGTCATATGCGAGATCCAAGTTGCCATGCTCAAATCCCGGGGTGTTAACATGTGGTGCTTTGACTCGCCGGAAGACTTTAAATATCATTTGCATCATGTCAAATATCTTGACAGTCATATGCGCTGCTATATCATCCATATATCTCAAGCGAGGGAGCCAGTGACGGATTGTAGCCATCATATAGCCAATAGTTGGTAACTCGATGGGTGGCTTAAAATAGGGGTAATTCAGCCAGTCTTGGCACTGCTTATTGTTTTGTACTTTGATAGCGAAGGCAGTCCAGGAGCGGCGTCGTGGCACTGGTCCCCAACACGGATTGTATTTTAAATGTAAAGGTGCCTTAACCCATGTGCTCATCATTTCAGGATACTCCTGTAAAAGACGTGTACGCCAATCTGGTTGATAAATAGTACCTTGTTGCGCATCCAGTGGCAAGTCTTCAGGCTCAAATTGAGTTGCATGTGATGGCTTCTTGCCAGTTCGCTTCTCTATGGCCAGCTGGTATTCGGCCATTAGCATGAAGTATGGTTTGTATTGAATCTCATGCCCGGATATGTACCTGCGTGGGGCCAATTGCGCAAAGTAGGGAGATTGCAAAATTCTTTCTTCGATCATGGCCATAGCATGTAGCTGGGCCTCTACTCTTGCTGAATGTGTCGTTCCAAGTTCCTCAATCGTTTTCATCCACGCAGGGGTAGGAAGTTCATAGGTCATCTGGCCTTCGGCCGTGACTTGTCCGCCTGGGATGGGAATTGGCTCGTATGCTTCTTCAAACGTTTCCTCCACCGGAATGGTTATGTTCGCGTCGTCAGTTGGGATCTCCGGTGGGGAGTCAGGCCGCGGTGGTGCTTCGTATACATCTATGCATGATTGGAGTGTGACTACCTGGGCCCGTAATGCGTTGAGTTCCTCTATGAGGTCAGGAGAGGGGTCCACAGGTTCTGGTACTTCTGCTGCTACTTGTACTTGTTGTGGTGCCGGTTCTCTGAGCTGTAGTAGCTTGTGATCTTCTTTTAACTTCTGATACTCTTCGTTCATTCGATCATAGTCCTCGAGCAGTCGAACATGGTCATCTAGCAACATCTTCATTGCGTCGGATGGGATTGCCTTGAATCTGCTAGGACTTAAGGGTTGTTCTGGATGGTCCAATGCCGCTTCTAAATTTTCTCTATTCTGCTCTTGGAGTCTCTGGTTCTCCTCTTTTGCTGCGGCTAGGTGCCTCCTGAGTAAGCCCATGTTCTTGGTCAGTGTCGCGTTCCTAATTGTTTGGGCTCGAAGCAGGTTGTCCAGATCAGCAGTGGCTTCCTTTGTTTTCTCTTCACTTTCTAGCTCTAGCTTATGATATGCCTCTCTTAGTTCTTGGTATCGCGTATTTACAGAGGCATTCTCGATTGATAATGAATTAAGCTGCGACTGTAATTCATTTGTCGTCCTCTACAGCTGTTGATAATTGTTGCCAAGAGATGCGAACTCATCTCGTACTTGTGTCATGCATGTGAACATTTGTTGAAGTGCAGTGTCTATGGTTGGCGATAATAGTAATGGAGTGCTAAGTGAGGATGCGGTGGAAGCAGATGCAGCGGGAATGGGGAATGGGATTGGGAAGGTGGATGCAGTGGTGATCGTGGAAAATTGTGACGTACCTAAATATGATGGTGCTGCGGGTGGAGTGGGTGCTGGTGCGGTGGGTGGTGAGATGTCCATGTCACTGGACGTGTCAAGTGCGGTGACTGTGAAAAGTGGTGTGTATGTGGGTGGTTGTGTCGGTGTGAAGACGGGGTTTACAAATGTAGAGTAATTTACAGGGGGGATGGCTGGAGCAGCTTGGTGAAAAGGGGAAATAGGGGTTATCATGGGTTGGGGAGGTGAAACTGGTGAGAAGGTTAGTGGGGTTAGAAAGGTGAAAGGGTATCTTACAGGGGGTGGGAAAGATGGGAAGGATGAAGGGATGAAGGGGTCAACACGTAGGCGAGGTGGGATGGGTGCGGGCATGGTGGCATGAATGGGCAGGGCAAAGGCTGTGGCTATGGTGCCTTGGACTGGTGTGGATGTGGGAGGTTCATGTGGGTGTGCGGGGGATACAGGATGAGTTGGTGAAACATGAGGTGAGAGAGGAGTAGATGGTGTGGATGTTATTTCAAGGATAGTGGTAGTATGTACAACGGTAGTATGTGGTGGGGAGTCGACTAGGATAGCTTCTCCGGTGATGGATCTTTTCGGACGTAGGCGTGCATCTTGCGCTTGGTGGGATGATTGAGGACCTACCGGAACTCGAATGTATTCACCGGGCTTCGATAACAGGCGAACTCTGCGAGGGTCATATTGGGGGAGTGGCTTCCTTTGTAAATATCTCAGTGCTTCGACCGGGCCAATGGATTTGACCAGCTCTCTGAACCCTCTGATGTAAACTTCTTCAAACCCTCCGGAGATGAGTTCTCGTTCGATGATGGTTTGGCTCTCTTCTTCAGTCAATGTCTTCCGTGCCCAGACTTTCTCCATTGTACGATATAATTTCTTGATTGCCAGCATGTAAGCTGCTGCTTCGAAAGTCTCCTCTTCATGCGTGCTGGTGTCACCGTGTGCATCGGTTTGTTGGCCTTGGCCATCTGTCCGTTCGTGTTCTTGGGAATCATGCGTGCCCTGGCTGGCTTCATCGTCACCTTCATCGTCATCAGATACTGTTCTTTCGTCCTCAGAGCTCGACACCACTTGTCCCTGTGGCTGATCCCTGGGTGTGGTAGGGTAACTCGGCCTTTCAAATTCTTGAGAAAAGAACTGTCCTTCTGAAAACTGGAACTCATTTGAGAATGCATCAGGCATTTCAAAATCGAATGTTGTGTTTATTGGTTCTGCCTCCATGTGTGGTATTGGGAAAGAAAAGGCTTCCGCACCAATAGTGGTGGGAGCGTCTGCTGTCGTGGTGGTGGGTTCTGTAGTTGCAGCTGCCTGAGGTGTAACGGTACTAGTAGTGCCCTCTGTTACCACTGGTCTAGATAACCTTATGCGAATAGGTTGTACTGTGGGAGTGGCTTCTGTCGGTGATTGCTCTGGGGAGGGTTGTGGTGATGGTGACTCTGGCACTTGAAGGCAAGGAATAGTGCCTCTCATGCGCTTACCTGCCCGTGCTCTGCTAGGCTTCCTGGCTTTCTTCGTCGTTCCTTTGAATGCCTTCAGCTCTTCTCCTGTTAATGCACGTTCAATTGGCAAGTCGTAAGCCAAGCACATATAGACAATTCTTGTCAACGCACAGCATCCATTAAGCACTTTCTTTCGTTCCCATCTGTGTTGTGCCAGATACATTTGATCAATGATCCAGCTCGCCAGATCAACAGTCTGAGGTCCCGTACATGCCAAGTACAAACCAAACCATATTCTCTTATGTGGCATGGTGAATCTGTCCTGAGCGGGGAATGCAAAATGTTGCATGCATATCCGTAGCGGCTTTGATAGCTCAGGTGTAATTGCTGAGATCTCCTCCCACTTAGTGACATCCCCACGTTTCATAGGGTCTGGAACTAATCGTTCTCGATCTGTGGGTGTGTGGGTTCCATGTATCTTGATGGCAGCTCTGATTAAATCCTTCGAAAGATAAAATCTTTTGTAGGGTGGATCCTCCACTAAAGAAGGCAAAATAAAAGTTCCTGGGATATCCTTATTCTCTGAGGCCAGCAAAGTAGTGATTAAATAATAACACCTATAAAAGTCAGGTTTGGGCAGAGGATCACTGAAGTACTCCGTGAAGCCGGCTCTGGCCCAAACATGAGTTAAGTCTTGAGTGTTCTGTAGGCCTTCAAACTCTCTGGAGAAAAATTGGTATTTTCCCCAAGTGCGGTCATCAAACGTCAAATTAGATTCAAATATAAACTCCGCGTCCGCTAAGGGTCCTGCAAGTCCCTGAAACCAGTGAGAGTTACGGTGTATCTTTTCTGTGTAGCCCATAGGTGGGTTATCGATCGGCATGGGTCCTGGAAATCCTTGGAATTCTGGCGGTGGAGCAGTCGGGTGGGATTCTGCTCGTAAAACATTGAGGGGCACTGCAGCTACGCTGGGGCCTGCTTCTAATGGTCCTTCGTCGGTTTGCATGATGATTGAGGCGCTAATGAGAAAGATCTGCTACAAAAGATTAACACATTAGCATGGAAATTAATTATGATCCCATTAAAGTGAGACCGCAATCCCTTTCCATAACCGATGCGTAACCCGTGTAGCCACGTGTCGTGAAGTGCTTGATGCCATGATCTTTGTGCAGCGCTAATGCAGGTCTCTAGACACCTACATGTTTCAGATTATGTATACATTTCTTGATGAGCTTTTATGAGTGATGTGTGATGCTGGTGGGTGAATTTATACAAGGTTTGGTTGAGGGTGAATTATTACAAGGGTGGAGTTTAAACGGGGTGGGAAAATTGTTAGATAATGGGGTACAAGAAGATGTCTGGATACGTTTCGGTATCCATTTCTTAAGAGTCCTTGGGTGGGTGATGTGGTTCTGCTGAGATACAGGAAGTGGTATCGGGTTTGGTGGTATTGAAGGATGAAAAGATTTCTGAGGGGCATATATTACATGGCTAGAGGGTTGGGCTATAATACATTGTTTGGGTACCCAAATCTGCGTGGGTGTGGGTCTATGGGTAAGATATTTCTTGGCGATCCAAATTTGTCGAGTATTGATGCTTGTAGAAGAAGATCGAGAGGACTTTGTCTGCTGACTCTGCTTTTGTTGAAACTTTGTCCTGCTCTCCTCTGCAGTGTTGCTGATAGGCTGTGGTTGCTGTCCTTTTGGCACCCATATTTGTCTGGTGCCGCTTCCTTTGGGTGGCCTAGACTACTTTCCTTGTTGTGTCTTCTGATACTGCCGTCGGTCTGGGTTCCTTCGTCGTGGTTGACTCTTTCGAGGTTGGGTTTGGGAGGTCCTTTGGACACTCTGCTTTGGAAAAGAAGGGAGATCCAACACTTGCGTGACCTGCCCATTAGGAAGTGATTTGTTCTTCGTCTTTAATCTAGGCCAGTCTGTAGCAAGTTTGGAAGGATGAGCACCGTAAGGTGTTGTGCTCATTTGGCCGCTGATGCAACCCACCTGACCGCTGATTGTGCTCATCTGCCCTAGCGGTTGGGTAGCTGCCCTGTCTAGTTTGCAGGAAGTCCCAGGGAAGATCTCCTGTCGTCCTTCTGATTGACAACTGTCCATGGCCAAGCCCGAGTGGGTTGGTGTAGACGTAACGTGACTGATCTGATAAAAGATCTTCTGGTCTTCCGTCGCATGCGTTTCCGAGGGTCTAGGGTCACAAACCTCAATCGGAATGCCATTAGGGAAGTCAAGCGGTATCACTCGCTTCTGTTCTAGGGTTCCAATCTGTAAGGAGCCTTGTCTAAGATTTAGGTCCACTGAGTGATCGTATAGCCAATCTTGGCCAAGGATTAAGGGTTCTATCAAGTCGTCATCATGGCACACTAGTAGCTTCGCTGTCATGGTCACATCCTTAATGAGGATAGGAAGGTCCACCTCACCCATGCAAGGGGTTTCCATGCCTCCTAGGCCTATGAGGTATGCCTCAATTGGCCGCATTTCTATTCCTGAATCCTTATAGTGGGACCATCTAATCGCACTAGTCGCAGCACCTGAGTCAATTAAAGCCCTGAGCTCTTGGCAAGGGTTGCCGTGCTCTAGCCTAACTGTAATGAATGGTCTCCTGTCCACTATACTAGGATGAGTGGTTGACTTTACTTGACACATGGCCATGGGATATCTGGGTGTAGTTTCCAGATGGTTATACTGCTCTCTCCCTAGTCCTTGTCTTCTTAACTTCATGCGTTTAATGCGTTCTATTGCTTCTGCCTGAGCTTCCGCTCGTATTCTATTTTCTTCCTCCTTACGCTTCTTTGCTAACGTGAGTCGTCTAAGCATATCCTCCGTAAGAGGTTCCTGATATAACCTGACTCTACAGCCACTAATATAATTAGGCATTATATCTCCTTCTAAAGTGGCCAATTGGACTGCTCCACTTGTTGAGAGTCTGTTAATGATCATAGGTCCATAACCTCGCTTTTCTAACTTTCGTGCGTGTTGTTTCAGCGTATATACTAGAACTAAATCTCCTTCTTTTAGGCCTTTATCTTTCACATGCGCATCAAAATATGCTTTCTGTCGCTTCTTCGCTGCATATATTCCTGCTGCTGCCTTGAGCCTGGTTTCTCCTAATCGTTCCAAGTCCATTATTCTTGCTGATAATTCATGGCCGGTCCACTGATGTTCTTGTGCAACCTTAAGGGTCGGTATCAAGAAGTCCAAAGGAAGCACAGCATTCTGACCAAAAACCATCTGAAAGGGAGTTGCATTGAGTACGGTCTTGTAGGCCACTCGATATGCCCAAACAGCGTGGTGTAACTGTTTGTCCCAATCCGAACGTTTGTTGTTCACGAGTTTCGTCAGTACGTTACAAAGGATCTTATTAGTGCTTTCAGCCTGACCATTGGCCTGAGGATGATATGGTGCGGATTTCTTGTGAATCACCATAAAATCCTGTAACAAATATTCAATGACTTGGTTTAGAAAATGAGTGCCTCGATCGCTCACTAACTCTATAGGCAATCCATATCTTGTAAAGACATTTTCAAATAAGAATTTTGCAGTTGTGTGTGCATCATTCTTTTTCGTGGCTTTTGCCTCTACCCATTTCGTAAGATAATCTGTCGCAACAATAATGTATTCCGCATGTGTACCTTTTGCAGGGGGGTTAATGGGTCCTACAAAGTCTATACCCCACTTAGAAAATGCACGTCCGCCCATCATGGGTTTCAATGGCATTTCATCTCTGCGGGTAGGAAACTGAGTTCTTTGGCACACATCACATCTCTTTACATAGGTATGAGCATCCATGTGAAGAGTGGGCCACCATAATCCTGCAAAGAGGATGGCTTTGATTATCCTATCGGGTCCAAAATGACCTCCTGCAACACCTTGGTGTGCAGTCTCTAGTATGCTCAGATAATCGCTCTCATGAACACATTGTCTTAGATATCCATCTCGTCCTCTTTTGTATAAATTATCGCCAATAAGAGAATAGTCTTGAGCTTCCTGCTCCAGACTACGTTGTCGAGCTAAGGTCATGCCTTGAGGGAATGTGTTCGTCCTCAAGTATGTCACTAAAGGTTCACTCCAGTCTGGTGTGAGAGACACGTGATATAATGTAGCATGCTCTACTGGTGGTCTTTCACAACAAACATGGCATTCCTTACACAACCTGTAGACATCTGCTTCCATTGAAGGCCAATACACTCCTAATCTATGCAGAGTCTGTAATGTTCGATGTTTCGAATGATGTTGCTTTAATGCACCTACGTGTGCTAATTGCAACCAATTTGCATGTTCTGATTCATCTACACAACAAGCAAGAATCTTTTGATTATCCTGTTTATATATGCTTCCTGCTAAGATTTGGTATCTTTGAGACTTGGTAATCTCTCCTTCTTTGATCTTTATCCTAGGGTTCTTGGGTCCATATGTGAGAATAGGGACTATAGGCTTAGCCCATTCTGGTGCTATCTCAAGGTTAAACAAGTATGCATCTGGTAATTCATCCGCTACTCCTTGAGGAGCTTCTCCTGAGGTTAACCTTGAAAGGTGGTCAGCTCTAAGATGTGTCTTTCCTTTCCTGACTACGACTTCAAAATCATATTCCATGAGTAATAGAAACCAACGTATCAGTCGTCCTGTGTTACATGGTTTGTTGACTAAGTACAATAGGGCTTGATGATCTGTAAAGAACTTGAATTTGTTGGCCAACAAGTAGTGCCTGAACTTCTTTACTGCGTAGATCATCCCTAATCCTTCTCGTTCCGTCGTGGTGTAATTTCTTTCTGCTGCGTTCAACTGTCTGCTCGCGTAAGCTATGGGGAGATCTATGTTACCTTCATTCGTGGGTTGTGCTAACACACATCCTATGGCATAATTGGATGCATCCACATGTACATGGAATGGCTTACTCCAATATGGGGTAGTCAATATAGGTGCTGAGCACAAGCGTCGTTTAAGTTCATTGAATGAATTTTCACATTCATCTGTCCATTCAAAATTGGTTAAAAGAGAGTACAAAGGCTTGGCTATGATTGCATACATGTGTATGAATCTCCTATAATATCCGCAATGGCCCATAAATGCCTGTACCTCTTTCACATTAGTTGGTCTAGGTAATTCTGCAATTACCTTCACCTTTTCTTCATCCGTAGAGATTCCATTTTTTGACACAATGTGTCCTAGAATTTTGCCTTGTCTGACCATGAAAACGCATTTTTCTGGGTTCAAACAAACCTGATACTCTCGACATTTGTCAAATATTTGTCTTAACTCTGGGATATGCGTCTCTCTTACATTAGAATGAGCACATATGTCATCGACATAAACTTCCAAGCTCTTGCGTAAAAATTCCTTAAAAACATGACACATGAGTCGCTGGAAAGTGGCGGGTGCATTTGTTAAGCCAAATGGCATTACACGAAATGCAAATATGCCCCATTCAGTGGCAAATGCCGTCTTGTGTTGATCTTCTGGAGCAATAGCTACTTGATTATAGCCTGAAAATCCATCAAGAAAGCTGTAAACTTCCTTGCCCGCAACTCTTTCCAATAAATGTTCTGTGATAGGAAGAGGATAACTATCTCTAATCGTTGCAGCATTAACCTTTTTAAGGTTAATACACACACGCAATTTTCCATTCTTCTTGGGCACTACCACAATGGGAGATACCCATTCGGTGTGCTCAATTTCGTAAATGAATCCTGCTTCTATCAAGCGATCTATCTCCTCTTTGATCTTCGCAGCGTAGTTATCATTGTACGTGTATGGTTTCTGTTTTGTCGGTTTTGCATCTGGAGTCATAGGGATTCTATGAGAACATATATCTGGATCTACTCCTTTCAAATCTTTGTAACTCCACGCAAAGACATCTCTATATTCGCGTAATAGGGCAACTAGCTCTTCTTCTTCTTCAGTTGTCAAATCATGCCCTATGTATGTGCATTTTTCTTCCTCTCCTTCTATGGCTACGATTATTTTCTTGGTTTTCTCGCGGTTATCATATACTTGTCCGTCATTCGCCTTTCTATTAGGCATTCGTACCATGATTCTTCTATCTTCGATTTCATATTTCTTGAAGTTCTCGGGTACTTCAAACAAAGATTCTTCTTTTTCTGACATGGTTTCTTTCTTCTTTCTTTTCTTGCCTTCACTCTTAGTAGTCACTTCCATGGCTAACCTCACCTCATTCGTAATTTCCTCGTGTCTCTGAGTGTGAGTCTCTACTTCGTAGAAATATTCTTCCTCTGATGCAAAGGGTGGGTCCATGATAATGGATTCTAAATCAAAATCACTTGCATCCTCAAATGTATCAGTGTTAGGCTCACACTCTTCTAAAATCGCATCGCACATGATTGGCTCTATCATGAAAACTGAAATGTCATAGCCATCCTTGTCACAGTGGGGTGTCCATTGTTCTTCATTGATGGCTACATCCATGGTTGCTAGGATTTCTGCCCAACCATGGGGTTCAAACTCTTCATCTGGGAATACTACAGGTGCATAGGCTGGATCTTGTAGGGTTCGTGGATGTTGTTCTGCACCTAACGTCCTGGCTTCTAACCTTTCTTCCTCTTGTTTGGCTACTTTACACATCCATAAATGAGTATCCTCATGCAACCAAGAAGGATCTGATTCTAATGAGTGCACGGATTCTGTTTCTACAGGTGTCTTATGGATGGTATTCCATTGTATTGGGGGTACGTCTCTATGTGAATAGTCTTTAAGATTGACTTTGGTAGTCACTCCTAAATGTTGCAAGTACAAAGAATTAGTTCCCCAATCTTGTACAATTTGCAACTGACGCATGAATGGTCGTCCCAATATCATCTCATAAGCATGGTTTTTTGCAAAGTCACAAATGGCAAAGGTATGCTCAAATTCTACACCACAAGTGGTGAGAGATATGCCTTCTAGTAAGCCTAATGGTTTTTCTATGTGTCCATCAGCCATTTGTAGCTTCGTCCTGGTGGGTTTGAGTGCTGGCTTACCCCAACGTTTCCATAAAGCGGTGGTAGCTATGGCTACTCCGGCTCCTGAATCTAAGATGGCTTTCGTGGTGTAGCCCTGATGGGTTATCGGAAGATAAGTGTTACCTTCCTCTCCTTCGCTCACGTCTCCAATCTTTTCCACTGGAATCTCTGGTACCTTATTATGTGATCCTATTGGTGAGGGAGCAGTAGCAAGCTCGGGAAATTGATTTGCTACATGCTTCCACAATTCGGGTTTTACCTTCAATAACTCCTCCAAAGTAAGGTTACATTGTACTTTGGTATTCTTGATCACTTCTGTGTTTCTAGGGATTACCGATTCTTCATTCCTCACTATTATCGTGGGTGCTCTCATACTAATAGACTTTGCTTCCCAAGGTCCTGTGAACTGAGGTAATTCTTGTAAGGAATTAGATTCAAATCTTGTGTGTTCACTCAGTTGTTCTTCCTCTACATCATCGTAAATAGAGGGAATGTCTTGGGGAAATTGTTCCTACAAGTCATCTATTTCTTGAATAGGAGGATGGGTTCCTTGTTCTTTTCTCCATTTCTCTTCTTGTATTTCTCTCAAAAATTCATGTGAGTACCTATGTATGGAAGACAAATTGTCTTGACTTTCTGTGTTGGGTACTTGAGACAGGGATGATGCATTATTTTCCTGTGTCTCTGGGACAATAGGGTTCTTATGCTGATCCTTTTTCTCTTTACTTTCAATCAAATATTCTAGCCTCTCCATTAGTCCTTGAAAGTGTAACTCCGGTTTTGCCATGTTATTCCAATTAAGATATCTAGAGGCTTCGAACAAAGCTTGTGCTAATTCTACCATCTTCATGCAAAGTTTAGTTCTCTCAATTTCTAGATCAGCTCGAGGGTAGTTTTTGCTCGTTTCAGCTACTTGAGGTCCCTCTTTTAATCTAGCCTGATATGCACGAAACATCATGTCTAGATTTTCTGGTATGGGTTCCGCTAAAACTGATCCTAATTTTTGAGCTGGATTCTCTTGATTCAATTCCTGTGAGGTCAATTCTTGGATTTTGGCTCTAGATTCCTTTAAACTTCCTTCCAATTCAGTTATCTTTTTACTCCATTTTCTCTTAATTCGTTCTCTAGAATCTTTCCAAGATTTTGTCTTTTTACTGCTAGATTCTGCAACTTCACTGGTTTCGACTGCTTTCTCTTGATTAAGCTTTTGGTTCTGTAAGAGCGCCTGGGCTCTTGTTATAGCCTGGATAGGCACGTATGTAGGGTTGGATCCATCTGCGTTATTTACAATACCTATCACGTTGATCGGTGTCACATTCGAAGCATTAACAGGGTTCTTAGGACAATCTTTGATTATGTGCTCTTTGCCACAATCGGCACAAAAGCCTTGTATGTTATAGTATTGTGATTGTCTTGCTATCGGAGGATGTGGACAATCCTTTATGAAGTGATCTCCTTGGCACCTAAAGCATGGTCCTCTAGGGCCCTGTGGTCTCTGTTGTCTCAATTGGGGCCGTGGATTTGGGTTTGCGTACATCACATTAGCATAGTCGGGCTCCCAAGTAGGTTCCACTGGTGGACTATCGTAATGATATGTCTCCACGTGTTCTGGTGACTCTGTGTAATATGCGGGTGGACTATCGACATGCGTAGAGTCAAAACTGTTTGAGTGTGGGTCACTCTCTGTGATCAAAGGTGAAGAAGGCACTAAGGCCCTACTTAGGTTCTCTTCTGCAGCAGCGTATTTGACTGAGATGACATTCGCTGGTGGGGGTGGCTGCTGAGCTAAGACGGGTTGAGGTCTCTGTTGAGCCTGGTATGGGTAGTTCTGAGGAGGCCTATAGTAATAAGGCTGAGCATTGTATTGGCCTTGATACCTACCTGGCTGTGCGTATGCTTGCGGGTAGTTCTGTCTTACGGTTTGTTTGTTGTACGGGCAGTCCTGAGCCGTATGATTCGTGTATCTTCTCTCAATTGTACAGTATTGGCCACTAGGATTGGCTTGTGGTTGTGGTGCATTGGGACACACATTTGCCATATGATCACCACCACAGGTGTAACAACGCTTGTTTGTTAGCACCCTCGGTTTACTAGAAACTCCTAGTTTCTGGGCCACTTTCTCTGCTAGGTCCTCTATCGAGTTAGACAATTTTGTGGATGCTAGAGATGAACAGTCTGAGTCCTTATAGACCTTTGAAAGTTCCAACTCGTCTCCTAAGTTGTCTTCAATGTCTATGCAAATTCTTACACATTGCTCTAGCGTTCTGGGTTCTTTTAGGTATACGTAGGAGCGTAGTTTGGAGCTCAACAAGCCATCTAGGAACAATGACACTTGCTTAGCTTGTGAGGGTAGCTCTTGCATTGGACATCGTTCAACATATTGTCTAAACCTACGTCCTGCGAGCCTAACTGTTTCTTGAGGGGTCTGTTTGAAGCTATGAATCAACGAAGACGTGTCATGTCTAATCCCACTTTTAGAGAATTCAGTGATGAATGACTCTAAAAAGTGATGGATGTCCCGAAATTGCCTTTGTTGCAATGGTTGGAACCAAGTTAAAGCTGTATTCTTCAACGTTAGTCCAAATGCGTTGTATTGCGTGAACATGTCTTCGACTTGTTCTGCTCTTAGTACTTGCTTGAATTCTGCGACATGGTCATAGGGATCTCCTGTCCCATCAAAATAATTTTTCATGGATTTCACTAATTGTGTGGGTCTCAATATTCTTGCGTGTTCACGTGGTCTAGGTAGAGGAAAATCATCTCTACCACCTGGTATTCCATGATCTCTTTGTCTATCCACTCTATTAGTGTCCGTGGTTGTTCTATCTCTCCCTATGGGATGAGTGAAGCTTACTTCTGGTCTCTCTTTATTTCCCTCTCTTTGATTTCCATGGGCTGAGGATGTTCCTGCCCCTTGTTGACTTGTATTCATGTTTGTTCTAGATGGAGGGAATACCAATTCTCCTCTCCATGTGTATGTGTTTTTAGCGCGGTCGGGTACCACAAAGACTCTTTCTGAAGTCTCATCCAGGTATACAACCTTTCCAGGTGTATCCGGGTCCTTGAACTCGTATATAGTGATGATACCTACCTCACTAATTATCTCGGTCTTGTATCTCCAAAAGGCTTCATCCGTTTCTTTATTTACAAACAACTCTATGCTTCTGTTGTCCTGAGGGATCCAATCCGGAATTAGTACTCGTGTCAGTACAGATTTCCCTCTAGGTGTTCTAGGCTCGCCTAATGGTTCCTTTCCTGGAGATTTTGCTTCCGTCTCTGGTTGAATCACGCCAAACTCGTTGGTATTGTTTGGCTGCGTACTTAAGATGTACACTGTTCCTTCTTTGTCTATGTAAGCGTCTCTCTCAAATTTCACCACTGGTCTTTCCAATCCAATGGGTTGATCAGGGTTGTGCAGTTGTACCACTTGCCTTCGCAAACCATCCTCATAGATGCGGGCACCTAATCGGTTGGTTCGGAGAAAATCTAATTGCGTTCTATAGGGTCCTTCAGGTTTTTCTAAGTATGCTACATTCGACCCTCCTTCTGGTCTTTCTGTGCTAAATGCCATTTCTGAATCACTAGTCTCTGAGCTCTCGTAGGGATAACTAGTGTTCAATTGTTGAGCCCACGATCGTGCAGTAGTTCTTACACTTGCCTCTGATGATCGAAGGCTTCGTCGGTCTGACTTGCCTATATGTTTGCCCGATCTAAGGTTCATTAATTTTCTTCCTTGCACACTCAGTACACGCTCAGATCGTCACCGATTCTTTGTTATTACTTCCTTGATTCTTTTTAGATTTCGTTAGATTCTTGTCTTAATGTATGCGTCAGGAATTCGACTTTCCGTGATAATTTTGAGTTCTCGTTTCGTCAGACTTAGGTTCTTTCCTTTAGGTTTTCGTCACGCACACCTTTACTTTAGTCTTGAACTTGAAAGAATTAAATATCTTGAACTTGAGGCGTTCCTATCGTCTTAATCCACAATGTTACCGTTTAGCCTAAGCTAAGAATTGACTGAGGGGGTTGAGTAATCTTCCAACCTCGAGTCAGCTTTTCTGGTTGCTCTGATGCCCAAGAAGTCGCGCTTCCCAAGCTTAGTGCCCTTCACAGCCTTGCTTTGGTTGTCTTTGATTGCCCTTGCTAGACCAGGAAAAATCCAATATTAGACCAATACATTCACCTTTTAAGTCCCTTTCCTTTTGCCCAACTTTTCAATGTTTTTGCCCCCTGGCTTTCTAGTCCCAAACTAGGTCAACCTCAAAATAGCTTATCTAAAAATAGATGTATTCTTTAAGAAAAAAACAGTTGAGGTCACGTAGTACTCGTCAAGAGCTTTCTAATGAGCTATTAAGCTCAAAAAACGGACTTCGGATGAAAAAGTTATGAGCGCTCAGGCCCTGGGGGGTAAAAACTGACAATCAGGTTTTCCTTCCAATATGAGCTAAGGGGTCTCCTATGAGTCTAATGGTCCAAAAATTTCTCAAAAATACCCCCAAAATTGGTCAAAAAATGGAACCCTAAATTTGCGATGGGGGTGCACAATCGCGATGGTCTGGGACCGTCGCGATGGTCCAAGTGAACCGTCGCGATGGCGTGGAATTTGGACAATCGCGATGGCGCGAAAAGGTGAACCGTCGCGATGGCCCGAAGTGAACGATCGCGATGGCGTGAAGTCGAACCGTCGCGATGGCGTGAGGTCGAACCGTCGCGATGGCGTGAGGTCGAACCGTCGCGATGGCGTGATCAGGCGGACAATCGCGATGGCGTGGTCAACGGTCAAAGGTGGACAATCGCGATGGTCCGAAGTGAACCGTCGCGATGGTCCGAAGTGAACCGTCGCGATGGCCCGAAGTGAACGATCGCGATGGCGTGAAGTCGAACCGTCGCGATGACCCGAAGTGAACAATCGTGATGGCGTGGTCAACGGTCAAAGGTGGACAGTCGCGATGGTCCGATTTTGGGCTGTCGCGATGGTCCGAAAAAATGAACCGTCGCGATGGTCTATCTTGACACGTGGCACCGTCGTGGCGATGGCATGAGCCAATCGCGATGGCGTGGGGTCAGCTGAACAATCGCGATGGTCCAAGTGGACCGTCGCGATGGCTCAAGTGAACCGTCGCGATGGTCCGAAAAATGAACCGTCGCGATGGTCTATCTTGACACGTGGCACCGACGTGGCGATGGCATGAGCCAATCGCGATGGTGTGGGGTCAGCTGAACAATCGCGATGGTCCAAGTGGACCGTCGCGATGGCTCAAGTGAACCGTCGCGATGGTCCGAAAAATGAACCGTCGCGATGGTCTATCTTGACACGTGGCACCGTCGTGGCGATGGCATGAGCCAATCGCGATGGCGTGGGGTCAGCTGAACAATCGCGATGGTCCAAGTGGACCGTCGCGATGGCTCAAGTGAACCGTCGCGATGGTCCGAAAAATGAACCGTCGCGATGGTCCGACCGAGCCGTCGCGATGGCGTGAGCCAATCGCGATGGTGCGACACAATCGCGATGGTCTGAGCCAATCGCGATGGTCCACAAAACAGTGATTTTTTGCAATGCAGCTGTGGATTCGTGCAAGCGCAAGGGTCGCCTACCTCGTGGTGTGGTCGCCTACCTCAAATTCCGAAAGTTGCAGACCATCGCGATGGTCCGCCACACTCGGCAGATCTTTGACAGAGAGTAAATTTTTACCTTTTCCAAGCTTTCCTGATGCACTGGAGCTCTGTACTTGCAAGAAAACTCAAGAAAACACAAGCATACACAAGCACAAAAGTTCTCTCTCGCTCTCTCGCATGCACTAATGAGGGGAAATGAGGTGAATGGGTGGATATGGTGAATTTTCTGATTTTTTTGGAGATGAAGATGATGATGCGATGATGAAGATGGAGTGTGGGGGAGGTGAAAAACACTAAAAACTAAGTAAAAACAACAACAAAAACTGAAATTTTTACCTTCCAACGCCACTTCTTGCTATACTCTTACCATCACACATTCGTCCTAGACTCGATCCCCGGCAACGGCGCCAAATTTGGTGTTGCTCTAGCACAATGGTGAGAACCACGTTAAGAAGCTCCACCTCCTTAATGTCAATCCGTGGGAGAGATAGGAGTGATATGAAGATCGTGAATGTGAGATGAAGTGAGAGTGAAGGTGAGAAGCATAGAAATGCACACACACATACACACATACAACGAAGAGACAAGCAAGACACAATGGAAGGTGAAGAATCAACTCTATTACTCAAGAACACTATTACAAGCTCAAACTAGCTCTAAGCTCACACTAGCCAACATGAACCAAACTGAACCAACCCCAAAAATGAGCTCTCTAGCTCTTTTTATAGTTTCTAGACTAGTTTTGACCGGTTTCACATCTAGTGACCGGCATAGTTAAAAAATAGGTCCTAGAGGCTATTTGGAAGGGTAAACGATGTCTAAAAATAACAAAAATTGGTACGCGCATTCTACCTAAGCTCCTCAAGCTCGAGGACTCCTCGGCTTGCACAAAATGGAGCTATGGATTACAAAATGGGGTTTTCTATGTTACATATGTTACAATTAGTGATAAAAATCACTGTTGAATGTTTGAAGAGGTAATAAAAACATAGTTGTTTGAAAAAATGATCCGACTGGCTCCCTGCTCCGTCTTTACATGCTTCCGTGGCGTCTGTGCCTCTGGCTGCTTCCAACAG
The DNA here is from genome assembly GCA_020310875.1 of Ceratopteris richardii. NCBI lineage: Eukaryota > Viridiplantae > Streptophyta > Polypodiopsida > Polypodiales > Pteridaceae > Ceratopteris > Ceratopteris richardii. The sequence continues at coordinate 62,036,107 of CM035423.1, forward strand.
GGGGAAAACTCACTCACATCACACACACACTTGCACATACACACATCACATACACATACACACACATATCACATACACTTCACACATCACACATACACATCACATACACACATACACACATACACATAACATATACATAACACATACATCACATCACACACATACACATACACACATATATAACATACACACATATCACATACACAGATACGTACACATCACATACGCGCATAACACAAACACGCACATACACATAACACATTCACACATTACACATATACATCACATACGCGCACATACACACACATCACATACGCGCACATACACACACTATTGCAGAGACGCAGACCAAGCCATGGAATAGGCATGGGCATGCTTCCAGCCGGACAATAAAAATCATAATACACAGCAGTGACCTGACGGCTCAATATCCCGAGCACGAGGAGGGTCTAATGAGAAAGAGGGAAAAACGGAAGAAAGTAAAGAGCAGGAGACAGTACCTGCAAAAAACATTAGGAAAAACTTGAGCTCAACACACATTTAAATACATACACAAGTCCTTCCTAATCCACTCTTTTGGTTTGGTACTTTTAATCTGCAACCACACTTTTGCCCACTCATCTCAACCACACTTTTAATTAGCTTTATGCACACATCTTCCTTTCACCTCTCTTTTTATTTCATTAATTCTCACCATTCTTTTCTGTCAACCAACTTTTTCACTTTAAGTGCATCTTCCTTTCAGACCATTCCTTAATTCACTTTAATTCCACATTACTCACATACCATTCTTTTTTCTAGCATCCATATAGACCACTAGATATTTATCCTTTTAATTAATCATTTTAATTTAATTAACCTATATTTCTTATTTAAATAAATCATTTAATTCAATCTTAGGTTAAGATTTTAATTAATTAGAACCTTAGTATTAAATGCACATACATGATTAAATAATTAATTAAACCATATTTTAATTTTTGTTATTGAACCAATGTTTAGTTATAGATTAATTTCCTTAAATATTAATTATTTTAACCCTTAAAACATTCTAAAACCCTAGAAAACCTACTTAAACCCATCAGAAACTCATGAAAATCCTTTAAAACCCTTCTAAACCCTATCTCTAACCCATGATAAATCATCTAAACCCTTAACATTGACTCAATGAAATCATTTAAGATCCTTTGGATTAATCTTACTAACTTAACTTATATAAACTTATGAAACCCTAGGGTATATACTTATATGTCTTATATGTATCAATTTAAAACACTCATTAAATGAGTAATTAGGGTAACCCTAATATGAACACATATTCTTCATCATTTCTTGTACCTGCAAATAGTTAATTCAATCCAGAACAATTGTTCAACAGTGAAAAAGAGGTTTAGAATTCACCAATTAATTTGTTTTCATTTTCTCTGGTCATCAACTGGAAGATGCAAATCTTCCCGACACCGTGCCTACATCTGCTTGGACATCACTAGTTGGTGACGCAAGAGATTGGTAGTCCGTAACCCCACCATCTTCCACAACCTCCTTCACCACCTCAACATTCGGTTGATGAGATTCTTCCCGCGAGGAGACTTCATCGACATCTTCCATGATTGTATCTTGTTCCTGCTGCTTGAGAGGAGAAGACGAGACAGAGGTTTCTACTTGGAGGGAGGTGGCGGTGTCGTGGAAGACTTCAGCTTCTTGACCCGCATTGGAGCCCTGTACTTGGCTCTCGGATGGACTAACGCGTCTGCGCTTGCACTAAAAAAAATGAAGCAGGACTTCAACATCGTCTTCCTCCATCATCACCGTAGACTCCACGTGCAGAAGCATAATAGTCGTTGGAGGCGATTGCGCTGCATGTACCACCGAAAGAAGAAGGGAGAGCAACTGTGGCAATGGAGTGCGTGGAATCTCGCTCTTGGAGATTTGTTTGGTAATGGCTAAGCATTCACGGTGAATGCGCCTAAAGAAAAAAGAGGTGAAATTGACGGGTTCACGGGAGGTAGTGTCGATCATAGAGTAGAAAGGTCAAGAAATACCATATGTGCATTTTTGCAGGTTTAACACTGCAACAAGGAATTGCAGAGCGGTAGGCTCTAGATCGGGTTGGCAAACGATGGCAACTCATTGGAGCATTATCGTGGAAACAATTCCTTCATGGTGGCGAGAGGGAGGAGTGGACCATTCTCCAACCCTTCTTGAGGGAGAAGGAATCCCTCAGCGACCGTGTTGAGCATCACTACAACACGAGGGTTTAAACATGTGATTGGCCAACACTGCTCGGCAGTAGGTGTGGCAGCGATGGCAAAAATAATCTACGCATGAAAAGGGTGACACTCCACTGAATGCCAAGGCAATTCAACGAAGGCCAACAATCCTCAAGCACACAAGTACTCACTCACATCGGGAGTGAGACCCACACGTAAGGTTGCTATTGGAGCAAAAGCTTCCATGGCGCGCAGAGAAAGCAACAAAGACACAGAATACACACAGGGCGCAAGTACATAAACACAATAGCGATTATCAATGAAAGAAACAAGATTAAGTAAGAGCACGGGAACAATCATGTATGTGTATGTAAGCATGTGCATTATGTATGCATGTAAGTATGTATGTATGCATATGCATATGCATTATGTACGCATATGTATGCATGTATGTGTATGTGTGTGTATGTCTTTCTATGTGTGTGTATGCATATATGTGTGTGAATGTGTGTGTACATGTGTCTGTATGTGTGTATGCATGTGTATGTGTGTGTATGCATCATTATGTGTGTGTATGCATCATTATGTGTGTGTATATGTGTGTGTATGTGTGTGTGTGTCTATGTGTATGTGTGTGTATCTATGAGTGTATATGTGTTTATGTGTGTGTGTATGTGTCTATGTGTGTATGTGTATGTGTGTGTGTATGTATCTATGCATGTGCATTATGTATGCATGTAAGTATGTATGTACATTGTATGCATATGGATATGCATTATGTATGCATGTATGTGTATATGTGTGTATGTCTCTCTATGTGTGTGTGTATGCATATATGTGTGTGTATATGTGTTTGTATGTGTGTATGCATGTGTATGTGTGTGTATGCATGTGTATGTGTGTATGTGTGTATGTGTGTATGTGTGTATGTGTGTATGTGTGTATGTGTCTATGTGTGCATGTGTGTGTGTATATGTGTGTGTATGTGTGTGTGTCTATGTGTATGTGTGTGTATGTATGAGTGTGTATGTGTTTATGTGTTTATGTTTCTATGTGTGTGTATGTGTCTATGTATGTATGTGTATGCATGTATGTATGCATATGTATGTGTATGCATGTGTATGTGTGTGTATGCATCATTATGTGTGTATGTGTCTATGTGTGTATCTCTCTCTCTCTCTCTCTCTCTCTCTCTCTCTCTCTCTCTCTCTCTCTCTCTCTCTCTCTCTCTCTCTCTCTCTCTCTCTCTCTCTCTCTCTCTCTCTCTCTCTCTCTCTCTCTCTCTCTCTCTCTCTCTCTCTCTCTCTCTCTCTCTCTCTCTCTCTGTCTCTCTCTCTCTCTCTCTCTCTCTCTCTCTCTCTCTCTCTATCTTGCTCTCGGTCTCTTCTTGCTCTCGCGTCTGAATCCCGGCACAAATGTGCCAGGACAAATCGAATTTTTTTTTTACAGTCCAGAGCGTTGCATATGCGACGCTTTTCAGTTTGCCAACATCGCTAATCACATCGCTAGTCAGCGATGCTATTTGCGACGCTGTTGATTGAGCGTCGCTTATGCGACAGGTTTCGAAGAAAAGAAAAATTTGAAAAATCTACCATCGCTTATGTGAGGATAACGTCGCATAAGCGAAGATACCTTTTTTTTTTCGATTCGGGGGTGTCTCTACGCCCCCCTATTTCTTGTAGTGAATACCCTCCAGTGGTAGAAGTGAAGAACAATTAAGTTCAGTTGTAGAAGGTTCAATTCAACAAGCAAGTGGCAATTTCGGTGGCAGTTCAGTGCTATGGAGAAGCAGTTTGGTAGAATGCAGTGATAATCCGGTGTGTTCTAGTGACAGTCTGGTACATTCTGAAGATAGTATGATAGTTCCTGGTGGTATTTCGATGCTCTCTCATGGCAATTCAGCATTGACTGGAGACAATTCGGTGATTTTCGGTGACAGTTCAATATTGTGCGATGACAATTTGGTGTTCTCTAGTGACAATTCGGTGCTTTTCAGTGATACTACGGTTTTGTTCGGAAGGCATTTACTGCATTCCCTTTTTTTAGGTGCAAGTCGAGTCAATTTCGGTACTAAGGGTGAGAAAGGGTTGTTCGATGTTGAGCTAAGTAATCGACTCAGAGATATTTTTGGATCGAAAAATTGGCAAAGTGGCCATATAGTCCAAGGACATCAAGAAGTCTGTCCCCAAAGTTGAGGCAATATGAATAGTTCCAACCAACAACAACAACAATAGCAGTAGCAACAACAACAACAACAATAGCAACAACTGCAGCAACAGATTGTTCCACTGCGTTTGGTGCCAGCCCGAGTCACATACACAAAATTTGGAGGTTTTCCGATAGATGATCCACGCGCATGTGCAGACATTTGAAATTAATTATGCAGTTTTGAATTACCGAGCAGACTCTGCTTATAAAGCCATCATGTTCCAATCAACCTTGGTCAATGATGCTGCTCGCTGGTTAACCGAGTATGACTTGAATCATTTTTGGTAGTATGATGACGTGAAGGATTCATTTCTGCAACGATTCCGGTTAAAGAAAAACCCAGTAGAAATTTTTGATTATCTACAGAATAACAGGCAGAAGCCACACGAGAATGCCCAAGACTATACCACTCTATTTCGGAATCATTTACGGCAGTTGCCACCAGCACATGCCAATTTATTGGACAACGTTATTACTCAGTGGTTCATAAACGGATTAAATCCCCAATTGAAATAGATCATGATTATTCGTTGTGTGGGAGGGATGATCTTGGATGCTGTAATTGCAATGGCTTTACAGTTAGAAAATAAAGTGGGTGGATTCACTGAAGATCTAGAGTGGTTGAAGGCATCTAAGCATTCCAACCAAGACCCTCTGAAACAAATTTACTGTACCAAATGTAAAAATACAGGACATAGCAGCTCATCATGCACCTTGAATCAGATGTACTGTGCTATTTGCCATACAGCAGACCACACTATGGAGACTTGCCAGTATAACGCAAAGATACAGAGTAGAGTGGTTGTTAATGCCATTATTTAGGAACAAGGGCAAATGGCCAATCATTATCTACCACCACAAATGAGGAATACTCCTTACCAAGGATACAAGAATTATAGAGGAGCATGGTCAACTAACTTTGGACAAAGTCGGTGTAATGCAAGTCCATCAAGTGAAGATGCACCTCTTCGACCACCTAAATATCATTTTTGTGGTGAAATAGGGCAGATCCGTAGGTATCGTAAAGATGCGGCTGAGTACGATAAAAAGAAAAATGGAGGACAACACCCGATGGCGAACATGGTGTACATTTCAGCAGTCGACACTCAAACAGCAAAAGTGCAAACACGCCCAAGAAAGCTCAGCTGTAGAGATTTTTGAACCTGGAATTCGTGAACAGTAGAAGGTGTTTACTAAAGCGAGTAAGTGGGCAACCCAGGATCAAACTATTTTTCCTGATCCAGTTTCGGTGACGTAGCAAAGTATACCGCAGATAGTACCGAAAGGTAGAAACCTGACCCAAAGAGTATCAGAGCCCCTACTAAATACCGTATCGAAAACAGCAAAATTTGATCCAGTATGGGATGTCTTATTCAAGGCGTCTATTACATTGCCATTGGGACAACTATTGGCTTTGGTTCCTGGCATACGACAATAGTTCCAGCAACAGGTAAGTCCATGACCTTCATGTGCTCCTTAGACAGCCACAATCCTGCCTGAACTTGATCCGATGGTGGATCATACGGTACCCTTGATTACGGTTTGGTATAAAAGCAATCACAAAATCACTCAGGTATTAATTGATGGAGGTTATGGGGTAAACATTGCAATGGCAGCACTTTGCCAACGGATGGGATGGACGCAAATTGAACCTGTCCAGTTTTTTGTACGAATGGCTGATCAATCTCGAGTTCACCCGGTTGGATTGGCGAGGGATATTCCGATTACTCTTCAAGGAGCCATATTTAAAATGACCTTTGTTGTTCTGAAATTAACCAAATCGAGTCTTGACTATAACCTACTCTTTGGACGACCGTGGTTAAAGCAAGCTAAGGTAGTACAGGATTGGTCAACGCATGAATTGATTTTTACGAATAACCACCGTAAATATGTTGTTCCCCTAGCCGACATGAAGCCTTGCGACTTGCATGCATGACCTTATGTAGTCAAACCTGTACACATGTTGGATGGTCTTTCAGATGATGAAGAGGAAGCTTTTCTTAAAGCCAACAAGGATCTGCTAGCACTCAGAACTGTGGACTTACAAACGGTGGTCAATAACTGGAGTCTAGCAACTTGTACAGTAGTACCATTGACCGGTGAACCCGAAGCAAGTTTAGTGTAGACCTTGGATGATATGATGCTACAACAAGTCCTTCAGTCAGGTGACGACTTTTCCATGCCTCGACAGTTCTACGTACCGAAAGATCAATTGGTTACCTGCAACTTGGGTAATCAAACCAACCCATGACCACTAAAAATTAAGGTGGGACTATAAGAGACCTTCCAGGATAACTTGTTGCAGTTGCTACGTGAATTCTCTGATATGTTTGCATGCGATTATCGGGATGTGAAGGGGTTGGACCTGAGTATCTATCAACATAGGGTTATGTTGAAATGAGATGCTCGGCCTATTAAACAACGAAGCTATAGAATGAATCGTAACTATGCAACCCAGGTCAAAGCAGAACTAGATCGATTGCTGAAGGTTGGGTTTATTGTCCCAATCGAGCATGCGGAATGGATTTCCCCTATTGTCATAGTCCCTAAGAAGAATAAGCAATTACAGATATGTGTGGACTACTGGAAGTTAAATGCAGCAACCGTACCTGATCCATTCCCTCTACCGTTTTCGGACACAATGCTCGATGATGTGGAAGGTCGCGAGATGTACTCCTTTCTATATGGATATAGTGGTTATAATCAAGTACGAATGGCAGAGCAGGACATTTCAAAGATAGCATTTATAACAAATTGGGGCGTTTATGCATGTACAGTGATGTGGTTTGGTCTGGGAAATGCTCCAAGTACGTTTCAAAGTTGTATGTAGGAAATTGTTTCTCCTTATTTAACCACATTCATGCGAGTTTACTTGGATGAATTCTCCTTATCCGGTGATACTTTGGTGCATTTGTACCATTCACGGTGCTGTTTTTCAAAGTGTCGAGAATACTGTTTGTGCTTAAACCCAAATAAATCTGTATTCTCGATATCTTGTGACAAGTTGCTAGGGCACATCATCTCCAAACAGGGAATTCAAGTTGATCTCGATAAGGTGAAGGCAGTACTGGAGGCACCTGCCCCCAAGACACCCAAATACGTGATGCGCTTCTTGGGACAAATCCGGTGGCATGGACAATATTTGCAGTGGCTTGCTCATCTGGTGATGTCACTCAATTGACTAATAAACAGTACTGCTCGTCAGTTTGAATGGACCGAGGCATGCCAACTCTCTTTTGCTCGGTTGAAGTCACTATTAACACAAGCTCCTATTCTACAAGCGCCAAATTGGGAGTTGCCATTTCATATCTTTGTGGATGCATCCGACATTGCAAATGGTAGCATGCTGATGTAGCAAATGGACAAATGTTTTTGTCCAGTGTATTATGCGAGCCACAAACTGGCCCCGACAGAGTGCAATTATTCATTCACTGAACGTGAATGTCTTGGATTAATGTATTCGATAAAGAAATTTCAACATTATTTACTGGGATGAAGCTTCACTTTTCATGTCGATCATGCAGCTTTGATGTACCCTATTCGCCAACAGCATTTGGGAGGACGACTAGCAAGATGGGTCTTATTGCTCCAAGAGTTTGATTGTTCAGTAATACATCAACCAGGGTCTGCACACGCACTTGCTGATTTTCTATCTCGATTGGATTGGGTCAGTCAGCCGCTCGTCCTCTTCCCTCCTCCCCAAATTTTTCCCCTCCCTCTTCCTCTGCCATGGTTGCAGTTAATCCCTTACAGCCTCTCTCCACCTCTATCATCCCTGACTCCTTAGCCCAATTAGCCCGGATTGGTAATTATCTCCTACAGCTCTCCACCCATCTTCCCCATCATCTCAACGAGGCCCAGCAATCCATTTGGAAACAGTATCAAGCCAAAGTGGATCTGCTTGAAGCAGATATCGTGCCACTTCAAGAAGAAGTGCCCACCGCAAAAGTTGAAACCAGTTCATTAGAAGAACGGATTCGACTTCTGCAAGCAAAATTGAAAGAGAAAGATGCTCTCCTTGCTGCCCGCGATGAAGAGATTACTCAGCTGAAACAAATGGTGCGTGATAAAGAAGATGCCAGGATTGCATTAGGAAATCTTCTAGAGAATACACGTGCAGATCTTGCTCTAGTGGAGCAAAAGGACAGGAAATGGCAGACCTTGCTATGCAGGTTACTACAGAGTTAAAGAAGGTGTCCAAAGAACTTTTCCAGAAGAGTCGTGCTTTGGAAGAAGAGATTGGTCTGAATATCAAATCAAAGAAGGAGATGGAAGCCATTAAAAACGAGCGAGAAGATTTCTATAAAACAATGCAATTTCAATCTCAGGAACTCGAGCGCAGAGAAAAGCAGCTCGGAGTCCAAGCTGACAGGTTGTCCCGGATTGATGCAGGGATCGCCGAAATCAAGTTACACCCTGCTTTAGCAAATGGGTTCTATTTACAAGAAGCATATTTGCAAACATAGGCTGAGTCCCTTATTACTTAGGTCATAGCTACCACTTTGGTTAGAATTGATGTGCAGCTTATTGAACCTGATATTTTGTGCAATATGTTAAAGTCTTTAAAACAAAAGATTGCCCGCACATTCAAATTAGCCCGCTCTATGTATGTCTAGGGTATCATAGATGAACCCTGAATTTTGTAATTTTCCTTTTCGGGTTCGAGTCCACCGTGCATGCCAGTGTGAGCCGCCGAAATGTAATATGAAACCCTGAGAAGTTGCACGCATAACGAAAGAGCGTAGAGCATTAGTTGTAACCTTTGATTAATAAAGGAAGCGTACGTGAAACAAAAGGTGTGTCGCAAGACTATGAGTCTGGGTGAATGCCTGAAGTGTAGCAGAACGTGCATTCTTCATATTCTGAGTATTTTGTTATCTATCTTTCTGCTAATTAAGTTCGGTAATTAATTAAGTCGTTGATGAAATATTAAGTGATCGACATTGTGGTGAATTAACGAAGTGCACGTAGACATATTGCGATGAAGATCATTGTACTGCGTAGTTAAGTATTCTGTATTGAAGAATGTGGTGATACACAAACAGATAGTAGTTGCAGGATAATATATTTCAATGCGTTAAGTCTGGGAAGTAGTTCATTTACTTAGAACTATAGAATTTGGGAAAATACACACAGGGCCTCTGTTTTACAGACCCCTAACCATTCCAAGAAGCCAGAATTTGATAACAGATTAAACAATAAAGTTTAACAAAACCAAGTGGCTATGAGAAGCATCCAATCAAGCTTAAGGTACTCAACCTTAGAGAATTAATGTTGGTGCAGACCAATCACCAATTGAAGATTTGAAAGACAAAGAATGGAGATAAGAACAATTCTTGAAGCATAGAAGATGGATACATTCACAGAGTGAAAGATATGTACACATATGTACATTAGTTAAGACATAGGTTACTTATACTTATGATTTGACATAAGTCTGTACATATTTGCCTATAAATACTTTGGAAAAATGTCGGGGCAATAGAGAGAAGACAAGGAGAGACTATGTATGAGCATAGGAATAGAGAAATGAGATGTTGTAAGTGTCATTAGACACATGAGAAGTGAGTTGAAGTCTCTCTCTCATTCAGTTGTAGTCTTCTTCAGAAATGACAAAATTTTGCGCCCGAAGTTTCTGAGTTTTCTCCTTGTGTAGTAAATCTTTTGTGAATTCCTTTTGGAGATATCTAAGTCCATAGTTAATCAATCTATGGCTAGAGTTTGAGAGTCTGATTGTGATCAGGCTAAGAGAATTGCGTGTAGGAACATTTACATGTGAGAAAGTACTCACTGGTTCCTGAAATAGGCGCAAATTTTGATCTTAATGATTTAATCATTTCTCACTCCACAGTTTAAAGTTTTGTGCAAGTAAGCACTTAATCTTTAAGTTGGAAGGTAAGCTACTCGTGGCTAAAAGCATTTGCTTAAACGGGTTCTATACTGAGAGAATTAAAGTTAAGAAGTTAGGGGTGTCCAAATCGACTTCTCAGAAGTGTAGATTTAGACATAGGTAATTTGGTAAGTAGATTTCTCAAGATCTACTGAATGTTTTGGAGTGATTTGACTTGGAGAAGGTGTGCAACCTTTAGGCGACACCTTGTGCAAAGTTTCATCAAAAAATTTACACGTTTACTCAGTCAATGAGCAAGATTTATGCAGCAGACTTTCTGAGTAATTTCCTCCTTCACAGTTTAGTCAAGAAATTGATATTTGGTCATTGATCTCTTAAATTGGTGAAGGTTTTGACTTACTCTTGATATATAGGTGTTCTAAATTCAAGAGTAGGTTGTTCTTTTGGAGATTAACACTCTCCATCAGTGGTATCAGAGCAGGAAGCATCAGAATTGAAGAAAAGGAGGATCCCGACTGCTGCAGCTACAAAGAATTTGACATCTGAAGATTCAAATGGTGAAAGCTTGCAAGGAAAGCTTGAGAAGGAGATCATACGACATCAAGGAAGTCAAAAGGAGTATCATTCAAAGTAAAGGTAACTTTATACTTCATAAAGGTTGAAGAATTCAATATACAAGTGAAGGAAGATGGGAGATTCTCTTCAAATAGAGAAGTTGGATAGAGAAAACTATCCTGCATGGTCAATGAGGATGGAAGCTCATCTAATGAGCAAAGATTTGATAGCTTACATTACAGGAGAAGAAGAAAAGCCTCAATTCAGAGATCCTAGTGTTCCAACTAGGGAAGAATTATCAGATTTGAAGATTTGGATGAAGAAAGATGCTCAAGCTAGGAGCATTATCTATATGGCAGTCAATGATTACTTGCTACCTCACATTAGAGGTCTTGAAAGTGCAAGTGATATATGGAATGCCTTGGAAGAGCATTTACAAAACACCACAAAGTCAAGGAAGGCATCTTTATGGGCAGAATTTACAACTTTCAAGAAGAAGGCCTCTCAATCCATTTCAGACTATGTAACAAGGATGAAAGACATTGCAGATGCATTAGGAGCTGTTGATGAAGATATTGAGGAGGATAAATTGGTAAGGCAAATCCTTACAGGTTTGAGAGGTGATGACAAATGGAAGCCATTCATTTTGTCTACAGAATTATCACTTGATCATTTCACTCCTGATTTAAATCAGTTGCTAGGTCATATGCTAACATTTGAGCAGGATGTTAAAGGAGATGGTGACAAAAGTACAGGTCATGCAATGTACTCAAAGGACAAGAAGAAAGCTAACAAAGGAAAGCAACAATCAGGTGAAGATGAAGGTACAACTAGTCAAGCCAACTTCCTAAGAGGTAGAGGAGGTGGCAAAGGTAGAGGAAGAGGCAGGAACAACAAAGATGGAGCCAAAGCATGCTGGATTTGTGGTAAGACAAATCATTTAGCTAATGATTGTTGGCATAATAATCAAAGTAATGGAGGATACAATCAAAACTATAATTCAAGAGGAAGAGGTGGCAGAAATCAAAGAGGTAATTTCAGAGGCAGAGGTAGTAGGGGTTACTTTGGAAGAAATGCAGGTAGAGGTTTCCAAATTCAACAATATAACAATACCTACTACAATTATGCTTCAAATGAAAAGGAAGATTCAACATTGATAATGAATGCAACTTGTGAAAGGCAGAATGAAGATCAAAGAGTCTTCTACATTGACTCAGGGTGTAGCAATCACCTGAGTGGTAATATATCCTTGATGACTGATTTGGAGAATAAGGTATCTAATCATGTTGTTCAAACAGGTGACAACACAAAGCACAATGTGAAGTCAATTGGATCAGTGAAGGCCAAGGATGGTAGCACCTTATTGAGTAAGGTCTTGTATGTTCCTACAATTCCTAAGAATTTGATAAGTGTAGGACAAATTGTGGAAAAAGGTTATGAAGTAAGGTTCACTAATGAAGGAGTGTTTGTGGAAGACCCTAGCAATGGGTATAAACAAATTGTTTCAGGGAAGAAAGAAGGAAGATTGTTCACATTGAAGATTCAAGGTAATGTTGGTCATGCCTTGTTCACCTATGGAGGACATAAGATCTCTGAGTTAGATCTTTGGCACAAGAGACTTGGACATTTCAATGAAAGAGGTATTAAAGACATGATTAATAATGGTTCAGTGCTTGCCTAATGTTGCAGGTCAACATATGACATACAGATGTGAGGCATGTCAATTAGGTAAGGCTCATAAGCAACCCTACTCCAAGCATGGGTTTATGTATTCAGAGAAACTTGAGTTGGTACACACAGATGTGTGGGGACCATCAAAGGACTTCAGTATCAATGGCTCAAGGTATTATGTGATTTATGTTGATGATGCTACCAGATGGATCACTATCTATGTGATCAAAGATAAGTCAGAAGTATTCAATACTTTCAAACATTATCATATGTATGCAGAGAGAATTACAGGACATAAGTTGAAGAGACTAAGGTCAGATGGAGGGGGAGAGTATTTCTCTAATGAGTTCAGTGATTACTTGTGGAATGCAGGTATAAAAAGAGAGGTTACTTGCAGGTACTCTCCTCAACAAAATGGTGTAGCAGAAAGGAGGAATAGGACTCTTGTTGAGTTTGCAAGGTCCATGATGAAGGAGAAAAATTGCCCAAATTATTTGTGGGCTGAGGCTGTAAACACAGCTACTTATTTGATCAATAGGCTACCTTGTAAAGCTTTGCAGGGAATGACACCTTATGAGGCATGGTGGGGTAAGAGACCTACACTAGACCATTGCAAAGTATTTGGATGTTTGGCCTATGCATATGTGCCATCACAATTAAGGCACAAATTGGAACCTAAATCTGAAAAATATGTGTTTATTGGTTATGATGATAAGCAGATGGGATACAGGTTGTGGAATCCATCCACAAAACATTTTCTTGTATCAAAAGATGTTACATTTGATGAGCAAGGTACTTGGTATGCAGGTACTAACAATATTAATACAGATGATGAAGAAATTGTGAGCCAAAGGAAAGCTAAATCAAAGGTTCAGATATTTGATGAACAAGAGAATTATGAAGTGCAGGTTGAAGTGGAAGAAACACCAAGATTTGATCCTGAATATGAAGAACCAAAAACCTCAAGAAGTGGAGAACTTAGGAGGTCTACAAGGAACAAATGGCAACCTACGAGGTATAGCTATGATACTTCATTTTTGGCTACCAAAGATTATGCTTACATGATTAAAGCAGATGAAGACCCTTCTACATATGAAGAGGCAAAAGGTAAAGAAAATTGGAAGAAAGCTATGCAGGAAGAATATGATGCATTGATGGAGAATCAAACATGGGATTTGGTTCCAAAGCCAAATAGTCAGAAGATCATTGGATGTAAGTGGGTTTATAAGACAAAAAGATTTGCAGATGGAAGTGTGTCTAGGTACAAAGCTAGACTTGTTGTCAAAGGGTTTGCTCAGACATATGGTGTTGACTATGATGAGACTTATAGTCTTGTGGCAAAGATGACAACCATCAGGACACTTATAGCAATTGCTGCATGCAAAGGTTGGAAATTGTGTCAATTAGATGTGAAGAATGTTTTTTTTAATGGTTACATTTCAGATGAAGTTTTCATGGAGCAACCTCAAGGATTCAGAGATGGAAGATATCCAGATTATGTGTGTAAGCTCAAGAGAGCTTTATATGGCTTGAAGCAGGCCCCAAGGGCATGGAACTATAGACTTGTAAAGTTCCTAAAAGAACTTGGATTTCAAGTATCAAAAGCCGATAGTAGCTTGCTTGTCAAAGCAAGTGATGATGGGTTTATTTACATGTGCATATATGTTGATGATATCATACTTACAGGTACAGATGAGAAAGGCATACAAAGTCTAAAGAAGCAAATGGAGAAAGAGTTCAAAATCAGTGATTTGGGAGACGTCATACTTCTTGGGCATGGAGATTTCATACACTCAACATGGAGTGTATGTGACTCAAGAAAGGTATTTGAGGAACTTGTTAATCAAGTTTAAAATGGATGATTGCAGGGTAGCACCTACTCCAATGGAGGTGAATCACAAATTAAGCAGATTTGGAGGTGAAGAGTTCAAGGACATGAAGCAATATCAGAGTTTGGTTGGTAGTCTTATTTATGCTACATTAACTAGACCTGATTTATCATATGCAGTTGGGGTTTTGTCTCAATTCATGCATTGTCCTAGGAAAGAGCATTGGATTGCAGGTCAAAGAGTGTTGAGGTACATTAAGGGTACACTCAAAGAAGGTTTGTATTATGGTTTTACATCAGATACAAATATCAAGATCTATAGTGATGCAGATTGGGCAGGTAATCCAGATGATAGAAGGTCAACCTATGGATACATGTGTTATGTGGGAGATAAGTTAATCTCCTAGTGCTCAAAGAAGCAACATACAGTTGCTTTGTCGTCTACAGAAGCAGAGTACAAAGGCATGGTTGAAGCTGCAAAAGAAGTGATATGGCTTAAGACTCTAATGAAGAGTTTTGATACTATAGAGAGCATACCTATCATTTATGGTGATAACATGAGTTCATTATATCTAGCTGCTAATCCTGTTTTTCATGCCAGGACCAAACACATTGAGATACAGTATCACTTTCTAAGAGAGAAGGTGATGGATAAGGAGATTGAAGTCATACATACTTCAACAAAAGATCAGATAGCTGATATGCTTACAAAGAGCGTGGATGGACCAAAGCTACAGAAGTTTAAAGACATGGCAGGTATAAAGAAGATAAGAGAAACCTCAATTGATGATTGAGGGGGAGCTGTTGGTGCAGACCAATCACCAATTGAAGATTTGAAAGACAAAGAATGGAGATAAGAACAATTCTTGAAGCATAGAAGATGGATACATTCACAGAGTGAAAGGTATGTACACATATGTACATTAGTTAAGACATAGGTTACTTATACTTATGATTTGACATAAGTCTCTACATATTTGCCTATAAATACTTTGGAAAAATGTCGGGGCAATAGAGAGAAGACAAGGAGAGACTATGTATGAGCATAGGAATAGAGAAATGAGATGTTGTAATGTTGGAACAAACCAATCACAAATTAGTGATTATAAAGATCTTGAAGAAGGCTTATGGTCAGAATGAAGTGAAAGAAGACACTTGAGAAAGTGAAGGAGATTTCAGAATGATAGCTTGTACACATATGTATATATAAGTGGAAATCCTTGTAATTTGAGTAGAGCTAAATCCTTAGGATGATAAGGAGTAATGTCATAGACACGAAATAAGTCTAAAATCATGTATATATAAGTTAATGATGATAAGAAATGAATGTGAGAATCATTTGTAGATGACAAATGTCTTAGAGATGTGTAGAGAGTTTTTTCCCAGAAAATAGCGACGGGTTTTTCTCTGAGTGCTCTCTGTCTGATCATGTGGATCAAGATTCCTTTTGTACACATATAATTGAGAAGCTAATGAAGGTGTGTTCAGAGTTTCATGATCTAATTCCTCTCCTACTGTGAGAATGATCAATAGGAACATTTGTATGTAGAAGTGAAAACTGAAGTCTGAGAGTAGCGCACTTTTCCGTCTCAGTGTTTTGCTTAGATCTCAGTGTATACTATAAAGTTTTTGATGAGTGAGCACTTAAAATCTAAGTTAGGAGATAAGGAAGCTATGGCTAGAAGAATTTAGCAAAATGGGACTTGTACTGTGAGAAATCAACTTAAGAAGTTGACTATGTCGAAGGTGCTACCTCTGGAAGACAGTTATGACATATCTTTGATCTTAAGGATCAAATTAAACTTTTGGTGATTAGTTTTTAGAACTAATGATTAGTATGATTGCGCAAAGGTGTTGCGAATACTTGTGCATCATTTACTTGAAGAAATTTGAAGTTATGTGCAGGTAATGAAGTTGATTTCTGAAGCAGACTTTCTGAAGTAAACACTTCTTCACTCAGAGAAGTGTTGATGAAAGTTTTGGTAAAGAAGAACAATATTTGTGTAAAGTTTGGTTTATAACTGACATAGAAGTGTTCTTAAGTCAGTATAGATCAAACCTTTGGAGATTAAGAGGTCTCCAACAGTGGTATCAGAGCTGAAGGTGCAATACAAGAGAAGAAAAGACAATTGAAGTTCCGATCGGTGCAGATATTGAAGTTCTTCCTAATCAAAGGAGGATAAGGACAAATTATTGAAGATAACCTGCAGAAGGTTAAAGCACGAGTTCGAAGAAAATCAGGAAGGATCAAAGCTTCATATCAAAGGTACACTTTATCCTTATAAACCATAGTAATTGCAGATACAGAAGATCAAGGATGGGAGAAAGCTTGCAGATTGATAGGCTAGATAGGGAGAACTATCCAGCTTGGTCCATGAGGATGGAGGCACACCTCATGAGTAAAGATTTGATGGCATTCATTACAGGAGATGAAGAAAAGCTTGAATTTGCAGATCCTAGTATTCCAACTAGGGAAGAACTTGCAGTTTTGAAGACTTGGATGAGAAAGGATGCTCAAGCAAGGAGTATCATTTACATGGCTGTAAATGATTATCTTCTACCTCACATTAGAGGATTGGAAAGTGCAGCAGATGTTTGGAATGCTTTGGAAGAGCATTTCCAAAATACAACTAAGTCAAGGAAGTCCTCACTATGGGCTGAGTTCACAACCTTCAAGAAGAAGAGCTCACAATCAATTTCTGATTATGTGGCAAGGATGAAGGATATTGCAGATAGCTTGGGAGCAGTGGATGAAGACATTGAAGAGGATAAGTTGGTAAGACAAATACTTACAGGTCTGAGAGGAGATGAGAAGTGGAAGCCTTTCATATTGTCCATAGAGTTGTCACTTGATCACTTTACTCCTGATCTTAATCAATTGCTAGGACACATGCTAACTTTTGAGCAGGACATTAAAGGAGACAATGATAGAAGTGCAAGTCAAGCTATGTACTCCAAGGACAAGAAAAAGAATGGCAAGGGAAAGCAATCGACTGATGATGAAGGGAATTCAAGTCAAGCTAACTTCACAAAAGGAAAGATGAATTTCAGAGGTAAAGGAAGAGGAGGTAAGAACAAAGATAATGCTAAAGCTTGTTGGATTTGTGGCAGAACAAATCATTTGGCAAATGATTGTTGGTATAACAATCAAAATGGTGGAAGCAATAATCAGAATTTTAATCAAAGAGGTAGAGGAGGCAGAAACCAAAGAGGCAACTTCAGAGGAAGAGGTGGTAGGACATCATATGCTAGAGGAGGTGGAAGAAACTTCCAATCTCAGTCCTACAACAACAATTATTATAATTATGCATCAGATCAGAAGGATGATATGACTCTTATCTTGAATGCAACTCATGAATCAGTGGGAGAAGATCAAAGAGTGTTTTATATTGACTCAGGATGTAGTAACCATCTGAGTGGGAATCTATCCTTGATGACTGATATGGAAGCAAAGGTGAATGGACATACAGTTCAAACAGGTGATAATACCAAACATAAAGTGGAGAGCATTGGATCAGTGAAGACAAAGAGTGGAAGTACACTTTTGAGCAAGGTACTTTATGTTCCTACTATTCCTAAAAATTTGATAAGTGTAGGGCAAATTGTGGAGAAAGGATATGAGGTAAGATTCACAAATGAAGGTGTTTATGTGCAAGATCCAAATCAGGGATATAGAAACATAATTGCAGGAAAAAAGGAAGGAAGATTGTTCACTCTCAAAGTCCAAGGTAATGTGGGACATGCATTATTTACTTATGGAAGTCAAAAGGTGTCTGAATTAGACCTATGGCATAAAAGGCTAGGTCATTTCAATGAGAGAGCTATAAAGGAAATGTCAAAGAATCAGGTGGTGCTTGGATTGCCAAATGTTGAAGGGCAACATATGGTGTACAAGTGTGAAGCTTGTCAATTAGGTAAAGCACATAAAGGTTCTTACAACAAATCAGGGTACAAGCATTCAAATATGCTTGAATTGGTTCATACAGATGTATGGGGTCCCTCAAGGGACTATAGCATAAATGGATCCAGATATTATGTGTTGTTTGTTGATGATGCAACCAGATGGATTACTTTATATGTAATCAAGGATAAATCAGAAGTCTTTAAGACATTCAAACATTATCATGCTTATGCAGAAAGGATCACAGGGCAAAAGCTTAAAAGGTTAAGGTCAGATGGAGGGGGAGAGTATTTCTTTAAAGAATTTGATGATTATTTGTGGAATGCAGGTATTAAAAGAGAAGTAACTTGCAGGTATTCTCCTCAACAGAATGGAGTAGCAGAAAGGAGAAATAGGACTCTTGTAGAATTTGCAAGAGCAATGATGAAGGAAAAGAATTGTCCAAATTACTTATGGGCAGAAGCCATTAATACTGCAACATACCTTGTGAATAGGTTACCTTGTAAAGCTTTGGATGGAGGAACCCCTTATGAAGCATGGTGGGGTAAGAAACCTACTCTTGATCATTGTAAAGTATTTGGATGTGTAGCATATGCTTATGTTCCTTCACAATTAAGACATAAGCTAGAACCAAAAGCAGAGAAGTATGTGTTTATTGGATATGATGATAGACAGATGGGTTACAGGTTGTGGAGTCCATCCACAAAGCAATTTCTTGTTACCAAAGATGTGACATTTGATGAGCAAAATACATGGTATACAGGATCAACAAATGATTATGCAGGTGTTGAAGAGATACAAAGGAAAGGAAAGGCAAAAGTAAAAGTGTATGAAGAAAGTATTGATGATGTTGACTCTAAAAGTAGATTGCAGGATCATGTAGAAGATGGGCCAAGATTTGATCCAGAATCAAATGAGGCTGAAACTTTGAGAAGTGCAGAAATCAGAAGATCTTCAGGGGAAAGGAAAGAACCTATAAGGTATAGTTATGATACATCTTTTCTAACAACAAAAGATTATGCTTATATTGTGAAGACAGAAGAAGATCCAATCACTTATGAAGAAGCCAAAGGTAAACAGAATTGGGAGAAGGCAATGCAGGAAGAGTATGATGCTCTACTTGAAAATGAAACTTGGGAATTAGTACCAAGACCAAAGAATCAGAAAGTCATTGGATGTAAGTGGGTATATAAAACAAAAAGGTTTGCAGATGGTAAGGTGTCTAGATACAAGGCTAGACTTGTGGTCAAAGGTTATGCCCAAACTTATGGGGTAGATTATGATGAAACCTTTAGTCCTGTTGCTAAGATGTCTACAATTAGAACATTGATTGCTATTGCTGCTTGTAAAGGATGGAAGTTGTCACAATTAGATGTGAAAAATGCATTTCTAAATGGATATATTGCAGATGAAGTATACATGGAGCAACCAGAAGGTTTTATGAATTCAATTGGATCAGATTATGTGTGTAAGCTCAAGAGAGCTTTGTATGGGTTGAAGCAGGCCCCAAGAGCTTGGAATTATAGACTTGTCAAGTTCTTGAATGAATGTGGATTTCAAGCATCAAAGGCAGATAGTAGCTTGCTAGTGAAGGCAAGTGAAAATGGATACATTTACATGTGCATTTATGTTGATGATATTATTGTCACAGGAACAGATGCTCAAGGAATCAATGAACTTAAAAGGCAAATAGAGAAGGAGTTTAAGATAAGTGATTTGGGAAACTTATCTTATTTCCTAGGAATGCAGATCGTGTATACTCAACATGGAGTATATGTTTCACAAGAAAGGTATTTGAAGAATCTTCTAGTCAAGTTTAACATGGAAGATTGCAAGACTTCAACTACACCATTGGAGGTAAATCATAAATTAAGCAGGTATGGAGGTGAAGAATTCAATGATATGAAGAAATATCAGAGTTTGGTAGGTAGTTTAATCTATGCTACCTTGACAAGGCCAGATTTATCATATGCAATAGGTGTGTTGTCACAATTTATGCATTGTCCAAAGAAGACTCATTGGATTGCAGCTCAAAGGGTACTCAGATATATCAAAGGAACCCTAAGTGAAGGTTTGTACTATGGATTCACTTCTGATACAAGAATCAAAGTGTTTAGTGATGCAGATTGGGCAGGTGACTCAGATGATAGAAGGTCTACTCATGGGTATCTCTGTTATATTGGAGATAAATTAGTTTCTTGGTGTTCAAAGAAGCAACATACAGTTGCTTTATCATCCTCAGAAGCTGAGTATAAAGGAATGGTAGAAGCTGCTAAAGAAGTGATATGGTTGAAGACCTTGATGAAGAGTTTTGAAACTGATCATAGTACTCCAATTATTTTTGGAGATAATATGAGTTCTTTGTATTTGGCAGCTAACCCTGTTTTTCATGCCAGGACTAAGCACATAGAGATTCAGTATCATTTCTTGAGGGAAAAGGTACTTGATAAAGAGATTGAAGTGATGTATACTCCAACAAAAGAACAAGTGGCAGATATGATGACAAAGAGCTTGGATGGACCTAAGCTACAAAGATTCAAAGAGATGGCAGGAGTGAAGAAGAATGGAATAATCACAATTAGTGATTGAGGGGGAGCTGTTGGAACAAACCAATCACAAATTAGTGATTATAAAGATCTTGAAGAAGGCTTATGGTCAGAATGAAGTGAAAGAAGACACTTGAGAAAGTGAAGGAGATTTCAGAATGATAGCTTGTACACATATGTACATATAAGTGGAAATCCTTGTAATTTGAGTAGAGCTAAATCCTTAGGATGATAAGGAGTAATGTCATAGACGTGGAATAAGTCTAAAATCATGTATATAAGTTAATGATGATAAGAAATGAATGTGAGAATCATTTGTAGATGACAAATGTCGTAGAGATGTGTAGAGAGTTTTTTTCCAGAAAATAGCGACGGGTTTTTCTCTGAGTGCTCTGTGTCTGATCATGTGGATCAAGATTCCTTTTGTACACATCTAATTGAGAAGCTAATGAAGCTGTGTTCAGAGTTTCATGATCTAATTCGTCTCCTACTGTGAGAATGATCAATAGGAACATTTGTATGTAGAAGTGAAAACTGAAGTCTGAGAGTAGCGCACTTTTCCGTCTCAGTGTTTTGCTTAGATCTCAGTGTATACTGTAAAGTTTTTGATGAGTGAGCACTTAAAATCTAAGTTAGGAGATAAGGAAGCTATGGCTAGAAGCATTTAGCAAAACGGGACTTGTACTGTGAGAAATCAACTTAAGAAGTTGACTATGTCGAAGGCGCTACCTCTGGAAGACAGTTATGACATATCTTTGATCTTAAGGATCAAATTAAACTTTTGGTGATTAGTTTTGAGAACTAATGATTAGTATGATTGCGCAAAGGTATTGCGAATACTTGTGCATCATTTACTTGAAGAAATTTGAAGTTATGTGCAGGTAATGAAGTTGATTTCTGAAGCAGACTTTCTGAAGTAAACACTTCTTCACTCAGAGAAGTGTTGATGAAAGTTTTGGTAAAGAAGAACAATATTTGTGTAAAGTTTGGTTTATAACTGACATAGAAGTGTTCTTAAGTCAGTATAGATCGAACCTTTGGAGATTAAGAGGTCTCCAACATGTAAGTGTCATTAGACACATGAGAAGTGAGTTGAAGTCTCTCTCTCATTCAGTTGTAGTCTTCTTCAGAAATGACAAAATTTTGCGCCCGAAGTTTCTGAGTTTTCTCCTTGTGTAGTAAATCTTTTGTGAATTCCTTTTGGAGATATCTAAGTCCATAGTTAATCAATATATGGCTAGAGTTTGAGAGTCTAATTTTGATCAGGCTAAGAGAATTGTGTGTAGGAACATTTACATGTGAGAAAGTACTCACTGGTTCTTGAAACAGGCGTAAATTTCGATCTTAATGATTTAATCATTTCTCACTCCACAGTTTAAAGTTTTGTGCAAGTAAGCACTTAATCTTTAAGTTGGAAGGTAAGCTACTCGTGGCTAAAAGCATTTGCTTAAACGGGTTCTATACTGAGAGAATTAAAGTTAAGAAGTTAGGGGTGTCCAAATCAACTTCTCAAAAGTGCAGATTTAGACATAGGTAACTTGGTAAGTAGATTTCTCAAGATCTACTGAATCTTTTGGAGTGATTTGACTTGGAGAAGGTGCGCAATCTTTAGGCGACACCTTGTGCAAAGTTTCATCAAAAACTTTACACGTTTACTCAGTCAATGAGCAAGATTTATGCAGCAGACTTTCTGAGTAATTTCCTCCTTCACAGTTTAGTCAAGAAATTGATATTTGGTCATTGATCTCTTAAATTGGTGAAGGTTTTGACTTACTCTTGATATAGAGGTGTTCTAAATTCAAGAGTAGGTTGTTCTTTTGGAGATTAACACTCTCCATCAATTAACCCTAAGGTTCAAGACCCATCTCAAAGGGGTAAATAAACCATAAATCCCAAAGATTTCACACCTAGAAATCCATGGGTTCTACCCCTTACACCAAGGTAATTATACAACAATACAATTAGCATGGAATCATGTTTTTCATGCTAGAACAAAGCATATTTAGATACATTGTCATTTGATAAGGGAAAAGGTAGTAACACCTATTATTGACCTTGTTTATGTGAGGAGATATTAGCAGGTTGCTAATATTTTCACTAAAGCACTTGGAACTAAGAAGTTGGAGAAGCTTCAGAAGATGCTTGGATTACATGACATGATCTTGAGTTTGAGGGGGACTGTTGAGATACCAAGTTGAACATGTGATGATGGAGGATGACATGTATCACTTTTTCATTTCTCTGACATGTATAGTGGTCATGCCGGTATATGTTAGTGATACTTGAGTGAGCTATCCTAGATTTATCTGCTGAGAGTGATGGCACATTTGATTCTTGCCAACTCAATCATTCGTAGACATTCGGGTTTTCCTTATGTACTATTCTTTATATATTGCACTAGTTGTATTGTTGTATTAGGTCATTCTTGTATATTCTATTTATGTAATAGAAGAAGAAGAAAAAGAAGAAGAAGAAGAAGAAGATCATTCTTCCTTGCCTCAATCTATGTGTGCTCCTCTTTGAGAGTGAGATTGTGTGAGTGAGCTCTGCTCCTTATCTCCTTTCAGGTGAAATATATAAAAACATTAAGAATGAAGATGTAATGAAGACCACTAGACTTCAAGCATTGACTTTAGTTATGCAAATAGCAAAGTCAATTTCAAAGAAAATTTAAAAACTCAAGGAAAAGTGGGTAGAACTGATTTAAACCTACCAAATGTAAAAAAAAATAAAAGAAAAGGAGAACTAAGGTTTTAGTTTGATTTGGATCATCATATAACAAAAGAAAAAAACTCCAAAGAGAGAGAGAGGGAGGAGAGAGAAAGAGAGAGCACAACTAATTGTATTTGTCTATTGAATATGGAGAGCATTTATTCTATTGATGTGCTTGAGTGTTTGTGTCTATGAGTGAATGTGACTTAGTGTTTTTTCTATGAATGTTCTTGAATGTTTGTTTGAGTGATTGAGTTGGTGGTAATTGAGTGTAAGTGGTTGCGGGGGATGAGTAATTGTTAGCTATTGGGAGCATGTGAATATGAATTTATGGGAGACTACCATTGTTTGAAAAAATATGATTGACCATATGTGGAATCTCACAAGTATGAGAAAGTGAAAAAGAAATAAGTGAGAGGAAGTGGAGGCATGGTGAGCACTGGGTCGAATGGGGTTTGATTGAGTCACGTTCACTTGAAATCAATCCTAGGAATGATTTTAGTGTGAATCAACCTTGCTATCATAATAGTACTTTTTTCTTGATATTGGGATGCAACCTTTGTCCCTAATCACTAGATTTCCTTCAGAATGTGTAAGTGTGTCAAAATTTGTTAGAAAATTGTGTCTGTGTGTGTGCATGTATGTATATATATATATATATATATATATATATATATATATATATATATATATATATATATATATATATATATATATATATATGTGTGTGTGTGTGTGTGTGTGTGTGTGTGTGTGTGTGTGAGAGAGAGTTTGAAAGTGTGTGTGAATGTGTGCCCATGTGTGGGTACCATAATGTATGTGCGAGAATGTGCTAGTGTGTGTGTGTATATATATATACACACACACACACATATATATATATATATATATAGTGTGTGTGTGTGTGCGTGTGTGTGTGCCTGTTCATAATATGTAGGCAAGGATGTGTAAGAAAGAGAGTTGTATATGCTTTGTGTGTGAGAATGTGGGATACATGTATGGGTATGTTCATTTGTATGTATGCTTATGCACTCATTTCTTGATGTATATGTTTATATGTATATGTGTATATGTGTGCTTTATGTTGGTGTCTAGATATGCTGATTTATGTTGGTGCAAATACCAAGCCTACACATTTGGCTAGAGTTTTATGTGGAAATAATTGAAGTTTCATAGGAACCATTGCTATGAAATATTTACCTTTTACCATTTGTAAAAGTCCATTTGACTTGAAAGAATATTTGTAACTACCTCTAAACTCATGGATTTTGTTAATTGAAAAAGCGATGACTTTATTTGGAGAGAATATTTGTTAGATTAGAGGATCACTTTAGAGAGAGCCAATGAAGAATTCAAATTCAAAATTTCAAATAAATCATGTATAAAAGATGATTGAAAAAACTCGTGGGATAGAAGACCTCAATTCCAAGCTCTTGTTGATTACATTGTAAGAGAGTGAGGCACACATCATAGCCTACACTACTCATTATCACTGTGCATTGATTATCATGTCAATGATCATGTAGAACATTGTCTTATAATACAATAGATCAATTCTTTCATCTATGGTCTCACTGTCATAGTCACTTACAAACACTCATTTTGTATTGCACATATATCAGTCATTCCTTCAAGATTCTCAATGTTCTATAGCTTGCTGGAATCCTCGCCAAGTCCTCTACATGCTCACAAATTTTGAAGATAATCCATTCAAAAAATTTGGAGAAAAGCACATCAAAGTACCCACTTGTCAAACTCTGCGGAGCTCCTAAAAAATCGAGGGTAATGATCTCTTTTCATTGATCCTTCAACTTGGAAGTATTCTATTTTAGTTCAATCATTTCTCACATCACTTCCAAAGTACATATGCACTTGTATAGTGTCACTTGAAAGATAAGAGGGCCTATAACTCAACTCTAAAGCAAAAAGGGGTTGGTACAAAGCACGGATTGGCAGTACCTACTCATTACTTGGAGTGTCCATCCATCTTTCCCAACAGTGGTATGAGAGCAAAACTAAGGTAAAATGGGAGATGGTTTTCCTCCTTTATTGATAAATTGGATAGGAACTTCTATCAAGCATGCTCCTTGAGGATGAATACATACTTGCAAGGAAGGAACCTCTATGGATATATCTTAGGAGATGAGGAGATGCCCATTTTTAGAAGCAAAGGAAAACCTACAAGAGAGGAGCATGAAAGACTCAATACATGGTGTGCCAAGGTTGCATTAGCAAGGTCATACTTACTTAACTATATTTCTAATTTCCTTCTTCCACACATTAGGAAGTGTAAGACATCCCAAGAGACTTGGGAAACATTTTCTTCATATTTCTCTTCCAACACAAGGGCTAGGGGGAACCAATTGTGGATTGAGTTTACCACTCAAAGAAAGCAACCCAAGCAAGGCATCTCGGAGCATGTGACCAAAGTCAAGGATATAGGTGATCAATTGGCTAGCATAGGAGAAGAAATTGAAGAGGAGCAGATTGTAAGACAAGTAATCAATGGTATTAAAGCGCATGATAAGTGGGAGAGCTTCACAACTGCCATGGACTTGTACATGGACATGCAAATTCCAAATCTTACCACACTCATGGGGCAACTCTTTACCCATGAAGCCAAGCTCAACAAGAACGGAGATTCATCAAGAGTTAATAGCTCTTCTACTTTATACACTGATAAAAGTAAGTCCAAAGAGAGAGGGAGGAACAAGAAGATTGAGGATGAATACCTCCCAAGCCAACTATGCAGGGAGAGGTAGAACCTCAAGAGGAAGGGGCAAAGGAGGTAAGAAAGGTAGGGGGAGACCTTATAACTCCTCACCATGTAATATTTGTGGATTGTCAAATCACACTAGAGATGAGTGTTACAGGAACTTCAAAAATCAGAGAGGTAGAGGATTTCAAAGAGGTGGATATACACAGTCAAGAGGAAGATTCAATCACCATCAAAACAACAACAACTACAATAGCAACTACCAAGCAGGCTACAAATCAAGGAAAGATTACAAAAAGTATACAGAGGAGCAAGAGGATTCTCTTCTGATTATGAATATGACTTCAAAACTAGGTATAAATGATGACCATCTCTTCTACATTGACTCAGTATGCTCAAACCATGTGGCGGGCAATGTAGCTCTTCTCTCTGACCTTGAGGAACCAAAGGGTAAGCATCAGGTAAAAACAGGTGATGACACCAAGCACTCAGTGATCAAGGTAGCAAATGTTAAAACCTCTGATGGAAATAGAAATCTGTTGAGTAGGGTTCTATATGTACCTACGATTACCAAGAATTTGATGAGTGTTGGATAGATTGTGGAAAAGGCCTTGCAGGTCAAGTTCAACCAATATGGAGCATTTGTGGAGGATCCCCAACATGGATTCAAGAGAATTGCCAAAGGAGAAAAGACAGGTGGATTATTCACTTTTGAACTTGAAGATACAAGGAATATTGCACTTTATAGTTACAAAGACCAAACACTATCAGAGCTTGAAATTTGGCACAAGAGATTAGGGCATATTGGTGAAAGAACTTTAAAGCAAATATGTAGAGATCAATATGTGCTTGGAATACCTAATGTATCCAAGCAACACATGATCTATAAATGTGGTGCTTGTCAATTTGGAAAATCTAATAGGTTACCCGTCTCAAGGAAAGGCTACATGCATGAGGACTACTTAAAGCTTGTCCATACAGATGTATGGGGACCAAGTAAGGATCCCTCAATTTTTGGATCAAGGTATTACGTATCCATCATTGATGATTTCAGTAGGTGGAGTGTCTCATATTTTATGAAGCAGAAAGATGAAGTATTCATTTGCTTTAAAACATATTTTGCACTTGTTGAGAACCAAACAAGGAGAAGCCTTAAGAGACTAAGGTCAGATGGAGGAGGTGAGTACTTCTCAAATGAGTTTGATGCATTCTTGTAGGATAGAGGAATCAAAAGAGAAATTACAACAAGGTATACCCCTGAGCAAAATGGGGTGGTAGAGAGGAGAAATAGACTAGTTGTTGAAACAGCTAGGTCAATGTTAAATGAGAAACAACTACCAAATTACTTGTGGATAGAGAGTGCATCTACTCCTACTTATCTTGTAAATAGGTTGCCATCCAAATCTCTTGATGGGATGACCCCATATGATGCATGGCATGGTAGAAGACCTTCAATTGATCATTGCAAGATCTTTGGATGTCTTGCTTATGTGCATATCCCCTTTCAAATCAGAATTAAGCTAGACCCTAAGGCAGAGAAGTGCATCTTCATAGGGTATGACTTGAATCAGCAAGGATATAGATTCTACAATCCTTCCAACAAAGGATTTATGGTCAATAGAGATGTTGTCTTTGATGAGAATGACTCTTGGTTTGAAAGTGAATGCAGGAAAGTAAAGCTAACTTATGACTTGTTAGAGGAATTTCCAAGCCTCACTAAGGAGGAGCCTAATCAGATTGAAGACATCAACTCAGATGATGAGGACATCATCAACTTAGAAGAATTCAAGGCATGTAAGTCCAAAGGAAAAGTCAAAATGAAGAAGTTGGAGGATATACCTGAATCATCCAACCAAGCAATCAAAAGATCACAAAGGGAGAGCAAGAAGCCAATCAGATATGGATATGACACTTCTTTAGTTACTAAGCACTCTATTTATCTTGCAAAAGACTTGTCATTGGAAGAGCCATCATCATATGAAGAGGCAAAGACCAAGACAGAATGGAAGGAACCTATGGATGAGGAAATTGAAGCACTCAAGGAGAATGATACTTAGGAGCTAGTGCCAAAGAAGGAGTCTATGAAGGCAGTTGGTTCTAGATGGATCTATAAGATCAAGAGGAATTATGATGGATCAATAAGTAGGTACAAAGCTAGACTTGTGGCTAAGTGTTTTGCACAACCCGAGGAGTTGATTATAAAGAAACCTTCTCACCTCTGGCCAAAATGCCAACCATCAGGGTATTGGTAAGTATGGATGCATCAAAGAATTGGAACATGTACCAATTGGATGTAAAAAAATGCATTTCTAAATGGCTGGATTTTAGAGGAGGTGTACATGTCTCAACCTCCTGGCTATGAGGATCTAAGCAAGGTAACATATTTTGTAAATTGAAAAAAGATCTTTATGGATTGAAGCAGGCACCTAGGGCATGGAACCATAGGTTGACTACATACCTTCAGGATCAAGGATTCATCATGAGTAAAGCAGATACTTCTCTCTTTGTTAATAAGAGTAATTGAGAGGTAATATACCTATGTGTATATGTTGATGATATCATACTCACAAGTAATGATGCTAATGGCATCAAGCAGATTAAGAATCAAATGGTGCAGGAGTTCAAAATTAATCTAGGATCACTAAAGTATTTTCTTGGACTTGAGTTAGTCTATACTAACTCTGGAATTTACATTACTCAAAGAAATTTTATACACGACATGTTAAAGAAGTTTCAGCTACAGGATGCCAAGGTAGCAAGTACTCCAATGGAGGTAAACCAAAAGTTAAGTGCTCATGAAGGTGATGTGCTTGAGAATATTTCAAGTTACCAAAGCATAGTGGGAAGCTTGAACTATGCTACATTGAGCAGGATTGATATTGCTTATGGAGTAAGTGTTTTAAGTCAATTTATGCACAAACCTAGGGCACCTCACTTGGAAGCTGCCAAGAGGATTTTGAAGTACCTTAAGGGCACTCAAAATCAAAGATTATACTTTCCTTATACCTCAGATTTGGACATCAAGATATATTCAGATGCAGATTGGGCAGGTTGCAAAGATGATAGAAGGAGTACCTCAGGTTACCTATCTTTTGTAGGTGACAAACCTATATCATGGTCTTCAAAGAAGCAACCTATTGTTGCTCTATCTTCTACAGAGGCAGAGCATAGAGGATTGGCTAATGCTACTCAAGGGGCCATATGGATGAGATTGTTATATACAGATTTAGGTTTGCATACTACATCATCAATGATTTTTGGAGATAATACAAGCTCACTACATCTTGCAGCAAATCCTATTTATCATGCTAGGACCAAGCACATAGAGGTTCACTATCATTATGTAAGAGAGAAGCTATTGAGCAAGGAAATTCAGTTGGCTTATGTATCAACTAATATACAATGTGCAGATTTATTGACTAAAGCATTAGATGGTACAAAACTTTGTAGGTTCAAGTCTATAATTGGATTGCAAGACATTCAAGAGGAGTGAAGAAGAAGAGGAAGCCAAAATGTTTGTCTTGAGGGGGAGCTATTGGTGCAAATACCAAGCCTATAGATTTGGCCAGAGTTTGTGCAAATAATTGAAGTTTCATAGGAACCATTTCTATGAAATCTTTACCTTTTACCATTTGTAAAAGTCTATTTGACTTGAAGGAATATTTGTAACTACCTCTAAACTCGTGGATTTTGTTAGTTGTAAAAGCCACGACTTTATTTGGAGAGAATATCTCCTAGATTAGAGGATCACTTTAAAGAGAGCCAATGAAGAATTCAAATTCAAAATTTCAAATGACTCATCTATAAAAGATGATTGAAAAAACTCGCAGGATAGAAGACTTCAATTCCGAGCTCTTGTTGATTACATTGTAAGAGAATGAGGCACACATCATAGCCTACACTAGTCATTATCATTGTTCATTGATTATCATGCCAATGATCATGTACAAAATTGTCTTATAATACAATAGATCAATTCTTTCATCTATGGTCTCTCTATCATAGACACTTACAAACAATCATTTTGTATTGCTCATATATTAGTCATTCCTTCACCATTTTCAATTTTCTATTGCTTGTTGGAATTAGCTCCAAGTCCTCTACATGCTCCCTAATTTTGAAGATAATCCATTTAGCAGATTTGGAGAAAATCGCATCGAAGTACCCACTGTTCAAACTGTGTAGAGGTCCTAAAAAATCGGGGGTAATGATTTGATTGCTAAATTGATTGCTCTATGTATAGTGCATTATTCTGAGTGATTCCACTTGTAATTATTAGCTCATTAAGCTAGTTTGATATCTCCAAAAGGAATGTTTCTAATTCCTACTGCACTAGAAGCACTGAGATAAACAAGCAGCAGGTGTGTGAACAAAAGTAGAAGGTTTTCATTGATCCTTCAACTTGGAAGTAGTCTGTTTTGGTTCAATCATTTATCACATCACTTCCAAAGTACATAGGCACTTGTATAGTGTCATTTGAAAGCAAAGAGGGTCTACAACTCAACTCTGAAGCAAAAAGGGGCTCGAACAAAGCAGGGATTGGCAGTAACTACTCATTTCTTGGAGTGTCCATCCATTGTTATACTTTATGGAATATTTGGAATGAAGGTTTAATGTCTTGAGGATTTTAATGTGTTTTGTGCTTTGATTTAGCAGGTGGAGATCCACGAGGGTATGCATAAGTCCAAGTGTGAACAAGTGTGAACGCAAGAGGATTTATTCACATGCTTTTTGGAGTTATTTTTAGAAGATTGTTATTTTTAGCTATTTTTAGTTATTTTTGTAAATAAAGCAAAAACACACTATTTTTAGTGTGGCACTCATGTATCTTCCATCAAGAACATAATATGAATTGCCTATAAATACGCATGCTCTCATAGAGTGTCCATGAGAGCATGTGGGGGGAGATTGCACCCAATCTTGTGTCGTCTCTCTTGTCTATTTGCTACGTGTATACTCTGCGGGTATACTCTACATGTATACTGTGCGGGTTCCAATCGTCAACAGTACTATCGTTTTGATCGCTGTGTTGCAAGCTTTTCCCGAAGTCGGTCATCTTCGCTAAGAATTTTTCGTTGCGTTCTGAGCAGACGCTGCGCACAACGTTTAAGTTTTTTTTTCGGGAGGCTCCATAGGAACCCCCTTCTACATGAGTGAGTCCTTTCAGGCTCGGTTCACGCGGATAGAGCGCGAAGAGTTCTACGCTCCTCCGAACAGAGTGCTTTGCCTTTGTTTGTTTCCACCGTCAGCCTCATGTCAGATCGCTTCTAAAGAGCCTCAGGAGAGAGAATTAACTATTTGTTTGATTCTGTTGCGCACGTGGCCTTCAGACGTCGAGTTTTTGCTCTTCTCTCCGCCTTATATAGAGATTTGGACGCGACTTTCTCATATCGCGCATGAGCGCTGAGAAAGAGAGAAAAAATATCGCTTGACATACAGGGAGCAGAGCACTTATATATGATTTGGAAATATACAAGATATGTGGGATATGAGTGACGCTCGTGCGCTCCTGGACGAAATTCCTCACGCCAAACTATTTTCAATATGTGGGATTAATATTCACATATGCGTGCGTTCCCTTTTGAACAAGAGAGCAATTCGAACTCCTCCTTTTGTGTTGCCATACACAAGAGTTTTAATTAGCACTCCATATACACTCTTTTGGTCATATCTTGGTCATCCAAGATCCAAATCACGAAGTTCTTTTTGCTATGGATAGCTCTTTCAGAGATCTTTTCATACAGTGGCTATAACCCATAGTTTGGCTTCAGTCTCCAGCATCTTTGGAGCTTGGAGTTTACCAATTCACCTTCAACAACTCTATTTCGAGCAACATTTTGAAGCATCGATTATTGGAACCATATTGGAATGCTATTTTGATGACGGGTGGACATCTTCAGTACCTATGCACACCTGCAAGTTCATATTTTTTGAACCTCGAGATAAGTCACTTTGTCAATTCATATGCATGTTTGCTCTTCTTTTTTTTCTTTTTTCATCAAATTACATTTCGGACATGCAAAATTTTACATCATACCTATAGTATATGCATAGTTTCGACATGGTTTGTTTTGCATGGTGCATGTATTCTTTTTGCAGGGACAGGAAAGTATTTTTTTTGCAGGTTAACGAGGAGAAAATGTATATATATTTCAGGGTGTGTAATCCCCTTTCGGTCTCTTTATGGATCATGGAAATTGTTTGTCGGAAATTTTTCCGATTTTCAAAATCATGCCGTTATGTTGCCAAAATTTTAAGAAAAGTGCATATGCATTCAAGCATTCAGGACATACTAAAAGTTTCTTAGTCTATTGTGCATAGGCTTCTAATTTGTTTCAAACTACATCATATCGCGATATTCATTTTTATCGTCACTTCTGGATTGCATTTTGACTTAAACCCTGCTTATCATTCACATTCACATTAAATTCTAGTTTTCCAGTTCCATGCATGTGTTTTTACATGGAACATGCTTATGATTGTTCTGTGATGCGACATGTGATTTGGCCATCCATGTCTACTTTATTCTTATCAACTGAGGTCAGTTGCTCGACAACTGGGGGGCATGTTATACTTTATGGAATATTTGGAATGAAGGTTTAATGCCTTGAGGATTTTAATGTGTTTTGTGCTTTGATTTAGCAGGTGGAGATCCATGAGGGTATGCACAAGTCCAAGTGTGAACAAGTGTGAATGCAAGAGGATTTATTCACATGCTTTTTGGAGTTATTTTTAGAAGATCGTTATTTTTAGCTATTTTTTGTAAATAAAGCAAAAACACACTATTTTTAGTGTGGCCCTCATGTATCTTCCATCAAGGACATAATATGAATTGCTTATAAATACGCATGCTCTCATAGAGTGTCCATGAGAGCATGTGGGGGGAGATTGCACCCAATCTTGTGTCGTCTCTCTTGTCTCTTGTCTCTTGTCTATTTGCTGCGTGTATGCTCTGCGGGCTCCGATCGACAACATCCATCTTTCCTAACAATTTATAGGTAAACTTGTATATGTATCTGTGTGCTCATATGTTGATCTATACATATTTTTGTGGTCATAGTGTCATCCATACATAGTTTGGCGAATTCGATACATAGTTTTTAAATGTACTTTCATGAATATATGTATATCTAGAACATTTTACATACATTATCAAAATGAAATAAACATGAAAGGGAAAGCCTGTGATGGATTGCAAAAGAAAAAAGAAATCCATTTTCATTTTTAATATCCTCTTCATTTGTAGCAAGTTCATATAATGAACCTACAATATCACATCATATTACATGTTCCTCACTATAAGGTTTATCAAAAGTTTCTCTCTCGAACATAACAATGGTTAAGTCCGAAAACTACAAAGCGACCTCCTTCTCTAAATGTTTAAAGAGAGGGAAGGGCCAATAGGATATAGAAAGAGATTTCAAAACAGATTGGATAAAAAAGTTCCCTTCTATTACATATTTGATGGATGAGCATGAAGAAGCACCAAATTTCGCAACTTGAATACCATGTAACTGTAAGATGGGCCATCAAGTCAAGTTACAAGTGAAATAAGATACTATCGAAAAGCGTATGGATAAAATGTATGAGAAAGTAGTAGATGGAAAAAGGAAAAGATTGTTGGGTTGAAAACAAAAGATTAATGTTGGCATGTAAAAGCTTTAGAGCTATATGATTATGATTCACTAAATTTAGAACAAAGTACAAGTAAACGTGACATTTAAGGTACACTGATGCAATCTTCGATTGTATTACATAAATTAATGATGAGAAAACCCATATGTGATTATCACGTGAATTATATTGGATTGTCAATTACAAGCTTTTTGACCTAACACTAGAATGATTCTTCAAGATGAAAATTTGCAGAAGCAATGCCAAAGTTAGCATTTTAAAAAAATTGAAGAGAACTTCTTTGAATGCTAACTTTGTCTCTATTTACCTTGACGAAGCAAAAACAAGGGATTGCACTTCTTGGGTGTGTATCCACACATATGATGTGGAAATGTATGTACGAAAGATTGAGTTTTATGATGGTTTTCAATTAAAAGGATGTGGAAATGTATGTACGAAAGATTGAGTTTTATGATGGTTTTCAATTAAAGGCAATTGTAACCTCAAATTCTTTGTCGCAGCTTGTTCTAGATGCCATGTGTATGTATATGTATATAATGGGAAATTCATTGCCATGGAAAAAATGAATGTATGGATGAGAGAAAACACAGGGACCTCTTCAAGTCCTAAAATGAATTGATTAAAAAGAAGTGTTAAACGCGCTTTTGCCGTCAGAGATGCGTTTAAGCTCTTTTTTGGTTCTTGGGAGTGGAAGGGGTCTGAATAATCAGAGGCCCTATACTTGATTTCCCCAATTAACCACTCACACCATTGTACCGTAATGTTAATCTCTGTTAACACGAATTACTATCAATACTCTGATTCGTTCTCTCATAGATTTCCGACTCATACACAGATTAAGACTTTCTCAGTAACCTGCACACAAGGTAAACACTACCGTAACATAGACTCACAGAAATTAACTTAGCGGAACACTGATTCAATACCTAACACAGTCTTTACCGTACAGGTGCAAATAATCAAACAAAGACAGAAAAGACACAGTATTACTCAGAATTCTCAAAACATAACACAACGGAACTACACCGACGTATCGCCCAGACGAACAGTCTGGCGATTCTTCTGGTTGTCCCCGAAGCGTCTATGCTAACAAGTGCCAATGAGCCTTCTTGCTACAAAGATGTTATGCAGACAGAGGATATCAAGTGGGAGTGTGCCATGAAGAGTGAATTGGATTCTATTCACAAGAAAGGTACTTGGGATTTAGTACCTTTGCCAAAGGGCAAGAAAGCTTTACAATGTAAATGGGTATCTAAGATAAAATTCACATCAGATAGTGCTTCTCCCAAGTATAAAGCACAACTTGTTGCAAAGGGTTTTAAGCAACAACATGGTGTTGTTTTCGAGGAAATCTTCTCTCTAGTGGTAAAGATGACTACCCTATGCATGTTTCTTGGATTCTATGCAATGGAGGACTTAAAGCTAGTCCAAATGGATGTGAAAAATGCTTTCTTGCATGGAGATCTTAGATATGAGATCTATATGGAACAACCAGAAGGGTATGTAGTTCCTGGCAAGGAAAGTCTAGTTTGTAAGTTCAAGAAGAGCTTGTATGGACTTAAATAGTCCCTTAGACAATGGTACCAAAAGTTTGATGCTTTTATGAATTCTAAAGGCTATTCTCGAAGCAATGAGGATCATTGTCTCTACACAAAGAGATGCTCAGATGGGAGCTTGATATGTTGATTGTTGAGAAGTCCTCTTATGACTTGTCAATTATAAAAAAGAAGTTGAGTGAGGCATTTGATATGAAGAATTTGGGGGATGCCAAAGATATTCTTGGCATGCGCATTACTCATGATAAGAGTCAAAGATGCATATACTTGTCTCAAGGTGAGTACATATCCAAAGTACTTCACATCTTCAATATGTAGGGTGGAAAGGCATTGAGTACACCTTTACCCATGTGATTGTGCCAAATTAGACGAGGAAAAGGAATTCATGACCAAAATTCCCTATCATTCTATTGTTGGTAGTCTCATGTATGCTATGGTAGCTACGAGACCAGACATTGCATTTGCAGTGGGAGTTGTGAGCAAATATATGTCTAATCCTAGCAAGAAACATTAGGAAGTGGTCAAGATGATTTTGAGATATATGAGTGGCACTAAAGACAAGTTTCTATGCTTAGGTACAAGGAAAGCATCCATTAATGGTTAGATAAATTTTGACTATGCTCGTTGTGTAGACAATCGTAAGTCTACATTAGGGTACATTTTTTGTTTTGCTAGACGTGCTATTTCTTGGAGATCTCATCTTCAAGAATGTACAGTTGTTTCTAGCATAGAAACAGAGTATGATGTAGCAAGTGAGGCATGTAAGGAAGCATTGTGACTTTGTCATCTAGGTTGTGATATGGGTTTACCTCAGTATGTACCTCGTTTGGTCACTGATAGTCCGAGTGCGATTGCTTTGGCTAAGAATCTTGTCTATCATGCAAAGACCAAGCTCATTGAGATGAGGTATCACTTTGTTAGAGATTGCTCACTGGGCACATTATTCTTGAGAATGTTCACACTCGAGATAATGTTGTAGGTGCTTCGACTTAAGCTCTACCATAGGATAGCTTTCAACACTGTTGTACTTGATGGGGGTTACGTGATTCATGATCCTGCTCAGTCACTTGTATACCGTGTAACATGCCCATCAAGTGGGAGGTATAGTTTGTATACTTAAACTCAGGTATTCTTTATCAATCTTTATTTTTCTCCCATTGTTACTTTGGCCATATTGGACTTTAGTGTGAGCATGTTACCATTAGTGTCCATGTGAAAGGCCAAATGGTGACCAGACACTTCTTTGTATATGTTCTTTAATAAAACATATACTGGCCTAGTCAGTAACACACTTTAAGTTTGATCGCATTTGTATGTATATGTATCACTAACTCCACTGCATATAATACGTTACCCAATAGAAGCAACCTAGGCTTATCGAGCACCTATGAACAACTATCATACATCTCCTATGGGGAGGTTGGGTAAGTCTTCCACCTGCATCACCAAAGAGACCCCACTATCTAAGTGTCACCCAGTTAAGAAAATCTCACTCCACAACCCTTTGTATCAAAACATAAAAGGCTTTATGCAAAAAACATAATCGGTATATCAATGACCAAATGGAGGTACATAAATGGTATCCATAGAAGCATACATGGTGTGTATGTGCTCAATATATACAGTAAAATGACACTAAAAGGCTGAATGCATAGTCCCAAAAACTAGCCAACAATGCCTGAAAGTGGCTGTCAACTTTGATGTTTTAGGCTAAAAAAGCTGCATAAAGGTGCAGCATCTGCTTCCACCAAAATTGAAAACCTTTCAAGAAACCTATAGTTTAATGAGTGTGGGTGAAAACACAGCCCCAAAGGTTAATATTTATTGTCAGAGAAGTACAAAGAACAGTCTTCTTGATGTCCTTAAACTTGTGTGAAGAGAATTATGTGCAAAAGTACTCCAAAATGGCTCCAAAAGACACCCCAAAAATGCTTCAAAAACAAGCTTTGTAAGCAAGGAATGAAGCTTTGAGGGACCAAAATATGTTGAAGGTAATGTTAACCTTAGTACTTCCCCTTCTTCAGACACCACAAGAGTGTAGTTTAATGCCAAGAGATTGCCACGTTTAAGCAAACTCTTGCGGGAACATTACTAGGATGGGTAACCTACCAAGAAGTACAAGGAACCTCTATCTTCCTTGATCATTGAGGTCCTCCCTCGCACGTAGTCAATGGCACCAACAATGATTTCGGTGACTCGGATGACAAGTTATGCCAAGGTCTATGGTTTGGTCACTGCCTTAGTCGTAAGCCTTGGAGAAAGCCTTGGGTGGGTGGGTGATGACTGTTCGCGAAGGGAGCGAGAGGAAGACCCATTGGCGTTCGGTGGCGGGGGACTGAGCAATGGCGGTGATGATTTGCGTGAAGAAAGGATGGGCTTCCACCGAGTGCCAAGGCAACTCAGCGAAGTTGGCCAATCCTCTGCAACGCAGGTATTCACCTACCTCGGTAGGGATACCATCGCGGAAGGCAGCATAGTTGGCTATCGCTTCCATGGCGGTTACTGAGGCAGACAATGAACACGGATGCAGAATGCACGAAGGCTCAGAACACTAACATACAACACAATAGCTTATTTCGGCGTCATCGACAGAGTTTAAGTAGAAACAATACGGTGGGGAGAAAAAGGGGGTTGGATATCATTGTGCGGTGCGGGAATAATGCTGGTTTTCATGCAGGTGTGCGTACTCGAGTGACTGTTAAGGGGGGCGGCTGGTTACATCAAGATTGTACAAAATACGGCTATTTATAGAAAGCAGAAAGAAGAAGAGAAAAAGAAAAGATTAAACAAAACGCGGTTCATCGTCGAAAAACTTAATGCGGGCTAGTGGTGTGATGATATGGCCGCAACTTCGACCCATTAATTACCTTTGGGAGTGGATTTCCAGTCAACGTAGTCAACCGAAAAGTTGCCGGACCGACTTGTTCTGAGATCTTAAAAGGGCCGAACCAGTGTAATTTGAACTTTCCTGCTGCTCTATCGGATTTTGCGTTATAGAAGAGTACAAGCTGATCTACCGAAAAGATTGGGGTCTTCAAATATCGATCGTGTGTCTTGGCTTGCCTTAGTTGTACTTCGCACATGGTTAAAAAGTTGAGCCATCGGTGCTCATCAAGTTTCCTGAGTGCGTCCATTCGTGTTGTCAGCGACTCTTCCGGTAGCATTTTCTGGGTGATTGCTACACGCAGACTTGGGATAACTATTTCCATGGGTGCTATTGCTTCTAAACCATAAGCTAGTTTGAAAGGTGTCAAACCTGTTGTTACCTTATATGTAGTTCGGTATGCCCATAATACTGCAGGTAGTAGTTGATCCCATCTTTCCGGTGCTTCCATGTTCAGTTTCCGGAGGATATTCAATAGTGATTTGTTTGTACTTTCGGCCAAACCATTGGCGCGAGGGTAATATGGAGAGCTGAGTTTATGTGTCACCTGGAATGATTGGGTGAGTACCTTCATTAATTGATTTACGAAGTGAGTACCTTGATCTGTCACCAATTCGAGTGGTAAGCCAAATCGTGGGAAGACATCATTTAACAGACATTTTGCTACTACAACTGCTGTAGCAGACCGTAAAGCCCAAGCTTCTGCCCATCTTGTTGCATAGTCTGTACAGGTTAGTATGTATCTGTTGTTACTGAAGACTGCTGGAGGTGTGATTGGACCGATAAAATCTAATCCCCATTTCTGAAATGGTTCGAGTGGCATAATAGGCTGCAAGGGAAAGAAGTGTCGTTGCAGTGGTTGTCCAGACCTTTGACAGTTATCGCAGTTTTTGACGAATTGGGCCACATCTCGGTACATAGTAGGCCACCAGAGACCTCCTTGCAGAATTTTCCGGTGAGTTAGATATGTGGCAAAGTGACCACCAGTAGGGGTTGAATGAGCCATTGTGATGACCGAGTTAATTTCGTGCGGAGGAACACATCGAAGTAAGATTCCAGTGTGATCTACATAATATAGTTCTCCTGCAACTAACCGGAATCGGCGGCTAAAGACTGCCATTTTCCTTCGAACTGCCTTGGCAGTCTCAGATGGAAAGCATCCTTCGGTGAGAAAAGTTAGAATCTGATCATAATATGTAGGTGTTGCTTGTAATTCGGCAGTCTCATCGGTCAGTGGCTCAGAACTATAAATTGCTGGAGTCGTGTCATCTATGCCTATCGGAGCTTCACCAGAATCTAGGCGAGATAAGAAATCTGCTAAGGCATGTGCATTTCCGGGTCGGTGAATGACTTCATAATCAAATTCCTGCAAGAGTAGCACCCATCGTGCTAATCGTCCGCCTAAATGTTGTTGTCTTACTAGATAGACAAGGGCAGCATGATCCACATGAAAGGTAAATTTCCGGCCTAATAGATAATGTCTGAACTTTTTGATGGAGTAAATTAATCCTAGACATTCTCTTTCGGTGGTAGAATAGTTCTTTTCTGCCGGTGCAAGCCTTCTGCTGGCGTAATAGACAGGGCGAAACCACTTATGTGTTTGCTGCATCAGAATACTGCCGATCGCAACATCTGAAGCGTCGACAAAAACATGGAATGGATTGTCCCAGTCCGGTGGTTGTAAGATTGGGGCCTATGTCAATAGATACTTGAGTCGTTCAAATGTAGTTTGGCATTCTTGAGTCCATCCGAACTGTCGGGGAGTTTTGGTGATTAGTCTGTTCAGTGGTACAGCCAGATGAGCAAGCCACCGTAAGTGTCTGCCGTGCCACCGTACTTGACCCATAAAACGCATTACGTATTTCGGAGTGGCGGGTATTGGGGCTTCTAAAATTGCCGAAATCTTATCTGGGTCTACTTGGATACCTTGGGCAGATACAATATGACCAAGTAGTTTGCCACATGAAACGGCAAACACAGATTTGCTTGGGTTAAGGCAGAGTCTGTAGTCTCGACACTTTTGGAAACAGCATCGTAGATGAAGCAAATGTGCCATCATCTTTCCAAAAATTGAGAAGTCATCGAGATATACTTGCATAAACGAATTGAGATAAGGAGAGAAAATCTCCTGCATACATCGCTGAAAGGTGCTTGGTGCGTTTCTCAATCCAAACCACATTACCGTACAAGCAAAGACACCCCAATTGGTAATGAAGGCAGTTTTGGGATATCTGCTTCAGCCATTCTAACCTGATTGTAACCGCTGTATCCGTCTAAGAATGAATACATTTCGTGGCCTGCTACCCTATCAAGCATGGTATCCAGAAAGGGAATCGGGAAAGGATCCGGTACTGTTGCTGCGTTTAATTTCCGGTAGTCTACACAGA
The DNA here is from genome assembly GCA_020310875.1 of Ceratopteris richardii. Lineage (NCBI taxonomy): Eukaryota > Viridiplantae > Streptophyta > Polypodiopsida > Polypodiales > Pteridaceae > Ceratopteris > Ceratopteris richardii. The sequence continues at coordinate 62,076,767 of CM035423.1, forward strand.
TTCGTAGTTGCTTATTTTTCTTTGGCACGATCACAATTGGTGAAATCCATTCAGCATGTTCTACTGGTACGATGAATCCAACTTTTAATAATCTATCAAGTTCGGCTTTTACCTGTGATGCATAATTGGGATTCATCCGATAGCTGGGTTGCTTATTCGGTTTAGCTTCAGGCTTCAGCATGACTCTGTGCTGATAGATGTGCGGATCTAATCCTTTCATATCTTTTTAATCCCATGCAAAGACGTCTGAGAATTCGCGAAGTAGTCGAATCAAATCAGCCTTAAATATTTCCAGTAAGTTTTGCCTTAACTTTACAGGTCGTGGATGATCTTCGTCTCCTAGATTGTACGAGGTCATCTGGTCTTCGGAGACATAAAACTGTTGCGGTTTCTCTGTATCGTCTGTCGACCGGAATAGTGATTGTAATTCATTATCATGTGTTGGCACAATATCTTCCTGCTTAGTTTTTTGGGTGATTGGTGCAACTGTACATACTGAAGTACTCCAGTCATCTATTACGGACTGTAGATCAACAGTCCCTAAGGTCATTAAGTCAGCGTTATTCTTTAGAAATTCCTCTTCTTCATCATCTGATAGTCCTGTTGGCGAAAACTTCAGATCTATTACTACTGTTGCGGAATTACTTTCGCCGTGAAGGTGGGTTTCGCGACAAAGCTTGAACTCTGTCAGGCCTGCGGAAATTTCCGCGCCACCAAATAGAGTGCTAAACTAGAGTGATACAGAAAACCTCTTTTATCAACAATAGCTTAGCAAAGTCTAGCGCTCAACATATAAGACTGCGCTCTAAATTTGCTGAAAATTTTCCACCGAAACTTCACTGGATTGTCACTGAACTGACACCGTAATCGTACCGGAACTTCACCGAAATGAACTTCTACTCTGGTTATAATTACTTCAAGTGAGTATACAAGAAGTAAGGAAGTGGTACGTGAACTTCCTCCACTGACTAAACCCTTTCTGAAGTTTAAGAGAAAAACTCCACCAGTTCAGACAACCTCTTTCCGGTCAGACTTTATACTGTGTATAGATATCTTTTTCACCGGAAACTTTGATCAACTGGAAATAGAGATGTCTAGCTACAGAATGAGCTAGTTCTCACACAAAACTTCGAATTCTACTGCGAGATATACTTCATTGTTCTACCGGAATATTACTCGTTTACCGTAAGAACTGTAACTGACCGAAAATGCATTTACTGAGAAAACGTTAACTGTTGACTAACTTTAACTGTATCATAAACATAATGTGTATCTTCCATATAAAACAGTACGCACAAACGTCCACATGAACATGTGTTTTCTATTAGAGAAGATGTGTACAAGTGAGCTTGACCTCTTCTTGTTCAAGCTGCAGAAACTCTCTTATACAGAGTAGTTTCTTATTACCATCTCTCTTAGATGAATACCCGATGTCTCAGGCTTCTGTTATTCATCTATACACACGCGATCTCTGGCGTCTTCTTCTACATACGCTATCTCTGGCGTCTTCTTCGTAACTAAAATTCTCAGTCTCTCAGTCTCTCGAGGTTTCCCTTCTTTTTTCCTTCCTCTAATGCTTGGTGTTTATATACACTTTTTCGGTGCTCTTCCACGCTCCTATTCTTTAATGTGAGCGTTACGCGCACACCGCGGTTTATTGCTTTGATAGCTCTGTTACTCTGTTAATGCGCTCACCGCATACTGACAATGCATACTGCGCGCCTGAAAATTTGATTTCCTAAAGATTCGTCTTCTCCTTCTTTTTCCTTTCATGTCCGTTCATCAAATTCGTGAGTGATTCCTCAACAGCTCCCCCTCAATCACTAATTTGACTTCTTCCGGTCTTTCATATATCTTTCTTTCTTTTATACCTGCCATTTCTTTGAATCTGTTTGTCTTCGTTCCATCCAAGCTTTTTGTCAAGATATCTGCTATCTGATCTTTCGTAGGAGTGTAGACTATTTCTATCTCCTTCTCCATTACCTTTTCCCTCAGGAAATGATACTGAATTTCTATGTGTTTTGTTCTTGCGTGAAACACCGGATTCGCTGCAAGATATAGAGAGCTCATATTGTCTCCATGTATAATTGGTATACCTTGATCAATACTCATGCTTTTAAGTAAAGCCTGCATCCATATTACTTCTTTCACTGCTTCTACTAGTCCTTTGTATTCTGCTTCTGTTGACGATAAGGCTACTGTGTGTTGCTTCTTCGAACACCAGCTTACCAGCTTATCTCCTAGGTATATCATATATTCGTGTGTTGATCTTCGGTCATCTTGACTTCCTGCCCAATCTGAGTCACTATATGCTCTGAGCTTTATATCTGACGTAAAAGGATAATACAATCCTTCCTTTATAGTTCTTTTGATATATCTGAGAACTCTTTGTCCTGCAACCCAATGTTGATCTGTCGGACAATGCATAAACTGTGATAGAATTCCCACCGGATAGCTAAGATCCGGTCTTGTTAATGTAGCGTAAATTAAGCTTCCTACTAACGACTGATACTTCTTCATATCTTTGAACTCTGTTCCATCATATTTGCTGAGTTTATGATTTACTTCAAGTGGTGTTGAAGCCTCTCTGCAATTCTCCATATTAAACTTCTTTAGTAAGGTTAGGAGATACCTTTCTTGTGACACATATATACCATGATCTGTGTATATGATTTCCATTCCTAGAAAGTATGATAATTTTCCCAGGTCACTGATTTTGAATTCCTTTCCGAGCAGTTTCTTCACTTCTTGGATTCCTTCATCTGAGGTTCCTGTAATTATTATGTCATCTACATAGATACAAATGTAGATCAGTCCTTCTCCTGTCCTTTTGATGAGTAGACTTGCATCTGCCTTCAAACTTTGGTATCCAAGTTCATTGAGATACTTCACAAGTCTGTAGTTCCAAGCTCTTGGAGCTTGCTTCAGTCCATAAAGTGCTTTCCTTAACCTGCAAACAAAATTTGGGTATCTGGAACTTGTAAACCCTTCCGGTTGTTCCATATAGACTTCATCTGATATATATCCATTCAGGAATGCGTTCTTTATATCTAGCTGACTTAGCTTCCATCCTTTTGATGCTGCTATGGCAATCACTGTTCTTATGGTTGACATCTTTGCCACCGGACTGAATGTCTCGTCATAGTCTATGCCATGCGTCTGAGCATAGCCCTTGATAACCAGTCTCGCTTTATGTCTGGCTATCCTTCCATCTGCAAGTTTCTTTATTTTGAACACCCATTTATTTCCGATCACTTTCTTACCGTTCGGTTTAGGAACAAGCTCCCATGTCTTGTTCTCTTCCAGTGCGGTGAATTCTTCTTCCATTGCTTCTTGCCATTGCTTCTTGCCTTTGGCTTCATCATAGCTCTGAGGCTCATCCTCATCTTTAACCATATATGCATAATCTTGTTGAGTTATATACGATGTATCATACGAGTATCTTTCCGGTTGTCTTCTTACTCTGTTTGACCTTCTTAGCTCATATTCTTCATGTGCATCTGAATACACGTCTTCATCTTCGTTTCTCAAACCTGATCTTCTTCTAGACGTACTCGCCTGCATATGATCTTCATCTCTGTTCACTTGCACAATTGATTTCCCTTTCTCTTTCCTTTTTATTTCTTCTTCAAATTCTTCAGCTGTATGACTCTGATCTGCATACCAGCTCTTCTGTTCATCAAATGTTACATCTCTGGAAATAGTAAAATGTTTGGTTTGAGGACTCCATAACCTGTAACCCATCTGCTTTTCATCATATCCGACGAATACATATTTCTCTGCTTTCGGTTCAAGCTTATGTCTAAGTTGAGACGGTACATAAGCATATGCTACTGATCCAAACACTTTGCAGTGATCAAGTGTTGGCTTCTTTCCCCACCAAGCTTCGTAAGGGGTCATTCCTTCTAAGGCTGTACATGGTAATCTGTTTACCAAGTATGTAGCTGTATTTACGGCTTCAGCCCAAAGAAAATCCGGGCAATTCTTTTCTTTTAGCATAGCTCGTGCAAACTCGACTAGAGTTCGGTTTCTCCTTTCTGCTACACCGTTTTGTTGTGGTGTATACCTGCAGGTTATTTCTCTCTTAATACCTGCGTTCCAAAGATAGTCATTGAATTCTCGGGTGAAGTATTCTCCCCCTCCATCCGACCTCAGTCTTTTAAGCTTTTGACCCGTAAGTCTTTCAGCATATGCATGAAAATGCCTGAAGGCTCCAAATACTTCTGATTTTTCCTTCAAAACATAAAGAGTTATCCATCTTGTTGCATCATCAATGAATAAGACATAGTACCTCGATCCGCTGATTGATCCTTCTTTTGTTGGTCCCCATACATCTGTATGTATGAGTTCTAGCACACCGTCATTTTTGAATCCTTTCTTCTGGAAAGGTAACCTGTGGGCTTTTCCCATCTGACAAGCTTCACATTTGTAAATCATATGTTGGTTCTGTACGTTCGGTAATCCCAGTACAGACCCATTCGCTTTCATAGCTTTGATTCCTTTTTCATTGAAATGACCTAGTCTCTTGTGCCAGAGGTCAAGTTCTGTAATCACCTTTTCATCATGTGTGAGCAAGGCTTGGCCAATGTTCCCTTGTACTCTTAAAGTAAAGAGTCTTCCTTCCTTTTTACCAGAGACGATCTGATAATATCCGTTCTTGGGATCTTCTACAAATACTCCTTTATTTGTAAATCTGACATGAAAACCTTTTTCGACTATCTGTGCTACACTGATCAGATTTTTCGGTATGGTTGGAACATACAGAACATTGGTTAGCAAATCTGCTCCACTTTTGCATTTCACTTTTCCGATTGATTGTACTTTGTGTCTTGTATTGTCACCTGTTTGAACAGTGTGACTAGAACTACCTTTTTCTAATTCTGACATCAGTTCTATATTTCCTGACAAATGATTAGAGCATCCAGAATCAATGTAAAATACCTTTAGATCTTCATTATCTGATGTGCTGATAGAGTTCATCATCAACGATGTATGACTTTCATTCTGCGTGTCATTTACGTAGTTTTTGTAGGTGGTGTTGTAGGATTGATTCTGTCCCCAACTTCTCACTCCACCTCTACCATAGCCTCCTCTTTGGTTTTGTCTTCCTCTTTGAGCATTACTCTGATTTCTTCCGCTACTGCCTCTGCTATTGTTGTTTTGGTTCAGATTTGATCTCTGTTGGTTGTGCCAACAGTCATGCGCCAGATGGTTACTTAGTCCACAAATCCAGCAAGCCTTTTTGGTGGTATTCTGGCTGCTTTTTCCTCTTGCTCTTCCTCTGCCAGTGCCTTTACCTCTTGCGTAATAGGCCTGAGAGCTCGACTCTTCTTCATCTTTTGACTTGCCTTTGTCTTTCTTCTTGTTCTTCATGTACATTGCAGAGCTTTGTCCTTTGTCTGCGTCTCCTTTCAGGTCTTGCTCATATGTGAGCATCAAACCAAGCAACTGATTTAAATCTGGTACAAAATGATTTAGGGAAAGTTCGGTTGATAGTACGAAAGGTTTCCACCTTTCATCTCCTCTCAAACCTGTGAGCACTTGCGCTATCAATCTATGATCTTCGACTTCTTCATTTATGGATCCTAGACTATCTGCTAGATCCTTCATTTTAGTGACGTAGTCACTGATGCCTTGACTCGACTTCTTTTTTAATGTCGTAAATTCGGACCATAAGCTAGCCTTCCTGGCTTTCGTAGTATTTTGGAAATGATCTTCCAATGCACTCCATATATCCTCTGCTTTCTCCAGACCTCTAATGTGCGGTAGCAGATGATCTGAAACACTGTTGTAGATGTAGGCTCTTGCCGTTGCATCTCTCTTTTGCCACAACTTCAAGGCTTCTATCTCTTCCTTTTCTGGTTGGCTATCATCTTCGGAAATTGGCTTCTTTTCTTCTCCAGTCACGTACATCATTAAGTCCTTACTCATAAGTAAGGCTTCCATGCGCATTACCCATGCGGGATAATTATCTCTGTCCAGTTTATCAATTTGGACGTGATTTGCCATGATAGGGAATAACCTGGGCTCTGATACCAATTGTTGGCGAAAACTTCAGATCTATTACTACTGTTGCGGAATTACTTTCGCCGTGAAGGTGGGTTTCGCGACAAAGCTTGAACTCTGTCAGGCCTGCGGAAATTGCCGCGCCACCAAATAGAGTGCTAAACAAGAGTGATACAGAAAACCTCTTTTATCAACAATAGCTTAGCAAAGTCTAGCGCTCAACATATAAGACTGCGCTCTAAATTTGCTGAAAATTTTCCACCGAAACTTCACTGAACTGTCACTGAACTGACAACGTAATCGTACCGGAACTTCACCGAAATGAACTTCTACTCTGGTTATAATTACTTCAAGTGAGTATACAAGAAGTAAGGAAGTGGTATGTGAACTTCCTCCACTGACTAAACCCTTTCTGAAGTTTAAGAGAAAAACTCCACCAGTTCAGACAACCTCTTTCTGGTCAGACTTTATACTGTGTATAGATATCTTTTTCACCGGAAACTTTGATCAACTGGAAATAGAGATGTCTAGCTACAGAATGAGCTAGTTCTCACACAAAACTTCGAATTCTACTGCGAGATATACTTCATTGTTCTACCGGAATATTACTCGTTTACCGTAAGAACTGTAACTGACCGAAAATGCGTTTACTGAGAAAACGTTAACTGTTGACTAACTTTAACTGTATCATAAACATAATGTGTATCTTCCATATAAAACAGTACGCACAAACGTCCACATGAACATGTGTTTTCTATTAGAGAAGATGTGTACAAGTGAGCTTGACCTCTTCTTGTTCAAGCTGCAGAAACTCTCTTATACAGAGTAGTTTCTTATTACCATCTCTCTTAGATGAATACCCGATGTCTCAGGCTTCTGTTATTCATCTATACACACGCGATCTCTGGCGTCTTCTTCTACATACGCTATCTCTGGCGTCTTCTTCGTAACTAAAATTCTCAGTCTCTCAGTCTCTCGAGGTTTCCCTTCTTTTTCCTTCCTCTAATGCTTGGTGTTTATATACACTTTTTCGGTGCTCTTCCACGCTCCTATTCTTTAATGTGAGCGTTACGCGCACACCGCGATTTATTGCTTTGATAGCTCTGTTACTCTGTTAATGCGCTCACCGCGTACTGACAATGCATACTGCGCGCCTGAAAATTTGATTTCCTAAAGATTCGTCTTCTCCTTCTTTTTCCTTTTATGTCCGTTCGTCAAATTCATGAGTGATTCCTCAACAAGTCCATCTAACATGTGGACTGGTTCAGCAAAATATGGTCTGGCGTGAAGTTCGCAAGGTTGTATAGAATCTAATTTTACCACATATCTACGGTTGGCATCTTTGAACGTAAGCTCTTGTGCAGACCAGTCCTGTATTACCTTCGCATGCTTCAGCCAAGGTCGACCAAAAAGAAGGTTGTAATCCAAAGTGGATTCCGGCAGATCTAGTATAACAAAATTCATTTTGAAGGTCGTACCTTGTAAAGTAATGGGTACATTTTGCACAAGTCCTACAGGATGGACTCTAGATTGGTCTGCCATTCTGACAAAAAATTGAACTGGTTCGATTTCGGTCCATCCTAACCTATTGCATAAGGCTGTAGTTGCAATGTTAACACCAGAGCCTCCATCAATCAATACCTGTGTAATTTTATGATTCTTATACCATACTGTAATCAAGGGAACTGAATGATCAACCGTAGAATCAGGTTCCGGCTGAACTGCTGCTGTCGCCGGAATACAAGAAGGTACCGGACTGAACTGTTGCTGGAACTGTTGTCGAACCCCAGGTACTAATGCCAGTAGTTGGCCGAGAGGCAGAGTGATAGATGCCTTGGATAAAATTTCCCAGGTCTATTGAGATTGGTTATCCTGCTCTTTTGAACTTAAGGTCTCTGCTGATGCAGAAGTATCTGCTGTTATGTCTACTGCTGATGGTGGCTCCGCTGCTGCTTCCTTTTGTTGTGTTCCTTCCTTTGTCGACGAGGTCTGAGTCACCGGAATAGGTTCTGGGAACACTGGTGGTTCTGTTGTGGTCCAGTGGCTAGCCTTGTTATACATCCTATGTTGTTCTCGTATCCCTGGTTTGAATACTTCTGCTGCTGACTGCAGTTGTTTACCTGATCGGGTCTGGACTGTAGGAGTTTGCGTTTCTACCGGTGTAATTTGTACCATGTTGGCCCTTGGGTTTTGCCGCTCCTTCTTCCTTTGATCATACTCAGCTGCGTCCTTGCAATATCTTCTAATGTGTCCGAATTCACCATAAAAATGACAGCGTGGCGGTGGTAAATTGGGATTTTCCAGTGGTGGTTCGTTCTGCCAGCGGTTTGCATTATAGTTATTGTTTCTCTGTCCTCGGTAGTTTCGATATCCTTGCGGTTGATTGTTTCTCAGTTGCGGAGGTACATAGTGATTCACTGCCTGTCCATGTTCTTGAATAACAGCATTGACTGTTGCTGTTCCCTGTATTCTGGCATTGTAGACACAATTTCCGGTGGTGTGTCCGGCAGTGTTGCAGATAGCGCAGAACGTTTGATTTAGCGCACAATTGGCACTAGTATGACCTGAATTTTTGCATGTGATACAGTACACTTGTCTGGTTATATCTTCAGTCATAGTTTTGTTCGTTTTTAACCACTCTAGATCTTCTGTAAATCCACCGACTTTGGATTCCAGTTGCAGAGCCATGGCAATGACTGCATCCAACGTCATTGCTCCGACACATCTTATGATCATGATCTGCTTCAATTGTAGGTTTAAACCATTGATAAACCACTGAGTGATGACGTCATCCGGTAAGTTAGCGTGGGCCTGTGGTATCTGTCGCAAGTGTGTTCTAAAAAGTGTAGCATATTCTTGGACAGTCTGATTCGCCTTCTGTCGGTTGTTCTGTAAATAATCAAAGATTTCGGCGGGATTCTTCTTTAGCCTGAATCGTTGCAAAAAAGCATCTCGTACTGCATCATAGGTACCGAAATGATTAATGTCGTATTCCGTAAGCCATCTAGCCGCTTCATTGACGAGTGTAGATTGAAAAACAATGGCCTTGTATGCCTGATCCGGTGGATGGTTAAGTACTGCATAACTGATCTCGAAAGTGCGTACGTGAGCATCCGGGTCATCTCCTGGGAATCCACCAAATTTCGTGTATGTTACTCCTGTTGGAGGCGGCCTTGGTTGACATAACTGTTGTTGCTGTTGTTGTCCGTTCATTGTGAGTGTATCCGGTCCTTCTTTTATATCTTGAGGTTGATTGGTTGAACTATCAGAACTTGGATCGCCGGATGGCGTGCCTTTCGGTGTGCTGTTTTTGCGTAGGATACTTCGGATCTCTGCTTCGAACAGCTTTCCTTCCTTCTGGATGTCCAATATCCGAAATCTTTCTTCCAAGCACGCGGGTCGGGCGGAGGATTCCGCAAAAAATGCTAATCCTTGGCCGCCAGTTGGTGTTTCTATCACCGGAATATCACCGGAATGAACTGAAAGTGTACCAGACTGCAGTGTTTTTCCGCTTTTACCGATTTCTTTTCCTAGAGGATTTCTAATCGTGGATAACTCTGAATCTTTATCCAAGATTGTTAAACTGGTTTCCAGCGGCATCTTGGTAGATTCTGGAATTACTGTATTTTCGATAGGCTGGGTCGAAGTGACACCAGAATGTACCAAAGGTGTTGATCGTTCCACCGGAATATGACCGGA
>CM035423.1:62091471-62118971 GCA_020310875.1 Ceratopteris richardii
GTTTAGGATTTGAACCCATGTTAGTGTTAGAACTTGGACCCATGTGTTATGTTAGTACATTTTAGAGAAGTTAGTTAATGTTAGGCATGTTAGGTTAGCTAATGCATGTTAGAAATTTATCCATGTTAGTGTAAGCATGTATGTGTTAGTAAGTGTTCATGCATGTATATGTTAGTATGTGTTAATGTATGTTCATGCATGTATATGTTAGTATGTGTTAATGTATGTTTATGCATATATATGTTAGTATGTGTTAACGTATGTTTATGCATGTATATGTTTAGTATGCACATGTGTATTAATGTGTGTATGTTTATGTGCATGTATGCATGTTTATGCATGTTCATTTAGTGCATGTGCATGTATGTTTATGTATGATTATTTATGCATATATGTATGTTAGTTAAATGTATGTTTATTTATGAGTAAACAATGTATGTTAATGTATATTAAAATAATTATGTGAATGAATTTTTTATTATAATGTATATATTTTAATAAAAGAATGTATTTAATATATATGTGTTTTTTAGAAAGATTAATTACTTTAATGTTATTTAAAAAATGCTAAATGAGTGTTATTTTTTATAAAGATATACTAATTTCTGTCATGTGTTTTTTTTTCAGATTTGATTTCTGAAGAATTGCAGCCTCTTGGTGAACTGAAGGCCTGTTGCCCTCTTTCATATATGTGTTTTTTTACAGAAAGCTATTGGCGAACTGGAGATACACATGTGACCTGAAGTTTGAAAAGCAGAGATTGTCCTTAGTTTGAAACTTTTATTAGCTTGTATAGGCTATCTTTTAGACTGTCATTTATAAACATCATCCTTGAGGTTGTATAGGACTTTGGTTATTAATTTAGTATCATCTTTTATGTCTAAAGAAAGTTCTTCGAATAGTTCCTTTCTACCTTCATCAACTTTTGAATTGTTGTTTCCAAAACCAATAGAAGATAAAGAATCAATAAAAGAAGTAATAGTAGAAGAATCTTTGCACGATCCTAGGACAACTATAACTTTACTTTCTACTGTTCCTCCTAGTGTTAGTGAAGAAAATTTTCCTCCAACTGTAGATAGAAACGTAGAAAATATCCAAGAAGAAACAAACGAAACTATAAAAGATCAAATAGTTAGTGAAAAGATTATCCTACCTTCTTATTTTGACACAGTTGAACTTTATAGGAACGCTTCACCTTACGGACCTTAGAAAAAGTTATACTTGTACCTGTCCTGCATAGTCACCCTGCGTGCGCTGTTAGCGAGGCGACTGAATTGATCCGCCAGTCGTCAGAAATCGCTCCCACAACGTATACGTATTATACGTATAATACGTATACGTATACGTAGTATACGTATAATACGTATACGTATATGTATTATACGTATACGTATTATACGTATAATACGTATACGTATACGTATTATACGTATAATACGTATACGTATATGTATTATACGTATACGTATACGTATTATACGTATACGTATACGTATACGTATTATACGTAGTATACGTATACGTATACGTATTATACGTAGTATACGTATACGTATTATACGTATACGTATTATACGTATACGTATTATACGTATACGTATTATACGTATTATACGTATACGTATACGTATTATACATATATGTATACGTATACGTATACGTATACGTATACGTATACGTATACGTATAATACGTATATGTATACGTATAATACGTATACGTACATGTATACGTATATGTATATGTATACGTATATGTATACGTATATGTATATGTATATGTATATGTATATGTATATGTATATGTATATGTATATGTATATGTATATGTATACGTATATGTACATGTATATGTATATGTATATGTATATGTATATGTATAGGTATATTTATACATATACATATGACCTATATGTATATGTATAGGTATACATATATGTATACCTATACATATATGTGATGGGGGATGATTGTAACACCCCATCTTCCTCTTCCTCTTGATCCATAGCTTTGGTTGGAGCCTTCTTGGTTGCTTGAGCTTGATCTTGAGCTTCCTCCCCCTCTACCTTCAGATTTTTGTCCACCTCTTTTGAAGTTGCCTCTATCTGCATAGAAAACTTGGGCTTGGCTTCCCTTTGATTGTGAACCTCCTTGGTTCATCTCCTCGTCACCATCAATGTGACTAATTGATCAAATTCTGATAGCGAATCCCTCACATAAACTGATGCGGTGAATGCTTTCCACCCTTCATCCTCTCTCAAGCCATTGAGAGTGTGTCCAACAAGATCGTCATCTTTGATCGGGCTCCCAATTGAGTCTAGGGCATCTGCAAGCTCCTTAACTTTCAAAATGTACTCATCTATGTTAGTACTTGGTGTTTCCTAAGATTATTTATCTCATTCTTGAGTTGAATCTTCCTTGCCTTAGTCCATGAAGAGTAAAATCTCCCCAATGTCTCCCAAACCTTCCTAGATGTATCCAAGTCTTGTATATGCTCTATCATGCTATTGCTTATGTGTTGGGATAGAATGAATATGACTCTTCTATCCCTTTCTATCCAATCATTAAGTGCTTTGACCTACCCTTGAAGTGGTGGATCATGTACATGAGACATTGGCTCCATGCCCCTCACTGATCCCCACAATCCTTTGCCCATAAAGGTAGTTGCTAGCTCTAAATTTCCATGGTTGATACTTGCCTTTCTCTATCTTCTCTATTTGTGCATTATACTCAGCCATAGTGAGCTCTAACATGCTCCTCTAGCTTCTACTCAAAATTTTGTATGCTTTAGAAGGTGTGGATATTACCTTTTGATAGCCTCTCCCTTGGTAACCTTCCACTAGTTGAGATCGCAATTGACGTAGCCCCCTTTAGATGTCTTCTTACTTTGATAAGGCCTCCTTGTGCTTCCACGAGTTATCTTGATCCCTTAAAGTCTTCAATATGATGCCTACTGATGTCTCCAAGCCTCCAAAATGGCTCTGATACCACTTATGGGGGATGATTCTAACACCCCAATGCAACAATGGAAGATGGTTGCATATGTATATGTATATGTGTTGGGGGTTTCTTAGACAAGAAGGAGTTTGAGGGTTTGTAGGAGAAAAGGAAAGGACCAGAAGAGGAAATACACCTTGGAAGCTTCTGCCGATTGATTACAGTAAGACAATTACAATGTTTGAAGCACAATACAAGCCAATACTTCTGTGCACAATCACACAGAGTGCTCAATTACAAAATACCAAATATCCCAAAGTCTTCTTGTCGCCAGCCTCCTCTGCACCAGACCTCCACCTGCTTCAAGCTTATCCTTGTGCACACCTTGCACCAAGCTTCCACTAAGGGTGAGGAATGAATACCTTCTATCGGCACGCGCACACTGCAAGGAGACCTTCAGATCCTTGGGGGACTAGCTTAGCACTCTCTGCACAATCCCTTAGTCACTCTCCATGCACTCCTTCAACTCCACTTCTCTGTGTCGCACACTGGTGACTCTTGCACTTCTCTCTCTTGCTTCACTTAGACTATGCTTCTCTTGCTTACTCTAGAATTGGTCCAAGAATAGTCCTTGCCTTGATTTGAGTGTGTCGATCACGTACCCTCCTAACTGCAATAGTATCTTGGTGCTCACTTTGATGTCCCAAGATTGTCTTCACAAGTGGCAGCCAATGACTCACTGGTTTGTTCTGTAGTGACTTTAGACTAAAACCAAAAATTTTAATGGGGGGGCCATACTTTCACCCGTGTGTACGCTGCCGCTTCACATACCTTCACATTTCCTTTTAAGTCTTCACTTTTGCACATAAGGGGGGGGGGGTTCACCTGAACCTTCCAAAACACTTTAAACACACTTTGAACCTTAGGGAAATTAGAGAAAATACCTCTGCAACCTGCAACCCACTTTCTCCAATTTACCCTTTGTGGACAATTAATTGTGCACTACCTGTGCACTTTGACACCTACACTTTAGCACTTTGACTTTGCACCTGTTGACTTTGACCTTGACCTTGTTGACTTTGACCAATTGACTTTGACCTTTTGACTTTGACTACAATTGACTTTGACCAACATGAATTTTATGGGCTCAACAGTTGCCCACCACCTAATGTGCTCTCCGTCCCGGAGAGCTACAGCCAAAAATCTGAACATAGATGACACCATGATTCTGGAGCTGCAAAACTTCAAAAGGACACCTTGGAGCAGCCACCAAGTCCACTAGGAGCAGCAGAGAACAAGCACCAGAGAAGAACCCAAAAGTGGAATGTATTGCACGGAAAAGCAAAGGAGGAAAATGGGAGGGTAGAAAGGATGGGGAAGGAAGGGCGGATGGAGCTGAGAGGGATAGGGTCGGGAGGGTTAAGGATGTGGTTGGGCAGATGGGTAAAGGGAGGGATTGGGATAAGGATTATGGGTTCTAGAGAGGGGTAAAATGATCAAACGGTAGAGCCACAGAGGGTGCATATGGGAAAGATTGAAACATATGGTGAGAGGAGGTGATAATAGACAATGTGGACAATGTGGGGAAATAAAAACATGTGATAAATGTGCTCAAAACATATGGGTTTTGACCAAAAGGCAGAGAAAAGTGTGGATTATGGAAAAATTAAGTCAAAAAATGAATCTAGAGGTGCCAAAATACATGAAAATGACTCCAAATCTGAAAAAAATGGCCATCCGAGGCACGATCCAGAGCCAAACGAGTTGGACCATACAAATTAAAAAAATATATAAATAGAAAAAAAAAAAAAAAAAAAAAAAATATATATATATATATATATATATATATATATAATTTTTTTTTTTTAATGAACACCTGCCAGGCCAAGTCGCAATAAATAACAAAATAAAAAATTAAAGTAATAAATAAAAAATAAAAAAATAAAATAAAATAAAATAAAATAAGTAAAAAGAAAAAGAAAAAAAAATAAAATAATTTTAAAAGAAATTTGGGGGGGGGGGGCTGTCAGAACCGGGGGGGGGGGGGGGGGGGGGGGGGGGATGCTCGGTGGTGGTCGGTGGGGGGGGGGGGATGTTCGGTGGTGGTCGGTGGGGGGGGGGGGGCCGGGGGGGGGGGGTTGGTCGATGGGGGGAGGGGGAGAGATATTTTTTTTTTCAACCCGAAAATCTTGGGGGGGGGCCTTTTTTTTGAAAAATAACCCAAAAATAGAAAAAAATGAAGGAAAAATCCAAAAAAATGCCAAAAAAGTTGCAAAAAAATCTGAAAAGAATTCTCATGAAATTTTCTACAGGACTACCCCTAATTTCCTTCATCAAACCATAGAGAGCCTCCTTTTATTCCTCCTATTTGGCAAGAAAATGATATCGGAAAAGGATAAAAAATGCTAGAAAATTGCTAAAAATGCTAGAAAATTTTCCAAAAATACCCAAAATTTGTATTTTTGCAGAGGTTATGAAATGCCTTCTAGGTTTGCTAAAAACTCAAGGAAAAAGAATGAAATTGATAAAAGAAAACTCCTAAAACTGAGCAAAATGAGATGAGAAAGCTATTAACAACCTGGACATATTTTGCATTTCTAGGTGATCCATACTTCTTCAAGTGTGTTGATGGTAGGCCTTGAGCCTTGATATGTTGACCAGTGGAAAGACCTCTCCTTTCAGCGTCTCTAACTCCACAGCACCCCAATTTAGCATTGTTTTGACTCGATAAGGTCCTTCCCAATGTGGAAGCCAGTTTCCTCTTAATTGTGTATGAAGATGAGGTCTATGGAGAAGAACTAACATGCCTGGTTCTATGTTGTTGTTCCACAGATGTCGATCATGCGCCTCCTTCCTCTTCATCTCAGTCTCTATCAATTGTTTTGTTGCTAGTAGACGAATCTCCTCCACTTTATGTAGTGCTCCGAGCCTCTAAGAGACATCACAATCTTTCTTGCCCTGCATGAATGCTATCTTAGGTGATCCATGTAAAAATTCAAAGGGCTCAATGGGCAATATGCCATAAACCAGTTGGAATGGAGAATATCCCGTGGCCTCTTTGTAAGCTAACTTGTATGCCCATAGGGTACCTTGATAAGCAATGCCCCAGGAAGTGGGCTGTAACATACACTCCTTCCTTAACATTGAGATTAAAACCTTATTGGTCGATTCAGCCTGTCCATTGGCTCTTGGATAGTAGGCACAAGAGGTCCTATGTAGAATTCTCTACCTGTTGAAAATTTCCTGCAGGACCTTATTGACAAAATGGGTACCCTGATATGTACAAATTTCAAGTGGACATCCAAACCTGCAAATGATGCTACTGTAAATGAAATCAGCAACAGTTTGGGCAGTGCAGTTGGGGGAGGCAATAGCTTCAACCCACTTTGTTGCATAATCTATAGCTATCAAGAGATATTTCTCTCTTTTTGGAATCGTCGGAGGGTAGATGGGCCCTACAAAATCTAGCCCCCACTTCTCAAATGGTTTCCAGGAAGTGGAAACAATTAAGGGGTTATGCCTCTGCTTTGTTGGCTTAGGTCCACACCTCTGGCAAACGTCACATGCCTTTCCCCATTCATCTGCATCCTTAAATAGTGTAGGCCACCATAGACCAGCATCCAGTATACTCTGACTCATAATATGTCCTGGGAGGTGCCCACCACCTGTTCCTTCATGTGCAGATTGAGGTACTTCTCTCACTTCTTCTTCTTCCAAGCACTTCCTAAACCTGTCATCCTTTCCCTGTCTATATAATTTATCTTCAATGAAGGTATACGGTCTACTCTTTATTAGCAGTCTCTTCCTTTGCACAGCACTAGCCTTTTCTGGATGCACACCAGTTTTAATGAAATTCTTGATATCATAATACCAACCTTGAGCTTGTACAGCAAACAGATGGGCATCTGGAAAATCATCATTGATTCCACTAGCTTGATCCATCATATTGATTCTGGATAGGTGATCCGCCATAAGATTTTCTTTACCTGGTCTGTGGACTACAGAAAAATCAAACTCTTGGAACAACAATAACCACCTCCATATTCTACCAGTGGCTTGTGGTTTGTTGAGCAAGTATTCTAGTGGTTGGTGATCTGTTATAATAATAAATTTTACTCCCAGTAAGTAATGACGAAATTTTTGGACAACAAAAACCATTGCTAGCGCTTACCTTTTTGTAGTACTGTAATTCCTTTCAGCCTTGGTCAAAATTCTACTGGCATATTGAATTGGTCTGTCCACTTTAAATTCTTCACTCGGTTGGGTCAAAACTGCCCCCACTGCATAGGCACTGGCATCTACATGTATATCAAAGATTTTTGACCACTCAGGTGTGATCAAAATAGGAGCAGACTCTAACCTTGACCGTAATGTTTGATATACTTTTTCCTCCTCTTCTTCCCATTTAAAAGGTACTTCCTTACCTGTAAGTCTAGCCAGTAGTCTGGCTATCTCTGCATACATTTTTATAAACCTTCTATGGTATCCAGTATGCCCCAAGAAACTCTGAATCTCTTTAGGAGATTTGGGTTTAGGCAAATTTAATATAGAAATGATTTTGTCAGGATCTGGGGCCATACCTTTAGCCGAAACCACATGTCCTAAGAGAGTTCCTTCTTTCACAAGGAAATGACATTTGTTTGGATTGAGCTTTAGCTTAGTCTCCCTGCATCTCTTGAAAACATTTTGCAGCTGCCTCGAGTGATGGTCCAAAAAATCTAGAGGAGTTTCTTTGTGAGAACCTGAAAACGAAGAGAAGTCATCCATGAAGATTCTAAGTGATTCCAGCAATAGGGGGCCAAAAATGAGATTGACCGTTCTGTTAAATGTGGCTGGAGCATTTCTGAGCCCAAACATCATTTTTACATACACATATGTTCCCCAAGGTGTGATAAAAGCAGTCTTTTCATGATCCTCTAGGTGTATTGATATTTGATTATAGCCACTAAATCCATCCATAAAGCTATATAATGCATGCCCAGCCACTTCTTCAATGACCTGCTCTGCAAAAGGCATTGGGAAACCATCTTGAATGGTCACCTTGTTGAGTGCTCTAAAGTCAACACAAATTCTGATTTTATTAGTATTCTTCTTTGGTACTATAGCCATAGGTGAGAGCCACTCTGAGTGTTCCACAGGAATTATGATTCCTGCATCCTCCATCTTCTGTATTTCCACATAGACAGCTTCAACATATTTTGGATTAAGTCTATAACTCTTCCCTCTTATGGGTTTGGCTCCATCAACCAGAGGGATTCTATGCTCTCCATAAGTCGCGGGCACTCCTTCTAAGTCTTTATAATGCCAAGCAAAAACATCTGTATAATGAGTCAAGAATGATCTTACCTTTTCAAGGAGCCTAGGGTGACTCCACAACCAAGTGGCCACCAAAACTGGCCGATTATTGTCTTGAGTGCCTAATTGTATTTCTTTGACAGGATTTCTCTCTATCATATTATCTTCGTGCTCATCTCCTTCCTTATCTTCTTCCACTAGCTTTTCGTGCATTGCTTAATAAGCAGGTGTATTTTGGATTTCAATGTGTTCCTCCTTGTCCTGCATCCATCCTGCAGGGATTTCTTGAATCGGGAAAGAACACTCTTCAATAGAATCTTTTACCTTGCCTTTAGCTTTAGTAACCTCCTTATCTGTGGTTGTCATATCCTCCTCCAAGTTGTATTTGAGGTCTTCTTGCCCCTTTTGTGGTCTGTGATGGGCTCTCCCAATCCATCAACCTTGACTTTCTCCTCATCTTCATCATAACCTTCAGTCGTGGAAGAATTATTAAGAAAAATTCCAAAACAAGAGGAAGAGTTGCCTGCTTGGAGCCAATTTAAAATATCCTCTTCTTCCTCGAAATCTATTTGGGGTTGATCCTCCGATTCTGGTTCCATGCATATGCCAACTGTTTGCATCATGCTGGTGTTTCCTTGATTATCTGGGTCCTCTTCTAAGTGACTCTGTGTCAGCTCTTGCCCTTTATTTTGTACCCACATAGTGTCCTTGCCCCAATCATGAATGACACTTGCATGCCTCAGCCATGGTCATCCAATTAAGAGGGGAAATCCTCCTTCAACCTGGGGCAATCTTAAAACCACAAAATCTAGGATGAATAGATTACCTTGTACTTCAAGTGGAACTTTTGGGATCACTCCCAAGGGCCTTACTTTGCTCTGATCAGCCAAAGTAATAGTGAAATTTGCAGGCCTTGAAGGGTGGAGTCCAATCTTTTCCATTGTATGTTCAGGCATCAAGTTAATGCTAGAACCACCATCCACAATAACTCCTTGAAATTCATGACCTTTGATAGATACTATCAGCCGAGGACTCTTATAATCTGTAAGGGGTGCTTCCCCTATAATTTTTCCTTTATGTAAAACAACAGTCTTTGCCACCAAACTTGTAGTGGAAGCTTCATCAATTATCTGCAATAACTGTGACCTGAATTTCCCATCCATCTTTATTAAATAAAAAATACTAACCTCCTTTTTCATGGACTTGAGTAGTTTTGAAGCCTCTGATTCCTTGAGAGCATGGGCTCCAGTTGACTTATCAAACTCCTCATGAGCCCTGTTGAAGGCATGCCCAATGGCATCACTTGTGCATATGAGATCTCCTTTTTGCCTTGTATCTGCACCTGTGGTGGCTTTATCTTCAGATGGTTCTCTGTCTTGATTCCATTCCTTAATCTTTGATCCTTGTCCTATGTCTGCTTGAACCTTCCCCTTGCTTCTTGTCTGCACAGTCAAAGATTCTATTTCTTCTAATTGCACCACCCCTGGTAGATGGTGATGGCTCATTGACTAGATCACACACTTCTTCTTTGTGCACAGAAATCATTTGAATATGGGGCCTGGATGAAGAGGCTTGATTCTTAGGACAACAATTTGTATAATGGTCTCTTGCCTCAGGGCAGTTCCTGCAAGGAGGGGCATTTTCTAGTAGGGTGCACCTACTTTGATAGTGCCCGCATTCTCCACATCTGAAACAGATGATTGGCCTCCTAGGCCCATTCCCAAAGTTATTCCTCTATCTAGGATTATAGTTGTTACGTTGATTTGGTGCAGCAGCCATCACATTTGTGGTTGGTAGGGATCCTCCTTGTGTCTAGTATGTCGTTGCAGGCATTCCCCTTGATTGGCATTCATGGGCCTCATGACCAACTTTCCTGCATAATTGGCAAGTTACACTTAATAGAGGACACTCACTTACTATATGCCCTTGCTTGCTGCACATGGAACACCAAAGTCCATTCTTGATGCCACCTCCTTTGAGCTCATGCAACTCCTGTCACAGTTGAGCCAATTCCTCTGCTTGGGCCTCCTCCTCCTTTTGGAGCTTTAGTGCTTCAATCTCCCTTCTCAACTGAGCAACATCATTCTCCTCCTCTTTGTAGGGCTTATTTCTTTTTAAGCCCTCCAGCTCCTTCCTTAGCTGGATCACTGGATCCTCCATTTCTGTACCATATATTGGTTGGGCAGAAGTTGCTCCATACTGGTGCCTTATCTGCTCCAAGCGTGTAGCTGTGTTGATGAACTCCTCTACGGAGGTTGTAGGTAACACTAATTCCTTTATTTTGCATTGGGTGGCCACTGTCAGGGGCTTAGCTAACCATTTCTTAACAAAAAAATCATGTGGTGGATCTGGCAATTTAGCCATTAGTGCTTTGGCCCTAGTCACAAACTCTGGGAACTTTTCTCCTGGACCCAATCTCAAATTTTCTAGTTCTTCTATGATGATCTCCGCAATCTTGCCATGCTGGAATTGATTTTTAAATGCATCTTTCATCACATCCCAAGTGGTAAAATGGTTTTCAGCAAACTGGCTGAACCACTTATCTACTAATCCCTCTAATGTGGCAGGGAAGAGAATAAAAAAGGCATCCTCCCTACCCATTAAGCCTCTAGTCTTACATAGTGCCAAAAACCTTCTAATGTGTTCATCTGGATCCTCCTGAGCTAGGCCTTTGAAAGAAGGAAACTTTATATTTAATCTTGAGAGTAAGGTTTCCAAGTCTACCTGTCCCGCCATGCTCTTTACTGATGAGGTTGAAGATAGTGGACTGGGGGATCTTCTAACAACCTTCCTTCTTGTTTGCTTGTAGGTGACCCTCAATGTTTGGGACCGGGTTGCGGTCATGAGCAGCTCATAGCCCACTTAATATGAGACACTTGATAAGAATATTTACCTTTTGGTTGATGAAGTAGCACTGCAGTAGCATTGTAGACACGTGACCTCTGCTATACTTTGCACTTGGTTTCTCCTAAGCCCAAATCTCCTTGGATGTCCCACCGTGCGTGCCAAATTTTGTTGGGGGTTTCTTAGACAAGAAGGAGTTTGAGGGTTTGTAGGAGAAAAGGAAAAGACCAGAAGAGGAAATACACCTTGGAAGCTTCTGCCGATTGATTACAGTAAGACAATTACAATGTTTGAAGCACAATACAAGCCAATACTTCTGTGAACAATCACACAGAGTGCTCAATTACAAAATACCAAATATCCCAAAGTCTTCTTGCCGCTGGCCTCCTCTGCACCAGACCTCCACCTACTTCAAGCTTATCCTTGTGCACACCTTGCACCAAGCTTCCACTAAGGTTGAGGAATGAATACCTTCTGTCGGCACGCACACACTGCAAGGAGACCTTCAGATCCTTGGGGGACTAGCTTAGCACTCTCTGCACAATCCCTTAGTCACTCTCCATGCACTCCTTCAACTCCACTTCTCTGCGTCGCACACTGGTGACTCTTGCACTTCTCTCTCTTGCTTCACTTAGGCTATGCTTCTCTTGCTTACTCTACAATTGGTCCAAGAATAGTCCTTGCCTTGATTTGAGTGTGTCGATCACGTACGCTCCTAACTCCAATAGTATCTTGGTGCTCACTTTAATGTCCCAAGATTGTCTTCACAAGTGGCAGCCAACGACTCACTGTTTTGTCCTGTAGTGACTTTAGACTAAAACCAAAAATTTTAATGGGGGGGCCATACTTTCACCTGTGCGTACGTTGCTGCTTCACATACCTTCACATTTCCTTTTAAGTCTTCACTTTTGCACATAAGGGGGGGTTACCCTGAACCTTCCAAAACACTTTAAACACACTTTGAACCTTAGGGAAATTAGAGAAAATACCTCTGCAACCTGCAACCCACTTTCTCCAATTTACCCTTTGTGAACAATTAATTGTGCACTACCTGTGCACTTTGACACCTGCACTTTAGCACTTTGACTTTGCACCTGTTGACTTTGACCTTGAACTTGTTGAATTTGACCAATTGACTTTGACCTTTTGACTTTGACTGTAGCTGACTTTCACCAACATGACTTTTATGGGCTCAACAATATGTATATGTACATGTATATATATATGTATATGTATACATGTATGTATACGTATATGTATATGTATATATATATACGTATAAGTATATGTATATGTATATGATTATGTATATGTATGTGTATATGTATGTGTATATGTATGTGTAAATGTATGTGTATATGTATATGTATATGTATATGTATATGTATATGTATATGTATATGTAGATGTATATGTATATGTATATATATATATATATATATATATATATATATATATATATATATATATATATATATATTTATATATGTATATGTATATGTATATGTATATGTATATGTATATGTATATTGTAGCTCAGTGATGAGTAGCACCTCCTTTAATGTCAATCCGGGAAGACATGAGGATGGTATGAAGAACTCGAGCAAGTGAAGGCACAAACGTGTGAGTGAGAAGCACACTAACATGCACACACATACACACACACGTGCACACATGGCAGGAACAAAGAGAGTAAGACAATGGAATCTCTTCTATTGCAACAAAGTTCTCATACAAGCTCAAAACTACAAGAAGCTACCCCCAAAAATGAGCTCTCTAGCTCTATTTATAGTTTTTGACTAGCTTTGGCCCTCTCCAGACCTAGTGTCCGGCCTAGTTAAAAATCAGGTTCCAAGGCTTATTTGAGGGCTCAAACGAGATCTAAAAAATATGAAAATCGGCACACAACTTCTTCTAAGGCTCCCCAAGCTCGAGGACTCCTCGGCTTGCACAAAATGGAGCTAGAAAAGGATGAAACGGTATTTACAATGGTTGTTAGTGATGAAAATCACTTTTAAAATGATGTAATGATTTGGAAAAAATGATGGGTTGCCTCAGTGCTAGATCTGCATGTCTGCTCGTAATTGCTTCATCTGCCAACACTCTCCCCCCCTAGGGTCTGTCACCTCTGACAGACCTTTGCTCCGCGGTCTGATCAATGTAGTTCTGGAGAATGTCGGTTGCCAAGTCATGTTCTTTGATCCGTAGCCCACTGATCAGGTCTCTCTGAAGGGCATCCCAATTGACTACTCCCGGTATGTTCGGTTGGGGCATTGTGTAGAGCTCTGAATGCATCGTTTGTTCGCACGCGAAGAGCTGTAGCAAATGAGTGGGTCGTGGCACGAACATCTCTGAGTGTGCCTCCCAGAACCCCGTGGTGAACATATCATCAAAAGTTTGCTTGTAGCAGGCAGGGAGATATCTGATTCGTGCGTGCCATGCATAAGCAACTCGTATGCTCGAGGTTGTGCTCATATCATATAGTAGGTCATAATTACCATTAACAAACCCGGGAATCGGAGGCTGAATGTGACATACATTACGGAAGGTTTTAAGCACTACCTGCATCATATCCAATATTTTGAGCATCATCTGGGCAGCTACGTCTGGCATGGGGTGGAGGCGTGGAAGCCAATGTCTGATAGTAGCCATCATATATGCTACTGTAGGTGTGCCTGTTGGGGGTGCAATGGAGGGATAATTTAGCCATTGTTTACAATTTGCATTGTTCTGAACCTTGATGGTGAATGCTTTCCATGATCTCCTTCTTTGAACTGGCCCAAAGCAAGGGTTATATTTTAAATGCATGGGAGCATGGTCCCATGTCCATAGCATTTCCGGATATGTTTCCAGTAATTTCTGCCTCCAGATAGGTTGGAATATGGCCCCCTTTTTGGCTGCCTCTGGGATATCCTCTGGTTCGAACTGAGTAGCGAAGGTGGGGTATTTGTTGGTGAGGCGTTTGATTTCAGCATTATAGTCAGCCAGTAGTACATGGTTTATACTATAACTCTGAACTAGTTATCAGTCTTCTAGGGGCCAGATGTCTGAAGTATTCAGATTGAAGTATGGTTTCTTCAATGGTCTTCATGGCCAACATCTGGGTGGAGATACGTTCTTCATGAGTCCGCCCCATTTCTTCTACTTGTTTCATCCATGTCGATGGGGGTTCCTCATATGTATCTTGTCCTTCCTCTGTGATTCTGCAGCCTGGAAGAGGTTGAGGCTCAGGTGGAGAAGGAGGCCGTTCATACTGTAACAACTTGATCTTTAATTCTGCAATCTGTTGCCGTAGCTCAAGTACCTCATTGCTCGTTGAAGGTTCAGGTTCTGGTGAAGTAGCGGCATCGACCATCTCTGTAGATTTGAATGGGTGTGGTGTAGGCACTTGGGGTCTTTGTAATTCCTTGACTTGATCTGCCAACTGGTCATGTGCCTCCAAGAGGGTTGCATATGCTTCTAACGCTTGTTGAATATGTTCTGAGGGAACCGCTTGGAATTTGGCAGGGTCTATAGGGGCTCCAGGGGTATTTTCCATTGCTGCTTCTAGATTCTCCTGGTTTTGTTGTTGTAGCCTTTTGTTTTCTTCTTGAGCCGCTGCTAAGTGTCGACGAAGTAGAGTCATGTTTCTTTGTAGACGAGCATTGCGGCCCAACTGGTCTTTGAGCCGTTCCTCCATAGCCTTACCTGTCTCCATATACTTGGCTTCCATCTCCGCATTGGATTGTTGGAGGAGAGTCACTTCGTTTTGTAATGTTGAGTTACTTGGCTCCAAGGCATTGACATGTGCTTGGAGTTGAGCCGAGAGGTTGCATAGCTCTGTGTTGTTTTCTTCCAGTAACTTATATTCCTGCTTAAGTAGAGTGGCCGCTTCGAACATGGTGTCTAGTGCATTACCAAATGATGTGGATGCAGGGGTAGAGGTGGAAAATGCAAAGGGTCGGGAAATGGGGAAGGGAAAAGTGGATGATGTGCCTATGAGTGAAGTGAAATGTGATGATGTTGGAACAACCGTGGTGGTGGGTGCTCCTGTGGGTGGTGAAATGTCCATGGGCTCAGACGTGATAGTGTGTGACATGTGAATTGTGAACACGGGAATGGTAGGTGGTGTGTTAGTGGTGGCCGTGAATGTGGGGGAGGTGGGTTGGGGAAGGGACTTTTTATTATAATTCTCAACTTGTTGGAGTATATTTACAAGGTTTGTCCAGAATGAAGGTTGGGTGACTTGGGTTGATTCTGAGGGGGTAAAAAGGGATACAGTGGATAGGGGTTGGGAGGTAGGAAATGTATTGGTGGATGACAATGGGTGTGTTACGGTTTGGCTAGTGGCAAGTGGTTGTCCGAGGGCTGGGAGATATAAAGGGTGACCTATTATAGTTTGATCAGTGGCAGGATGGCCTATATGGGGTTCAGAAAATTGGGTGGAAGTGGTGGATGTAGGTAAAGGGAAGGATGGAGAAATGGTGGTGTGTATAACGGTTTCACCGTGGGTGGATACTGGTTGTTCAGGAAGACTAGTGGGGAAGGGTGCTGAGGGCTGGATGGGAGGTGATGGTGGAGATGGTATCTGTGTATTGACATCAGGTTCCTCACTGTGAGTTGGGCTGGCCATTTGAACATCTTCCGAAGTGGTGGTAGGCAGGGCGGTAGAGACTTCCATTTGAATCATTTTTCCCCTTCGCGGTCGCGTATCGATCCTCCGTTGGTCATATTGATGGGTGGTGCGCTGTACCATGGTCCTCATGGCTTCCCCTATTCTGCATGTTTCTGCCAAGAGATTCAATGACTCAACAAAATGCGGGTCAACATTCTCCGCATGCAGCATCTGGTTCACCAGTGCCCTATTTGCCTCTTCTGATAACTTGTGTCTTTTCTGTACCTATTTGATTGTCCTGTAGAGCTGTTTGAGTTGTGCCATGTAGGCAGGAGCTTCCTCTTCACTCTCCTCTGGTTCATTTCCCCGTGCTTCTTCCTGATTCTGTGTGCTTTGAGCATGAGGCTTTTGTGCCTGATCTTCCCAATGTACCCTTCTTGCCTCACTCTGTGGCTGTTCTCTTTGGGATGATGATCCGGGATCGGCATTGTTAGAAAAACACTCACTATCAGATAAGTGGGCAGTCTGCAAGAAGTTTTCAAAGTCAAAATCTGGATCCTCTGCGAATGTGGCCATGGATGCAAACTCAGCATCGGTGGGTAGTGGAGGGGCAGATGGAGTGGGCTGTACCCTATCCCCTGATTGTGTTCCTTGGAGATGGATGGTGAAAGGGTCTACTTGGGCCTCTTCTCTAGGGGGAGCTTCTTTTGTGGCCTCACGAGGGATCAGGACCTGTGAAAGTGATCCACGCATTCTTTTCGCAGGTTGAACCCCTGACTTCCGCCCCTTGAAGAATTCTAGTTGTGAATATTTGAGGGCCCTTGCGATCGGCACATCATATGCAAGGCATCTATAGATAATTCTGGTAATCGCACATCAGCCATTCAAGGTATGCTTCCTCACGCCCCGCTTGCCTGCTTCATATAGCTGGTCCAAGATCCATACAGGCATTTTAATTGGCAAGCTTCCAGTCTCTGCTAGGTACAATCCATACCATATTTTCTTATGTGGTTGGGTGAAGCGGTCTTGAGCTGGAAATGCGAAGTGCTGAAGGCACATCCGCAGGGGTATGGCGATGTTGGGGGTGAGGGCACACACTTCCTTTAACTTCTTGATTCTGTTGTTCTTCATCGACTCTGGTATCAAAGGATCTCGATCAGAGGGAACATGGGTGCCATACATTTGAAGAGCTTCCCTGATTAAAGTAACATTCAACTCAAACTTCTTCATTTCTTCCTGGTTTGATAGAGAGGGCACCAGGAATGTGCCTGAATGATCCTTATCTCCAGTCGGCTTCAGTGTGGCTATCAAATAGTAGCACCTAAGAAAATCCGGCCTAGGCAAAGCTGCACTAAAGTAATCTTGCAAACCCGCTTTTTGCCAAATATTCTGAAGAGGATCTGCATTCTGTAATGTTTCAAATTCTCTCGAGAAGAATTGAAATGTCCACCAGACTCCTCCGAATTTCAACTTTGACTCCTAGATGTGGTCGGCATCTCCCAAGTCTCCAGGCATCTCATTGAACTAGTGAGAATGCCCCTTCACTCTTTCTGTTAGGCCATTTGGTGGATCTGAGATAGGAATTCTTCTTACGTTCAAAAGCTCTTCAGGCCTTGCTGTCAGTGGGGCTTCCACAGGCATGGTATCCCAATTGCTTTGATTACCAGTGCCCACCTGGGAGCTTGTTCCTGCTACTACTGCCATGATACTTCTGATGCTTCTCTGTTGGAAGAAGAAAGCACATTAGTGTTGCATAGGAAACAGAATGTAACGGTGTTCCCTTCACAATACTAACATGACAATCCCAAAGGTTAGTGGTTAGAGGTGAAGTGTTTGGGATAGATGTGAGTGGTGATTAGAGGTTAGTGTCCTTCTAGATGCATACTTTGGTTATGCAATGGACTCAGAATGCACCTATGTCAGATTGGATGGATTTACAAAATTGGGTCAGGGGGTTTGATACATGGTTTAAGTCTCCAAACTTTGATAGAGGATTCGTAGCTCTTAGAGCTAAAGACAGGTAGAGATTTATGGACTAGAGTGTGAAGGATTTGGGACCTTTTGGGCTCCCATTTCCAGACATTCCTTGGTTTGACTGAGTGTGGGTCAGGGTGGTATTTAGGTAGAGTTCCTGCATTGTTAGTCGAGAGGACTTGTGAGTGTTGAATTATGCCAGTAACTAGAGTTGGAGCTATTTGGGCTCGTAAACAGGCCTTGGGCACCCATATGTGCCTAGCATTGTGGCTAGCCTTCATTAACCGTTTAGGGACCCAGATAGACGTGGTACTCCTAGGAGGTTGCCTAGGGTACTCCTTCAATTTTGTCCTTGACGGCGTGGCTTGTTTTTTGGCTACTCGAGAATCTGCTATTAGAGTTGTGGGTTTTCCATCCTTGCGTATCCAGATCTGCTTCGTGCCACAAGATACTCCGTGTTGCACTGGTTGGTGCTCCTGCCTCTTGATCAGCGGCCTCCTTCGTGTCGAGTGATGTTCGGTCTGCTAGTTTAGAATCTTCTTCGGATCAGCGGGGAACTCCTTATTGGCTCCTGTACCTTCGGTAAGATGGACACTCCTCTGCACCATAGAACTCTGGACAAGAACAACATTGTTACCCTCATGTGGATTCCTGGAGAGACCAGGAGTTGGTGCCTTTCCTACTGTTTTGAGTGCTTGATTTTCTAATTCAATTGTAAGATAGCTTTGGCCTGCCCATGCCTGAAGAAGTCCACTTCTTAGGTTGAGGTTGACGGCGTGATCATAGATCCAGTCTTGGCCCAAGACAAGAGGTTCGGTAAGATCCTCGTCTTCATATACTAGCACCTTTGCTGGCATGAGGACCTCTTGTATGTAGAGGGGAAGTTCCACCTCTCCCATGCAAGGGGTTTCAACACCTCCTAATCCTATCAGATATGCTTCTAGGGGTTTTACCTCCAATTGCAGCTACTGGCAATAAGAAAGCCGAACTGCACTAGTGGCTGCTCCTGAATCAATTAAAGCTCTCACGCTTGTTGTGTTGTCTCTTTGTCCTATTTCTAGGGTCACAAAAGGTCGCCGATCAACTATCGTATGGGTCCGCTTACCTGAAGCCTCACACATGGCAATGTGATAACCATGAGCTTCATGATTGTCAGTCATGGCCTGATCTCTACCTTGTCTTCGCAGTTTCATTCGTCGAATGCGTTCTAAAGCTTCGGCCTGTGCTTCTTCACGAATTCGCTTTTCCTCCTCCTTGCGTTTCTTTGCAGTATTAAGTCGATTGAGCATTACTTCAGTTAAGGGTTCTTGATATAGCTTGACTCTACATCCGCTTATGTAACTTGGTAGTATGTCACCCTCTAGAGTGGCTAGTTGTACTGCTCCACTTGTGGAGATCCTATTGATAATCATTGGTCCATAGCCTCTTTTCTCTGATTTTCGTGCATGTTGCTTCAATGTGTAGACGAGGACTAGGTCTCCTGCTTTCAAGCCTTTATCCTTCACATGTGTATCAAAATATGCCTTTTGCCTTTTCTTCACTGCATAGATTCCTGCTGCAGCTCTCAATCGTGTCTCGCCTAGACGTTCAAGATCAAAGATTCAAGAGGAGAGTTCATGGCCTGTCCAGTCATGCTCTTGTGCTATTTTCAATGTAGGTATCAAAAAATCTAAGGGTAGCACCGCATTCTGATCGAACACCATCTGAAAAGGTGTGGCTTGGAGTACCGTTTTATAGGCAACTCGGTATGCCCAAACAGCATGGTGTCGCTGTTTGTCCCAATCAGAGCGTTTATTGTTCACTAGTTTAGTCAGCACATTGCATAAGATCTTATTAGTGCTCTCAGCCTGGCCATAAGCTTGTGGATGATAGGGGGCAGATTTCTTATGTATGACCAAGAATCCTTGGAGAAGGTTTTCTATGACTTCATTCAAGAAGTGTATGCCTCTATCACTCACCAACTCTATTGGCAATCCGTACCTCGTGAACACATTTTCAAATAAGAACTTTGCTGTTGTTTGAGCATCATTTTTTGTAGTAGCTTTCACTTCTACCCACTTGGTTAGATAGTCTGTGGCCACAATGATATATTCAGCATGTGAGCCCTTAGCTGGGGGATTAATAGGACCTACAAAGTCTATTCCCCACTTAGAGAATGCACGTCCGCCCATCATAGGCTTCAGTGGCATCTCATCTTTGCGTATAGGATACTGGGTTCGCTGACAAATCTCACACCTCTTCACATAGGTATGTGCATCCATGTGAAGGGTGGGCCACCAAAATCCTGCAAATAGAATTGCTTTGATCACCCTATCTGGACCAAAGTGTCCTCCTGCTACACCCTGGTGAGCAGTTTCCAAGATCTTTAGATATTCACTCTCATGAACACATAGTCTCAGGTAACCATCTTTTCCGCGCTTGTATAGATTATCACCAATGAGTGAGTAATCTAGGGCCTCTTGTTCTAGACTTCTTTGTCTCGTCAGGGTCATATCTTGAGGGAATGTTTTCGTCCTCAGAAACGCCACTAATGGCTCGCTCCAATCTGGCACTAGAGACACGCGATAAAGGGTGGCATGTTCCACTGGTGGCTTAGTGCGGCAAATTGGGCATTCCTTGCACATTCTATGGACGTCTGCTTCCATAGTTGGCCAGTACACTCCAAGTCTCCTCAATGTTTGTAGGGTTCGTTGTTTTGAGTAGTGTTGCTCTAATGCACCTACATGTGCTAATTGCAACCACTTCGCGTGCTCGTCCTCTTCCACACAACAAGCCAAGATTCCTTGATCCGTGTGCTTGTACATACTTCCTGCCATGATGTGATACTTTTGGGCTTTTACTAACTCTCTATCCTGTGTGGCCATTACTGAGTGGTTAGGCCCGTAGGTTAATACTGGCACTAATGGCTTAGCCCACTGCAGTACAACTTCCAAGTTAAACAAGTAAGCATAAGGTAAGTCATCTGACACTCCTTGTGGGGCTTCTCCTGATGTGAGCCTTGAGAGATGATCTGCTCTCAAGTGAGTTCTGCCTTTCCTCACTACTACCTCAAAGTCATACTCCATTAGTAAGAGAAACCATCTTACTAATCTGCCTGTATTACATGGCTTGTTTACCAGGTACAGTAGATCTTGGTGATCAGTAAAAAATTTGAACTTATTTGCAAGCAAATAATGTCTAAACGTTTTAACTGCATATACCATGCCTAGTCCTTCTCTCTCCTTCGTTCAGCTGCATTCAACTGTCTACTAGCATAGGCAATTGGAAGATCCATATTACCTTCATCGGTAGGTTGCGCGAGTAAACACCCAATAGCATAATTGGATGCATCCACGTGGACATGGAATGGCTTATTCCAATCCGGTGTGGTCAAGATTGGTGTTGAACACAATCTTCATTTAAGCTCATTGAAGGAATTCTCACATTCGTCAGTCCATTCAAAGTTAGTCAACAGTCCATACAGAGGCTTTGCTATGATAGCATACATGTGTATAAACCGTCGGTAATAACCACAATGCCCCATGAAAGCTTGTACTTCCTTGACATTCTTTGGCCTAGGTAACTCCGCTATGGCTCTCACTTTCTCTTCATCAGTGGATATGCCATTCTTTGACACTATGTGTCCTAGAATCTTGCCTTGCCTGACCATAAAAATGCACTTTTCGGGGTTCAGGCAGACCTGATATTCTCTACATTTGTCAAAGATTTGTCTGAGTTCAAGAATATGGGTTTGTCTAATGTTAGAATGAGCACAAAGATCATCAACATAGACTTCTAAGTTCTTCCTCAGGAACTCTTTAAATACATGGCACATCAGCCTCTAGAAGGTAGCTGGTGCATTGGTAAGCCCAAATGGCATTACTCTAAAGGCAAATATGCCCCATTCAGTGGCCAAAGCCATCTTATGCTGATCTTTTGGAGCTATGGCTACTTGATTGTAGCCAGAGAACCCATCCAGGAAGCTGTACACTTCTTTGCCTGCTACCCTTTCTAATAGATGCTCAGTGATAGGAAGAGGATAACTGTCTCTAATCGTGGCGGTATTAACTTTTTTAAGGTTAATACACACACGCAGTTTTCCATTTTTCTTGGGCACCACTACAATGGGGGATACCCACTCACTGTGCTCAATTTCATAGATAAATTCGGCTTCAACCAGTCTATCTATCTCCTCTTTGATCTTAGCAGCATAGTTATCGTTGTATGTGTAGGGCTTCTGCTTCGAGGGTCTGGCGTCTGAGGTCATGGGGATTGTATTTGAATATATATCAGGGTCTACCCCTTTCAATTCCTTATAACTCCTAGCAAATACATCTCGGTATTCTCTTAGCAAGGCTGTTAGCTCTTGTTCTTCCTCTTCTTTCAGGTCATGACCTATGTATGTGCATCTTTCTTCTCCTTCCTCGATGGCTACAACTATTTTCTTGGTGGTTTCCTTGCTATCATAGGCTTCTCCTGCTTGTGCCTCACGTTTAGGCATTCTTATCATGACTCTCCTATCGTCTATCTCATATTTTTTAAAGTTTTCAGGGACCTCAAACAAGGATTCTTCTGCCTCCGGAGTGACTTCCTTCTTCTTTCTTTTCTTTCCTCCACTCTTAGTAGCTACTTGTGTGGCTAACCTCACCTCATTTGTAAGCTCTCCGTGCCTTTGGGGTTGAAATTTTACTTCATAGAAGTATTCTTCATCTGATGCAAAAGGTGGGTCCATAATGATTGACTCTAGATCGGAGTCACTCGCATCCTCAAATGCATCAGGGCTAGGTTTGCATTCTTCTAAAATTGCATCTCCCATGATTGGCTCTATTGAAAAGACTGAAATGTCATAGCCATCCTCATCACAGTGAGGTGTCCACTGCTCTTCATTGATGGCTACATCCATTGTTGCTAGGATTTCTGCCCAGCCATGGGGTTCAAATTCCTCATCAGGAAAGACTACAGGTGCATAGGCTGGGTCTTGAATTGATCTATGGTTTTCTTTTGCACCTACCTCTCTGGCTTTCTCTCTCTTCTCTTCTTCTACTGCTACCTTACACATCCATAAGTGGGTGTCTTCATGCATCCACGAGGATCCGGATCCTATGGAATGCACAGACTCAGTCTCATCTTTGGCTCTATGGATGGGATTCCATTGAATAGGCGGTATGTCTCTATGAGAGTAATCCTTAAGATTGACTTTGGTTGTAACACCTAGATGTTGCAAATACAAGGAATTGGTTCCCCAATCCTGGACTACTTGCAATTGCCGCATAAATGGCCTTCCCAAAATCATCTCGTAGGCTTGGTTTTTGCTAAAGTCGCATATAGCAAAAGTATGCTCAAACTCAACCCCACATGTAGTGAGAGTTATTCCTTCTAGCAATCCTAAGGGCCTTTCAATATGACCATCGGCCATCTGCAATTTCATTCTCGTTGGTCGGAGTGCTGGCTTGCCCCAATGCTTCCAAAGGGAAGTTGTAGCAATTGCAACTCCTGCACCTGAGTCCAAAATCGCCTTGGTTGTGTAACCCTGATGGGTAACTGGGAGATAGGTATTTCCTTCTTTTCCTTCACTCATGTCTCCTATCTTATCCAATGGTATTTCAGGCACTGTTCTATGAGATCCTACTTGGGAGCGCGATTTCGCTATGTCTGGCACTTGTTTGGCTACATGTTTCCACACTTCTGGCTTAACTTTGAGTAGCTCTTCTAAAGTGAGATTGCACTACACTTTAGTGTTCTTTACTACCTCTGTATTCCTAGGTATGATAGAATCTTCATTTCTTATCATGACTGTGGGCTCTCTCAGACAAGTAGACTTGGTTTCCCATGGGCCTGTGAAATGTGGTAATTCTTGTAGAGAATTAGACTCAAAGTCTAATCTCTCTTGAGAGTGGGTGCTCTCATGCTCCTCATAAATGGATGGGATGTCCTGTGGGAATTGATCGTGTGCATCATCCACAAGTTCAATGGGAGGAGGGACTTCACTTTCTTTAGCCCATTTGTCTTCTTGAATCTCTCGTAGGAATTCTGGTGTGAACCGATTCATAGAAGCTGATGTGTCTGGCTCCGTAGAGTTAGGCACATAGGCTTCCTGGGGAGGTAGGCTCACGTTCTCACTTGCCTTGCCCTTATTTTGAGAGGCGGGTTCCTTTTCTGATTGTGCAATTAGCCTCTCTATTCGTTCTAGCAGTCCATCAAAGTGTAACTGCGTCTTAGCTGAACTAGAGATGTTAAAGAGATGACTGGCTTCAAACATAGTCTGAGCCAATTCCACCATCTTAGCACAAATTTTGGTTCGTTCTAGCTCTAGTTCTGCTCTAGGGTAACACTTTTCATGATCAGTTACGTTTGGCCCTTCTTGGATTCTGGCCTGATAGGCTCTAAGGATCATGTTTAGGTCCTCGGGAGTGGGATCGGCTAGGACAGATCCTACTCTGGGTGGTGGGTGGGTTAAGGGTGGTGTATTGAAAGGTTGGGGAATGGAAGAAGATGGATTGGCAGGTAAAGGGAGAGGTGGTGGAGGGGTGGTGTGAGAGTGGTTTTGAGATGCGAGTTCACTTATCTTTGCTTTGGTTTCTCTCAAGCTTTCTTCAAGTTCGCTCATCTTTTTTGCCCATTGCCTTTTCATTCTTTCACGACTATCCTTCCAAGCTCTAGTCCTCTTTTTGGTTATGCTCTCTGTTCACTCACCTCGGGGCTCTTTTCCTGACCAACACCTTGGTTTTGCTGTAGTGCTTGGGCTCTTGTGATCACTTGCACAGGTGCAGTGGAAGTCACACTCCCTGTGGAGTCTACAACTAACCCAACAACATTGATAGGAGTGATTTTAGGCATGTTATTAGGGTTCTTTGGGCAATCTCGTAGGAGATGCTCTTTTCCGCAGTCTTGACAGAAACCCTGAATTGTTACTGGTTGGGGTTGTGTAGGGGTAGGCAATGGACAATCCCGTATAAGGTGATCTCCCTGACATCTGAAGCATGGTCCTCTAGGAAATGGGGGTCGTACCTGCCTAGGTTGAGGTCTAGAGTTGGGGTTTGTGTACATGACATTAGCATACTCAGGCTCCCCACTATTTTCACTTGGGTCCTCATAATATAATAGTATGACTCGTTATGCTCGGGTGACTGCATGTAGTAAGCCTGTGGGCTATCAATATGTGTGGAGTCAAAACTATGGTCACTTGGATCACTGTCTGATAGCAATGGGGTGATTGGGACTATGGCTCTGTTCGGATTTTCTTCAGCAGATGCATATTTCACTGGGATCACATTGGTTGGAGCAGGGGGTTGCTGCACTAGGACTGGTTGAGGTCTCTGCTGCCCTTGATAAGGTGGCTGATAAGTTTGTTGTGGTCTGTTGTATTGTTGTGGTGGGTACTGATTCTGGTATCTACCCTGTTGTGGATATGGATGAGGGTAATTTTGCCTGACAGTTTGTTTGTTATATGGGCAGTCCTGTGCAGTGTGGTTGGTGTACCTTCGCTCTATGGTGCAGTACTGGCTACTAGGATTCACCTGGGGTTGGGCCATAATGGGACATACATTTGCCATATGGTCACCTCCACAAGTGTAGCACCGCTTAACTGGGGCAAATCTTGGAATTTGTTTGCTAGAGACACCTAGTTTTTGAGCTACCTTCTCTGCAAGTTCCTCAATGGATGTGGATTGACCAATTGTGAGGCTACTAGAGCTATCAGAATCCTTATAGATTTTTGATAGTTCTAACTCCTCACCTAGATTGTCCTCAATGTCTATGCACATGCGCACACACTCTTCTATCGTTCTGGGGTTTGTGCTCAACAATCCATCTAAGAACAAGGCCACTTGCTTGGCTGGTGTGGGTAACTCCGGCATCGGGCATCTCTCTAGGTATTGCCTAAACCGTCTTCCTGCTAGTCTGATGGTCTCTTGAGGTGTTTGCTTGAAGCTATGAATTAGTGAGGAAGTGTTGTGCCTGATTCCACTCTTAGAAAACTCAATGATAAATGCCTCTAAGAGCTGGTCTATGTTTTTGAAATGCCTCTCGTTCAGTGGTTGGAACCACGTGAGGGCAGTGTTCCTAAGGGTTAGACCAAAAGCATTATACTGTGTAAATAGGTCCTCTACCTGTTCAGCTTTCAAGACTTGCCTAAACTCTGCCACATGGTCATAAGGGTCTCCATTGCCCTCGAAGTAATTCTTCATGGACTTCACCAGTTGAGTTGGCCTCAGGGTCCTAGTGTGTTCTCTCGGCCTTGGCAAAGGAAAATTGCCAGCATTCCTTTGATTCCATGGGGCTCTATGTCCCTCAGGTTCCCCTCTATTTCTTTCCGTTCCTGTTCTTTCTCTTCCCAGGGAGTTGGCAAAACTTACCTCAGGTTTGTCTCTACTTCTATCTCTTTGAGCTCCATGAGCTTGGGAGGTGCCAGCTCCTTGGTGAATGTAGGACATATTGGACCGTGGTTGGGGAAAAACAGATTCACCCTTCCATGTGTAGGCATGTCTGCCATGCTCGGTGACCACAAAGATCCTCTCTGATGTATTGTCTAGGTAGGTTACTTTGCCTGGGCTGTCAGGGTCTTTAAACTCATAGATTGTGAGAGCACTCACTTCTTGAGGTTGAACAGGTTTATATCTCCAAAAGGCCTCATCGGTTTCTTGGTTTAAAAGCAAATCTATGCTTTTATTATCCTGTGGAATCCACTCTGGAGTCATGATTCTGGTCAAGATAGATTTACCACGGGGAGTTCTTGGCTCTCTCTCTAAATTCCCTTGCTCTATATCACCCATGTCGGTCTCCGCAATCACATTTCCAAACTCATCTGTTCTATCAGGAAGAGTGGTGACTACATATATAGTCCCCTCTTTATCTAGGTATGCTCCATTCTCAAACTTGACTATCGGGTGTTCTAGTCCATGGGGTTGATCGGGGTTCTTAATTTGGACCACAGATCTTCTCAGGAATTTCCTCCCTGGTTTCTAGGTCTTTTGCCCACTCCTAAGGCTCTAATATCATCCCAATGTGTCCCAAAACTAAGCCCAATTGTACCTCAATTCACTCATTTAATTCACTTCAAATTTTATGTGTTAAGCCCATGTATCGCGATAGGTCGGGTCGAGGTGTCGTGATAGGCGGAAGTGTCGCGATAGGTCGGGTCGAGGTGTTGCGATAGGTGGAAGTGTCGCGATAGGTCGAAAGTGTCGCGATAGGTCGAGGTGTCACGATAGGTCAAGGTGTCGTGATAGGTCGAAGTGTCACGATACTTGGGAGTGTCGCGATAGGTCGAGGTGTCGTGATACTTGGGAGTGGCGCGATAGGTGGGGTCGGTGTGTCACGATAGGTGGGAGTGTCGCGATACTTGGGAGTGTCGTGATACTTCGGAGTGTCACGATACTTCGGAGTGTCGCGATACTTGGGAGTGTCGCGATACTCCGAGGTGTCACGATAGGTGGGGTCAGTGTGTCGCGATAGTCCGAGGTGTCGCGATAAGTCGTGAGTGTCACGATACCTCGAGGTGTCATGATAGGTCAAGCTATGGTGAATTTTGTGGTTCTGTCTTGTGATCCTAGGTGCTCTCGGCCTGCACAGTGTCGTGGTGCACTCAGAAACGTGATTAGTCGAAGTTTTTGAAGTGTCACGATAGCTCGAGCTCGACGCCTCGGGGCCTGTGCAGAAAGATTCTGTACCTGCTGAGCTTGCTGGAGATGGTGATGGAGCTGGTACCTGCAAGAAACATGCAAAAAACACACAACACAAATGCACGTGCTCGCTCTCTCTCAAACTCGCACACAACAAATGAGGAGAATGACAAGGAAGAGGGAATATGTAGTGGAGAAGGAGGTGGAGGTGGAGATGGAGGTGGAGAAGAAAACCAGAAATTTACCTACTACTTACCA
>CM035423.1:62123971-62178971 GCA_020310875.1 Ceratopteris richardii
TGAATTTAGAAATTGAGAAAGAACTCCAACAACATAAGACAAGTTAGGTCTTGTGATGGTAGCATAATTAAGGCTTCTAATTATGCTTCTATTTGTTGAAATATCTTCAAGAGGTTTTCCTTCACCTGCATATAACTTAGTGTTTGGATCCACAGGTTGTGTGAGGGGCTTACATCCACTCATACCATACTTATAAAGTACATCTAGCAAGTATTTCCTTTGAAAAATGTAAACACTATTTTCCACATAAATGACTTCAATCCCAAGAAAGTATTTAAGAAATCCAAGATCGGAAATCTTGAATTCATTTACAAGCTTGGCCTTGATCCATGTAATACTTTCATTATCACTTCCTGTTATAATCAAGTCATCCACATATATGCATACATAGAAAACTAGTCCTCCTTCTTTCTTGAGGTATAAGGAAGGATCTCCATCACTTGGCTTGTATCCACACATGCACAAATACTCCACAAGCCTTTAATTCGATGCCGTAGGAGCTTGCTTTAAACCATACAATTCTCTTCTAAGTTTACAAACAAAATCTGAATATTTAGGGTTCTCAAACCCTAATGGTTGAGTCATGTAGACTATCTCCATCAAACACATCTGATTTTTGCTTTATACAATACAACCGTACTTTTCTTGAGTAGTCACCTATGACGGTTACAAAGAACCTATTACCTACAAGAGAGGGCTCTTTGGTTATCCCCCACACATCTGTGTGCACAAGGTCTAATAAACCATGTGCTACATATCCATTCTTCTTGAAGGGCTGCCTAGTAGACTTGCCTAGCTAACAAGCTTTACACATCTCATGCAACATTTGTAATGAAAAATGTGGTAAACCTCTTACCAATTTCCTCTTCTCCATGTCTTTCAACCTCTGAATGTCGATGTGACCAGAACTTTTATGCCAAAAATCCAAATCTCCAATCTTCTTATCGCCATAGGTGATGAACAAGACGTTTTATGCCAAAAATCCAAATCTCCAATCTTCTTATCGCCTTGTTTCTTTGTCCTTTACCAATGTCAAGAGTGTACATCCTTCCTTCCTTATTTCCTTTGGCTATCAGCTCATAGCCATTCCTTGGGTCTTCAATAAAGCATCCTTTGTGGTTGAACTTGACTTGGTATCCCTTTTTAACCATTTGTCCAACAGAGATTAAGTTCTTTGTCATAGTAGGAACATGCAATACCTCAAATACTCCTCTTGCTTGTGGTTGCCTTCAAGCTTCACATCTCCCATTTGTTGTATCTCATGCTCTATGTTGTCTCCTAACTCCATAAAGCCTCTTTGTTTGGGTGCTGACGATTGTTGAACTACTCCTCTTTACCTGACATGTGGTTACTACAACCACTATCTATATACCACACCTCATCATGTGGTTGACCTTCGCTTTTATGCTTCATAGCTAACAAATGCTCATTTTATGAATTTGTTGAGGAGTTAGCATAATAACCTTGCCCTTTGTAATTGTTCCCACCTTGCTTTTGCCA
Organism: Ceratopteris richardii; assembly: GCA_020310875.1. NCBI lineage: Eukaryota > Viridiplantae > Streptophyta > Polypodiopsida > Polypodiales > Pteridaceae > Ceratopteris > Ceratopteris richardii. The sequence continues at coordinate 62,125,472 of CM035423.1, forward strand.
ACATTCTTTGGCATAGTGTCCTTGCTTCCCACAATTGAAGCATCGATTTGAGTTCGAGTAGCCTCGACCTCCATACCTTCCTCCTCTACCTCTTCCTCTTCCTCTTCCTCTTGATGATTGACCTTCATCTTGGCTTGATTGACTCCCTTGATAGCTTTGGCTGCCTTGTTGGTAGTTGCTTCTACCTCTTCCTCTTCAAGCACCTCTATTGCCTTTGCCTCTTCCTCCTTTGCCTGCATAGAAGAGTTAGTCTTGGCTGCCCTTTGACTTGTTGCCTCCATGGTTGAGCTCCTCAGTCACCATAAGAGAAGTAAGTTGATCAAAATTTGGTAACGAACCCCTTACATATATAGAGGATGCCTTCCATTTACCACCCTCTCTAAGCCCATTAAGGGTGTGGGCAACTAGGTCATCATCATCAAGAATGTATCCTATTGAACCAAGTGCATCTGAGATCTTTTTCACTTTGAATATGAAGTCATTAATGCTCTGATTTGATGACTTCCTAAGGTTGCTGAGGTCAATCTTGAGCTGATTTTTTCTAGCTTTTGTAGAGGTAGAGTACAAACTTTCTAAACACTCCCAAACCTTCTTAATTGTATCCAGGTCTTGGAGATGACCTATCATGGAGTTGCTTATGTGTTGAGAAAGAATGAAGATCACTCTCCTATCTCTTTCTTCCCATTCTCTAATGGCTCACCTTTGATTCTTAGTAGGCTTATGTGGATCTATGTATGGCTTCACCTCAGTACCACTAACCAACCCCCAAAGACCCTTTCCCATGAGGAAGTTAGAGATTCTAAAACTTCCAAGGTTGGTAATTGCTCTTTTCAAGCCTCTCAATCTGACTATTATAGTCTCCCATTGTGTTTGCGACTATATGTGGATCCTAATCCCTCCTTGGATTGTGATGGATGTGAGAAAGAATGATATGTTACCTTCCCACAAGACTCTCCACTTGTCGTAAACTTTCAATGATGATAGAAGCTCCCCCTTGCTTCAAATCCTTCTTCAAATCTTCCTGGTCTTTGCTTCAATCCTTGGAGTATATCCACTCCTAGTTGTAGCACAAGAATGATAGGCCCTTTCTAGGACAAAATAGTTGACTACCACAGTCCTCCAAAAATTGAATTGCTCTCTGGACCTGATAACTGAACCTATGAAATTTTTCATAGTACAAATGGACTTTCTAAGCTTTCCAAAAAGCTATCCATCCCTCAATTTGGAGAATGTGAGCTACGACAAACTCATTGCACAAGATAGACTAAAATCTACCCAAACTAGTAGCTTGCACCTATGTGTACCTTTCGACAACATATCTTTAGGAATATGCAGAGATCATAGCAAAGAGCTTTCAAGCTCAATATACTCAAGCTTAATGAACACGTGATACTAATGTTACATCCACAAGAAATCTTACAATCAAAGGAACAAAATGGGCTATCTTGCAAATGAATCGGACTACTACACGAAGAGATATGTGTGACCAAGGATCACTTCCTATGACAAAAATCCAACAAGCTAGGGGCTTGCGTAGTTAGGGGCTAGCTTAGACCTCAATTAAACACTCTAATGAGAGCATACAAGTGCTCAAATGGTAGAGGAGGATGGCCAAGACTTTGCTCCATGTCTTTGCTTATATAATGCTCAAAAAGGTAGTTGTAGATTCGAATTCAAAAAGGCCCCCCAAATGATCCCGACTTTTCTCCATCAATTAGGTGACTAAAGGGCTGACCAAACTCGCGGAGAAGTGGTTGTATATCCTACCAAAAAGTGTGAGTGATATGGCACTTGAAATTAGCATGAGTTCCCACACTTGAGATTTCTAAAAGTTTTACAATATGTATATGTATATGTACTTTATATGTTTATGTATATGTATATGTATATGTATATGTATATGTAAATGTTGTGGCAGATTTTTCGAAGAAAGGAGGGTGTCCGCTTAATAGTATATGGAGACTTCTGTGTAACACACCTTTGGTTCCAAGAGGAAACTTCAAAGAGTTGAAAGTATCTTCTTCAAGTAGATTTCAAAGCAAGTTAAAGTTCCTCATTTTCTTATTTATCTTATGGTTTACTTTATGTTCTGTTACAAGAAGCTACGTGAAGGCTATAACAACTATAGATTGAAGGCTTGATCTCACGTGGATTCATGTCACGCTATTCAAACGTTTGCATTTTTAAGTATTTACAATGAGTCACACTTTTGACTACATATAACCTCTACCACATGCATTCGTACAGCGCAAGCAGCTCAACACTCAGTTTCAAAGAGCATATCTATAACTATACTAGTATGTGAACGAGGTCGACTTCTTTTTAAGATAAGGTCTTTCCATATATGAATTTAAAGGGATCAATGATTGACTATCCAATCTCCTCCAGATCATACATTTTCATGCCGCTTCGTGCTCTCAGACAACATTTACGAAACAAATTCAGTACTTAAGTGTCCACATAGAAGCGTGATGACATGCAAAACGTTTTTGTGAGGAAAGAATGAACGAGTTCCCTATGAAACCATAACCATATAATAGACCAAATTGATCATTCCGTCGGCAAAGTTATGAGAAGAGTAACTAAAAATTATCAATAATAAAAGTAAAAATTATCAATAAAAATTATCAATAATAAAAGTAAAAATTATCAATAAAAGTAAGCATAACTAAAGTTTGTCAATGAGAGCATTCAAATTCTCGTTTCTCTACAAAGATTAAGAAAATTTGCAAGCTAGAAAGAAAATCTTTTCTTTCACTGAACTCGTTGAAGAATCGAAACACATTTTTAACTTAGTGCTCGAAGCATGCAAATCACTAACTCGGTACAGAGACTTTTTTATTCAGAGAACAAAACCCGCATGGTTTAAGCAATACATTGATTGTGCATAGAATGTCTGTAAAGTTCAGATTGTGAATTTGGAATTTATGCCCCAAAGCTAAACCATTACGCCACGACAGATCCTAAACCTATTTTATATAATAATGCTGGTCTTTACAGATCCTACTCATAATTAACACATCTTTTGTATTAAAAGAAACGCTATGAGGACAATCAAAGGTTTTCGGCCGCCATCAACAATTGTACAAACATAAGAATTATAGTGCGCCAATACCTATCACATCTCAAGTTTGAAGTATAATTTCGTATTGGTGCTGCACTAGGCAATAAGGAACAAGCGCAGCTGTGTGCCAGTTACCCTGTTGCACAAGTTTCAATTCTACTTATTGAAAGTGGTCAAATATTTTCCTGCTACGTGAGTCTTAAGAACTAGTATAAGATCACATAATCTCTGTTGCACAAGTTTCAATTCTACTTATTGAAAGTGGTCAAATATTTTCCTGCTACGTGAGTCTTAAGAACTAGTATAAGATCACATAATCTCAGTATGCAGACGTTTCATACATAAATTTCATTTCATATTAGTGCTTTTCTTGCATAATAAGACTTTCGTACGAGAGATGCAGTTTGAAATAAATACCAGAAGTATTTCTCTTATTCCTTGCTTAGTTTCCCCAAGCCAACCCTGAAGCATAAAAAATTGAAGCACAGAATGACAACTCCTTCTCTATCAGTCACCTCGATTAAGATTGAGGAGCCCAATGCCACACAGAAGCCATCTTCCTTAAGAAGCCTTCAAAGTTTTTACAACACTGTTCCTCTTGCCATCACAGTACATAATCTTCCTTCAATATCAGCGCAGTGGTCCAAAATAGTCGCTCAGTTCCCTCTTACATCTATCGCTGCTCTTTTCTTTTTTCTTCAGATGCCCAGAATTCGCGTAGCAGTGCCAGTCTCCCCTCCGAGCAAGAGTGGTCACGTCCCCAATTCACAGAGAAGAAAGCTTCCTCCTCCTCATCGATATCTGTTGAATTCAGATCATGACTTCCCCTTCCTCCTTCCTAACCAAATCACACGATGATTGAAATCTAGCTCTTCTATAGTGTGTGCCTAATGCATGAATGCGCAGATCAGCCCTTCATTCATGAGCACGTAATGATAGAGAGTATATTGGAGGTCTGTGCGCATGATTTCAAGGCTTTCATAGCTTCATCTTCCTTTCTCTGCCATCCGATGTCTCTGTCGACGATGATCAACACCTAAGTTTGATGTTCCAATAATAATGGAGGGCTCCTCCCTTCAGCTCTATCGACCTGTCCGCTATTCCAACCTCTCCCCTCTTTCTGCAGCGGCCCCCGAAGTTCTTCTAGATCCCCTCCTTTCTTCTACTCCACGTGATTACCTTTTTTAGTCCTTGACTCCCCGATCTAGGATTGCTTGCCCCTAGTCCGGATCACTTGCAAGCTCCAAAACACATCCACGTGATTTCTGATCATATATTTTTCCTTTCTTTATAGGATCATCCTGACTGCACGCTCCACTTAAAACACATTTATGCATATATATATATATATATATATATATATATATATATATATATATATATATATATGAATCTATACATATACAAGTTCATGCGTGCACACATAAGTCACACTTACATTACATGCACTCACATTTTGCTACGTTTATTCCATTGATACTCCCCGTTTCAAAGCAATCAAACAACGGGAGTCATATCGTTCAATAACAAGGAATAGAAACAAAACATATTGAGCACTTATGTGCAATTAGATCCACATAAAGGAATAGATTTCACCTGTATTAGATGTGTTGATAATGTCCATCTCGAACATCATACTCATAAAAATCATTTTTATTAGGGCTTTGTATTGGTGTCTATAATTTGATGTCCAAGGCTTGAACCCAGATCACGACGACATCCACCCCCTCTGAACCTGTGCATCCTCCGGATGTGCCAATCAACCTGCATATATACCAATAAACACAAACGAGCATCAAGTAGTCTTGGCAAGAAAAAACATAACTTAAAGAAAATTCAACTCGATGCATGAAATATGAAAATACATTAATACTTTACATAAATTAAGAGAAAAAAGTAGACAAAAGAGTCTCATACAACATATCAGAATAGACTAATGCACTTAGACTAGAAATCACATGAGTAAATCGAAAACTTCGTAGCTCTCTCATTAACTCGACCGGGTCAGATCTAGTAGCCTATCCGAAGCATTTGCATAACCAGTCTTCACTAACTCGATTTATGAGACTTGCCTCTAGCTTCCCTGTTGATCTCCCATCATCTAGACCCCCATCAAACCTTTTCTTATTTTTCTCTTATTTTTATTCTATTTTTCTTTATTTTAATTCTTTGTCCTAGCTCAGCCTTTATATTTTTGCTTTTATCTTTATTTATTTATCCACACATATCGGCCTATGCCGAAATCGGATGTGACTCATGGACCTGACCACCCGGCCAGGTTTAGCCCACCCATCTACTGACCTGACATAGCGCACGATGCACAATGTCAACCTCATACGAAATCAATGTCAGCTCGTGGCTCTGACCACCCGGTCAGAGTGACTCCACCTACCTATCAACTTGTATGAGCGCATAACAACATGTAGGTCAGGCCATACGACACAACTAGCGTCAGCTCGTGACCCTGATCACCCGACTAGGGTAGTCCCACCTGCCTACTAGCTCATCGTAGCGCCCAACGACACATACACGTACACATAGATAGCTGGCCAGTATAAGAACTCTTTTCTTAAGACATAATCTGTCTGAAGATCATATCAGATGAGAGATCAAGAGCAGAAGTTGAAGCTTCTCACTCATCAAGTGTCATAAATAGTAGTATATACAGATACTTAGTCTAGGTCTTCCCTTCACCTTCCTAGGTCTTGTTCTCAAAAGTTCTAATCCATCTTCGAATCTTACTCATATAATCTTAGTCCTTATATATCACATGTAATCTTACTAGTGGTACAAGATTTTTGTTCTACTTAATTTTCTTAATTATGCATTCTTTTACATGTCATATGCCCAACCCATGTAGTCATTTCATATGGACATATATACATACATACACATATATACAGGAGGAAAAAAGGAAACCGAAACAATAACATCTCACCAATATAAAATTAGAAGATGCTCAAGCTTGACGTCTGCAATTACTCTTTCTTTAAACATCTCTAACTTGGTCATCCTACATAAAATAGAAGATTATTTCACAAGAATTTATATAGAAATAGTCACTCAAAAGGAAAATATTACCTGGTTTTATTTATATACATTTGTAATTGTCTCCTTGCTGATTTCCGAAGATCTTTCTTGGTTTTATTCTTCATAAAAAAAATCCTAACTTGATTGTTAAAAGAAATGGTATTTACACATAGTTTCAATACAACCTTTTAATCTATCTTTAAGACGGTTCCTCCCCTTCATATTCCCTACGGAACAAGGCAAGTTGCTGTGAAAGTTCTGCATATTCTGCTAAGTCACGACTATAAACAAGGCGTTCTATTGGGTCCACTGTGATGTATGATTCACGGTCCACTGAAGTGTCATTTTCTCCATATGTTTGTGCCGCTCGATACCTGAACACACTCCCTTCATTGGACGATGAGATCAAAGTCTCACTAGTAATGCTATCTTTAACGAACTCCTCAACAGGAATTCTTTCTTCATTTTCGGGTGTAGGGAGCAAGTAAGTCGATATGAAAGAACTATCTAAGGTTCTCCCTTCAGGTACACTCCTTGATGTCTCTCTAAGTCTATCAGGAATGCTACCCTCAAGGATGGATGTATCATTGGAATCTTCACTATCCATTTTTAGAATCTTAGATAGTCAAACAGTCCAATCAAACCCTAAAGACTTCCTATTAATAACCTGGTCACAAATCTCTTGTCACAAATCTCTGTCAGTACCCTGCAAAGAACAGAATTTTGCATTAATAGAAGGTCATGAATAAGTAAAACACATACATTTATTTTAGTTGTTACTTTATTTATTTATTATATCCAGATGAATTCATTTCTTATTGTTTATCTACATGTTTTTAATATATACATATATATATATATATATATATATATATATATATATATATATATATATATATATATATATATATTTATATACATACATTATCTTATGATATAATTCATTTTAATCATTTTCTTTATCGATTTCTTCATTTTCATCATCTCCACATTCTTCTTCTTCACTTCTCTCTTCTTCGTGTTCATTTATCATCGTCTCATAATCCTCATTCTCTCTTCTTTTAAAGATCTTAACTCTCTCCCCAACGATTAAATCCTTTAACTTAGTCCCATCTAATTCCCTAAGTGAGTATGTTCCATTGTCAAATACTTTACATACCACATAGGGACCAAACCATCTTTTTACCAATTTTCTTTGAGCTTCATATTGCCTATCCAATGATCTATCATAGACAAGTACCCAGCCTCCTTCATTCAACTTTTTAGGTCTTAACCTGTGGGACTTATCAAATGCAACCTTATTTCTCTCTCTAGATGCTCTGAGCTTAAATGCAGCTTCTTCTACCAGATTTCTTCCTCTCTCTAGTTGAAGAATCCGTACTACTAGAAGATCTTCTCTTGACATCTCATCTTCCCAAGGCAAGGAAGTCCACGCTAAAGCATGTGACTCTGTCGGCAAAATAGGTTTTTGACAATACATTAGTTCTGCTGGCATATATCCAGTAGTCCTAGTGTATGTCATCCTGTCTGCCCAAAGGGCAAAGGGAAGGTAATTTGGCCAGTTCTTTATTTTTTTCCCTCACAAGCCTTATCCAGAGCTTTGATAATCGGAGGGTGTCCGCGCTCAATTTTCCCATTGGCTTCAGGATTGTTAGCAGTGGTGAGCGATAGTCGAATTTCATATTTTTCAAAGAAGTCTTTGGCTTCCTGAGCATCAAGCTCACCTCTGTCGGCAACTATTTTTTCAACATAACCAAATCTACTAAGCACATCTTCTAGTAGAAACTTGCATACATTGCTTGTAGTTTTCGTCCTTAGAGCTCTTCCTTCAACATGGTTTGTTAGATCCTCTCTCGCCAGCACAATACACCTCATTTGTTGCACCCATAATGGCATTGTAACTAGATCGACAACGCACTTATAGTGGATATTAAGAGGATATGTCGGATGCAACTTATCTCTGTGTCTAACATTTGAGTACATCTGGCAAGATTTACAAGTGGCTACATAATTTTGGACATCTACATACATCCCAGGCCACCAGTATCTTTCCTTTATCTTTTCATAAGTTCCTTGAAAGCCCTTATGTCCAGCCCATAATGAGCTATGCATTTCATGCATAATCTTATCTCTCGTTTCATTGCAACCTACAACTCGCTGGGGTATCTTACCTATTCCAATCTTTTGCTTCCAAAGTAATCCATCTTTTAGGAAGTAATTGCTTGATTTTCTTCGAATGGTACGAAACTTTTCTTTGCTCCAACTAGGATCAGGAGACTTCATACTTAAATATCTCCCGATTTCCTTCCACTCATTTTTATATTCGTCTTCATTCAATCTTTCTGTTATTCCTATTTGAATTTCATAAAGTTTTTCTTCTGTCCTTCTATTATTTTTTTCGCTCCCTAAGCTTCTTTGAGCTTCTCTTGGAGACTCAATACGAGTCCCAAGCCTTTCAATTTGATGCTTAAGCTCTTTTCTATTCAGTCCAGTAGATGCTTCATCTAAGCTCAAAGTATTATACATATACATATACATATACATATACATATACATATACATATACATATACATATACATATACATATACATATACATATACATATACATATACATATACATATACATATACATATACATATACATATACATATACATATACATATACATATACATATACATATACATATACATATACATATACATATACATATACATATACATATACATATACATATACATATACATATACATATACATATACATATACATATACATATACATATACATATACATATACATATACATATACATATACATATACATATACATATACATATACATATACATATCCATATACATATACATATACATATACATATACATATAAATATACATATACATATACATATACATATACATATACATATACATATACATATACATATACATATACATATACATATACATATACATATACATATACATATACATATACATATACATATACATATACATATACATATACATATACATATACATATACATATACATATACATATACATACACACACACACACACACATATATATATATATATTGTTGGTGCAGATCAATCACCAATTGAATGTTTGAAGACTAAAGAATGAAGGATGAGATGAATGCTTGAAGCTTGGAAGGAAGATATATTCAGAGTATGTGAGGAATGTACACATATGTACATAGTTCACTTAGATCTTTGATTAGTTATAGACTTGTACAAATTTATCTATAAATACCTTGAAAATGTCGAGGCGTGATATGAGAGCATATGAAAAAATAGATAGAAGTCAAGAAAGGTGAAGTTAGATGTCATGAGACATGTGAAAATTTAGTTGAGTTTTCTCTCATCACTCAACTGTAACTTTCTGAGTAATTGAAGAAATATTGCGCCCGCTCTTTTCGTGTCTGCTCCGTCTGTGGTTGATCATTTGTGAAATCCTTTTGAGGATATCTAAGTTGATAGTTGATGAGTTTGTGATCAAAATTTTAGAGTCTAATTGTAAACAGGTTAGGAGAATTATCTGTAGGAACATTCATATGTGTTGAGTGTTCACAGTCTCCTGAAACAGGCGCAGTTTTCGAGTCCAAAGAAATGAGTAGTGCTCAGTGCACAGTGTAAAGTTTTACACATGTGATAACCCAAAATCTAAGTTGAGAGATAAGCTATCTACAGCCAAAAGGATTTGGCAAAACGGGTTCGACGTTGTGAGAACCAAAGTTAAGAAGTTAGGGGTGTCAAATCGACTTCTCAGAAGTACAGATTTAGACATAGGTAACTTGTGAAGTTGATTTCTCAAGTTATACTAAACATTTTGGAGAACTTTAACTTGGAGGAGGTGCGCAATGTTTAGGCAACACTCCATACAAAATTTCATAGAAAACTTTAAAGGTTTGATAAGTCAATGAGAAGAAATTGTGCAGCAGACTTTCTGTGTTTCATCTTCTTCACAGAAACTTTCAATTTTTGATAATTTGAAGATTGGACCTCTAAATTGGTAAAGGTTTTGACTTACTCTTGGTATAGAGGTGTTCTAATCACAAGAGTAGGTTGTTCTTTTGGAGATTAACACTCTCCATCAGTGGTATCAGAGCAGGAGACATCAAAATCAAGAAAAGGAGGATCCCGACTGCTGCAGATTCAAGAATTTCAACAATTGAAGAGCTAGAAGGTGAAAGTTTGAAGGCAAAGCTTGAGGAGGAGATCAAACAACATCAAGAAGGACAAAAGGAGTCTAATTCGAAGTAAAGGTACACATATTGTTCATAAAGGTTGAAGTTTTCAATACACAGGAGGACACAAGATGGGAGATTCTCTTCAGATAGAGAAATTGGATAGGGAAAACTATCCTGCATGGTCAATGAGGATGGAACCTCATCTTATGAGCAAAGATTTAATAGCCTACATCACAGGTGAAGAGGAGAAGCCAAGTTTCAGAGATCCTAGTGTTCCAACTAGGGAAGAGTTAGCAGATTTGAAAAATTGGATGAAGAAAGATGCTCAAGCTAGGAGCATTATATATATGGCAGTCAATGATTACTTGTTGCCTCATATTCGAGGTCTTGAAAGTGCAACTCATATTTGGAATGCTTTGGAGGAGCATTTCCAGAATACTACAAAGTCAAGGAAGGCATCCTTATGGGCAGAGTTTACAACCTTCAAGAAGAAGGCTTCTCAATCTATTTCAGACTATGTAACAAGGATGAAAGACATTGCAGATGCATTAGGAGCTGTTGATGAAGACATTGAGGAGGATAAATTGGTAAGGCAAATTCTTACAGGTTTAAGAGGTGATGACAAATGGAAGCCATTCATTTTGTCTACAGAGTTATCACTTGATCATTTTACTCCTGATTTAAATCAGTTGCTAGGTCATATGCTAACATTTGAGCAGGATGTTAAAGGAGATAGTGACAAGAGTGCAGGTCATGCAATGTACTCAAAGGACAAGAAGAAGAATAGCAAAGGAAAGCAACAAGCAGGTGAAGATGAAGGCACAACTAGTCAAGCCAACTTCCTAAGAGGAAGAGGAGGTGGCAAAGGTAGAGGAAGATGCAGGAATAACAAACATGGAGGCAAAGCTTGCTGGATTTGTGGTAAGACAAATCACTTGGCTAATGATTGTTGGCATAATACTCAGAATAATAATGGATACAGTCAAAACTATAATGTAAGAGGAAGAGGAGGCAGAAATCAAAGAGGTAATTTCAAAGGCAGAGGTGGTAGGAGTTACTTTGGAAGAAATGCAGGTAGAGGATTCCAAAGTCAACAATACAACAACACCTACTACAATTATGCTTCAGATCAAAAGGAGGATTCATTATTAATAATGAATGCTACTTGTGAAAGTCAGAGTGAAGATCAAAGAGTCTTCTACATTGACTCAGGGTGTAGCAATCACCTGAGTGGTAATATATCTTTGATGACTGATTTGGAGAATAAAGTTTTTAATCATGTTGTTCAAACAGGTGACAACACAAAGCACAATGTGAAGTCAATTGGATCAGTGAAGGCCAAGGATGGTAGTACCTTATTGAGTAAGATCTTGTATGTTCCTACAATTCCTAAGAATTTGATAAGTGTAGGACAAATTGTGGAAAAAGGTTATGAAGTAAGGTTCACTAATGATGGAGTATATGTGGAAGACCCTAGTCAAGGGTATAAACAGATTGTTTCAGGGAAGAAAGAAGGAAGACTATTTACATTGAAGATTCAAGGCAATATTGGTCATGCTATGTTCACATATGGAGGACATAAGATCTCTGAGTTAGATCTTTGGCATAAGAGGCTTGGACATTTCAATGAAAGAGGTATTAAAGACATGATTAACAATGGTTCAGTGCTTGGTTTGCCTAATGTTGCAGGTCAACATATGACATACAGATGTGAGGCATGTCAATTAGGTAAGGCTCATAAGTCTTCCTACTCCAAGCATGGTTTTATGTACTCAGAGAAGCTTGAGTTGGTACACACAGATGTGTGGGGACCATCAAAGGATTACAGTATAAATGGATCAAGATATTATGTGATTTATGTTGATGATGCTACTAGATGGATCACTATTTATGTGATCAAAGATAAGTCAGAAGTGTTTAACACATTTAAACACTATCATGCATATGCAGAAAGAATTACAGGTCATAAGTTGAAGAGACTAAGGTCAGATGGAGGAGGAGAGTATTTCTCTAATGAGTTCAGTGATTACTTGTGGAATGCAGGTATAAAAAGGGAAGTTACTTGCAGGTACTCTCCTCAACAAAATGGTGTAGCAGAAAGGAGAAATAGAACACTTGTTGAGTTTGCAAGATCCATGATGAAGGAGAAAAATTGCCCTAATTATTTGTGGGCTGAGGCTGTGAATACAGCTACTTATTTGGTTAATAGATTACCATGTAAAGCCTTGCAGGGTATGACACCATATGAGGCTTGGTGGGGTAAGAGACCTACCTTGGATCATTGCAGAGTTTTTGGATGTGTGGCATATGCTTATGTGCCATCACAATTAAGGCACAAGTTGGAGCCTAAAGCTGAAAAATATGTTTTCATTGGTTATGATGACAAGCAAATGGGCTATAGATTGTGGAGTCCATCTACAAAGCAATTCATGGTTTCTAAAGATGTTACATTTGATGAGCAAAGTACTTGGTATGCAGGTACAATCAATATCAATACAGGTAATGAAGAAGAAGTGAGCCAAAGGAAAGGTAAATCAAAGGTTCAAATATTTGATGAACAAGAGAATAATGAAGTGCAGATTGAAGTGGAAGAAATACCAAGATTTGATCCTGAATATGAAGAACCAGAAACCTCAAGAAGTGGAGAGCTTAGGAGGTCTACAAGGAACAGATGGCAACCTACAAGGTATAGCTATGATACTTCATTTTTGGCCACAAAAGATTATGCTTATATGATGAATACAGATGAAGACCCTTCTACATATGAAGAGGCAAGAGGTAAGGAAAAATGGGAGAAAGCTATGCAGGAAGAATATGATGCATTGATGGAGAATCAAACATGGGATTTGGTTCCAAAACCAAATAGTCAGAAAATCATTGGATGCAAATGAGTTTACAAAACCAAGAGGTTTGCAGATGGAAGTGTGTCTAGATACAAAGCTAGACTTGTTGTCAAAGGGTTTGCTCAGACTTATGGTGTTGACTATGATGAGACTTATAGTCCTGTGGCAAAGATGACAACCATTAGGACACTTATAGCTATTGCTGCATGTAAAGGTTGGAAGTTATGTCAACTTGATGTGAAAAATGCTTTTCTGAATGGTTATATTTCAGATGATGTGTTCATGGAGCAACCTCAAGGGTTCAAAGATAAAAGGTATCCAGATCATGTGTGCAAGCTCAAGAGAGCTTTGTATGGCTTGAAGCAGGCCCCAAGGGCATGGAACTATAGACTTGTAAAGTTCTTAAAAGAACTTGGATTTCAGGTGTCTAAAGCAGATAGTAGCTTGCTTGTCAAAGCAAGTGATAATGGCTTCATATACATGTGCATATATGTTGATGATATAATCCTTACAGGTACAGATGAAGAAGGAATACAAAGACTCAAGAAGCAGATGGAAAAGGAGTTCAAAATAAGTGACTTGGGAGACTTGTCATACTTCTTGGGCATGGAGATTACATATACTCAACATGGAGTATTTGTGACTCAAGAAAGGTATTTGAAGAACTTGTTAATCAAGTTTAAAATGGATGATTGCAGGGTAGCACCTACACCAATGGAGGTGAATCACAAATTGAGTAAATTTGGAGGTGAAGAATTCAAGGACATGAGACAATATCAGAGTTTGGTTGGTAGTCTTATCTATGCTACTTTAACTAGACCTGATTTATCATATGCAGTTGGAGTCTTGTCTCAATTTATGCATTGTCCTAGGAAAGAGCATTGGATTGCAGGTCAAAGAGTGTTGAGGTACATTAAGGGTACACTCAATGAAGGTTTGTATTATGGGTTTACATCAGATACAAACATTAAGATCTATAGTGATGCAGATTGGGTAGGTAATCCAGATGATAGAAGATCTACTTTTGGATACATGTGTTATGTGGGAGATAAACTTATCTCATGGTGTTCCAAGAAGCAACATACAGTTGCTTTGTCTTCTACAGAAGTAGAATACAAAGGCATGGTTGAAGCTGCAAAGGAAGTGATTTGGCTCAAGACCTTGATGAAGAGTCTTGACATTGTGCATGGGATACCAATTATATTTGGAGATAACATGAGTTCACTGTATTTAGCTGCTAATCCTGTTTTTCATGCCAGGACCAAACACATTGAGATTCAGTATCACTTTCTAAGAGAGAAAGTGATGGACAAGGAGATTGAAGTCATACATACTTCAACTAAAGATCAAATAGCTGATATGCTTACAAAAGGCTTGGATGGACCAAAGCTACAGAAGTTTAAAGACATGGCAGGTATAAAGAAGAAAGGAGAAACCTCAATTGATGATTGAGGGGGAGCTGTTGGTGCAGATCAATCACCAATTGAATGTTTGAAGACTAAAGAATGAAGGATGAGATGAATGCTTGAAGCTTGGAAGGAAGATATATTCAGAGTATGTGAGGAATGTACACATATGTACATAGTTCACTTAGATCTTTGATTAGTTATAGACTTGTACAAATTTATCTATAAATACCTTGAAAATGTCGAGGCGTGATATGAGAGCATATGAAAAAATAGATAGAAGTCAAGAAAGGTGAAGTTAGATGTCATGAGACATGTGAAAAGTTAGTTGAGTTTTCTCTCATCACTCAACTGTAACTTTCTGAGTAATTGAAGAAATATTGCGCCCGATCTTTTCGTGTCTGCTCCGTCTGTGGTTGATCATTTGTGAAATCCTTTTGAGGATATCTAAGTTGATAGTTGATGAGTTTGTGATCAAAATTTTAGAGTCTAATTGTAAACAGGTTAGGAGAATTATCTGTAGGAACATTCATATGTGTTGAGTGTTCACAGTCTCCTGAAACAGGCGCAGTTTTTGAGTCCAAAGAAATGAGTAGTGCTCAGTGCACAGTGTAAAGTTTTACACATGTGATAGCTCAAAATCTAAGTTGAGAGATAAGCTATCTACAGCCAAAAGGATTTGGCAAAACGGGTTCGACATTGTGAGAACCAAAGTTAAGAAGTTAGGGGTGTCAAATCGACTTCTTAGAAGTACAGATTTAGACATAGGTAACTTGTGAAGTTGATTTCTCAAGTTATACTAAACATTTTGGAGAACTTTAACTTGGAGGAGGTGCGCAATGTTTAGGCAACACTCCATACAAAATTTCATAGAAAACTTTAAAGGTTTGATAAGTCAATGAGAAGAAATTGTGCAGCAGACTTTCTGTGTTTCATCTTCTTCACAGAAACTTTCAATTTTTGATAATTTGAAGATTGGACCTCTAAATTGGTAAAGGTTTTGACTTACTCTTGGTATAGAGGTGTTCTAATCACAAGAGTAGGTTGTTCTTTTGGAGATTAACACTCTCCATCATATATATATATATATATATATATATATATATATATATATATATATATATATATATATATATATATATATATATATATATACATATACATATAATATTCATATACATATACATATACATATACATATATACACATAAATATACATATACATATACATATATACACATACATATACATATACATATACATATAGATATACATATACATATACATATACATATACATATACATATACATATACATATACATATACATATACATATACATATACATATACATATACATATACATATACATATACATATACATATACATATACATATACATATACATATACATAGACATAGACATATACATATACATAGACATAGACATAGACATATACATAGACATAGGCATATACATAGACATAGACATATACATATACATAGACATATGCATAGACATAGACATATACATAGGCATATACATAGACACACACACACACATACATACATATATATATATATATATATATATATATATATATATATATATATATATATATATATATATATATATATATATATATATATATATAGATATACATATACATATACATATACATATACATATACATATACATATACATATACATATACATATACATATACATATACATATACATATACATATACATATACATATACAAATACATACATATATATATATATATATATATATATATATATATACATATATATATATATACATATATATATATATATATATATATACATATACATATACATATACATATACATATACATATACATATACATATACATATACATATACATAGACATATACATAGACATATACATAGACATATATATATATATATATATATATATATATATATATATATATATATGTATATATATATATATATATATATATATATATATATATATATATATATATATATATATATATATATATATATATACATATACATATACATATACATGTACATATACATGTACATATACATATACATATACATATATATATATATACACATACATAGACATAAACATATACATATACATAGACATATACA
The DNA here is from genome assembly GCA_020310875.1 of Ceratopteris richardii. Classification (NCBI taxonomy): domain Eukaryota; kingdom Viridiplantae; phylum Streptophyta; class Polypodiopsida; order Polypodiales; family Pteridaceae; genus Ceratopteris; species Ceratopteris richardii. The sequence goes on from CM035423.1 coordinate 62,142,206, forward strand.
TATAAATATATGTTAAAAGTCAAGCTTCAAGCTACAAATTCGTGGGGAATATTTTATGGACATGTGGAGCAATCAAAGGAAGCCAAAAGTCACTCAACCACTCCCCAATTCATCTCAACTAAATCCTCCAAGTTAGGAGGCTGATTTGGAAAGGTAGTTCCTAGATTTTAGGGGCACACTTCTCACTATAAAAGGAGCATGTATCCCGACTTCTTTTGGCCCATCTTCTTGGGGTTTTAGCTCATGTAAAGTGAGCACTAAGTGCTGGAGTTGTGATAAGCAAGCCCCTTGCTTAAGCTAGTCCCTTGCTTGCTTGTTTGTTTTCTTTTAGTAGGCATATCTATGTGTGTGTGCAGGCAGTGTTGCAACTCTCTACCACTGCGTTCTTAGCATTGGTTCTCCCTCATATTGTATCCATTTGATGTAATTCTTGTCTCATTGGATAGCTATTAGAGTCTATTTTATGCGCACAAAGTCTCTGGATCAGGCTCTGAGTAATTTGGGAGCAACATTCATTTTAGTGAAGTTGTGTGATTGATATCTCTCTTGGTGTGTAGGCTCTGTTGGAAATATTTTGCTCTCTGTTGTAAGGGCTGGTTCTCCTTCTCTATGTATCCATTTGCTATGATTTTGGTGTCATTGGGTAGCTATTAGAGTTCTCAAAAGTTGACCCAAGTTTGAGATTCATTCTTGATATAATCGTTGAGAAAAGCTTGCTGGAGTGAAGTGAGGTATCTGCTTGACTGGCAGTTGTGAGCATTCAACTAGCTCATGTTGTAGACATTGTTTCTCCTTGTGTAAGCATCCATTTGAAGTGAAATTTGATTTTTTGGAAAGCTCTTGGTGTCTACTATAGGTCTACAAAAGCGCGCTGGAGTTCTCTGCATAAGCTCTGAGTAAGAGCATTTTTGGTGTGCAGAGGTCAAAGAAGGATACCTATGGAGGTCATTCACGCTTCATCGTTGCTTAGGGGTTGAGATACTTCCCCCATCAGTGGTATCAGAGCATTTGGGCATCTTGGAGGCATCACATACAAGCAAGAAGACCTCTTGGAGTTGGTGGTTGAAGATTTGCATCAACAAAAGCTTCTTGGAGGTAGCTCACATCAAGGGGGAGCTATTCTACTCAAAGTTCCAAGAGCACAAGGTGTCCATCTAAGGAAAGCTTTGGATTGAGGTAACCTCAGAGCCTCATTTTCATTTTACACACATTGGATCATTAGCCAAGGGCTAGGTCAAGTATCAAAGACTAGATATGGGAGACTTGAACACTCAAATTGAAAAGCTAGACAAAGGGAACTATCAACCATGGAGATTTAGGGTCTCCAACTATCTTATGGGCAAGGGCCTTTGGGGGTTGATTAGTGGAAGTGAACCAAGACCTAGGTTGGATGAGAATCCAACCAATGACCAGAGAAGCGCCTTTAGGGAATGGAATGAAAGAGACAAGAGGGTTATCTTTATCCTTTCCCAACACATTAGCAATAGCATGATCGGCCATATCCAAGACTTGGATTCAAGCATGAAGGTATGGGAGACACTTGAAAGGCTTTATTCAACAAGCACCAAAGCAAGGAAGATCCAACTCAAGAATGAACTCAACAACCTTAGGAAGAGCTCAGGGAGTAGCATAAATGACTACATACTTAAGAGGAGTTATCAGATGCATTGGGATCCATTGGAAGCCACGTAGACGATGACGATCTTGTGGCTTATACTCTCAATGGTTTGAGAGATGATGAGAAGTGGAAACCCTTTACCACTTCAGTATATGTAAGGGATAATCTTCTCGATTTTGAGCAATTGGTTGCTCTCATGGTCACCGAAGAAATGAACATAGGTGGAAGTTCAACTAAAAGCAAGGATGCACAAGTTTTCTATGCAGGTAATCAAAGGGGCAAAGGAAGACGAGGACAAGGAAGGGGCAAAGGAAGGTTTGGAGGAAGGCAAGGCCACTCAAGCAATCAAGGACATGACCAAGGCACCTCATCACAAAGAGGGAGAGGAAGAACAAGAGGAAGAGGAGGACGACATCAACAAAACAGGAATCAAGATGTCAAAGGATGTTACATATGTGGCAAGTTTGGCCACTATGCTAGAGATTGCTACCAAGGAGGAAACCAAAGGAGCTATAATCAAGGTTCTTCATACAAAGGCCAAGGTAATTATGCTTCTACAAGTTCAAAAAATGACAATCTCTTGATGATGCACATGAATGGGAATTCAAGCAGAGTAGATAACACTTGGTATATTGATAGTGGATGTAGCAACCATATGAGTTGCAATTCTTCTTGGTTTACTAATCTACATGTTCCCAAAGGTAAAGGACATGTAGAAATAGGTGATGATACAACCCATGAGATCTCCCATGTTGGAGATGTAGCTTTGGATGACAAGGAGGAAGGAAGATGTCTCAAGGATGTCTTGCATGTACCTACCATCACAAAGAACTTGGTGTCCGTTGGGCAAATGGTTGAAAGAGGCTATCAAGTAAGGTTCAACAAAGGTGGATGCTTTGTGGAGAACCCTAAGCAAGGTTACAAGGTCATAGCAAGAGGAAAGAAGCAAGGGAGACTCTTCACTTTGGAGGTAAATTCTCATTCCACTCAACATGTCTACTTCACATATGGAAACAAGAGGATTTCGGAGTTGGACTTGTGGCACAAGAGGATAGGTCACATCAACATACAAAGAATGAAGGAAATGCAATTCAAGAGGCTGGTTGAAGGTCTTCCCAACTTCCAAGGACAAGGTATGAAGCATTTATGTGAATCTTGTCAACTAGGGAAGCAAGCGAGACTTCCATTCAAGAAGAGTGGCTACATAAGCCAACATCCATTGGAGTTGATACATACAGATGTGTGGGGGCCAACCAAAGAGCAATCCATTGGAGGTAACAAGTACTTTGTCATGTTTATAGATGATTGCACAAGGATGGTTTGAATTTATTTCATAAAAAACAAATCAGATGTGTTTACATGTTTCAAAGCATTCAAGGCAATGGTAGAAAAGGAAACAGGTACATATTACAAGAAGCTAAGGTCGGATGGAGGGGGAGAATATTTCTCCAATGAGTTTTTTGATTTTTTAATGGATCAAGGCATCAAGAGGCAAGTAACATGCAGGTACACACCCCAACAAAATGGAGTTGCAGAGAGAAAGAATAGATACATTGCTGAGATCGCTAGAGCAATGCTTAATGAGATGAATGTACCTAACATGTTTTGGAGTGATGCAACAAATACCGCCGTGTATCTTATGAATAGGGCTCCTACCTCAGGGATCCATGGCTTGACACCATATCAAGCCTATTATGGTAAGAAACCTGATCTTTCCCACTTGAAGATATTTGGATGTACTTGTTATGTACATGTGCCAAGTGAATTGAGGCACAAGCTACAACCAAAGGCAGAAAAGTGTGTGTTTCGAGGATATTCAAATGATCATAAAGGTTACAGGTGCTTCAACCCAAACACAAAGGACGTGAGGATATCAAGGGATGTAGCATTTGATGAGCTACTCCCTTGGTATAAGAAGTATGATTGTATGCAGGACTATGAAGAAGAAAAGCATGGACATGATGAATAACAAATCGACCTAGAGCTAAGCAGCCCAAGGTGTTCCATCAATGAAGATAGTTCAAGCATGAACTCACCATGGAGGGGGAGATCTTCATCAAGATATGAAACACAATCAATCAACAAAGGCAAAGCAACATTGGTGGAGTTGGATGAAGAAGGTAATGAAGTTGAAGATGATGAAGGACACATGATGGAGAAAGAAGCCACGTCAAAGAAAGAGATCAAGTTCCCAAGGCAAAGGAGGTTTATTCCTCCAAGAGGTGAAGAAAGGAAGTCTTCTAGAGTTAAGTATCCAACTCAAAGGTTTACTTATGATTCATACATGGCAACACATTATGCATATATGAACAAAGTAGTAGAAGATCATGAGCCCGATTGCTATGAAGATGCAAGCAGGTACACTGAATGGAAAGAGGCAATGCAAGAAGAGATCGACGCACTTGAGAAAAATCAAACATGGACTCTAGTGCCCAAGAAGGAGAACGTGAAGGTAATAGGTAATAAGTGGGTGTATAAAGTAAAGAGGAATTCAGATGGAGCAACCACTAGGTTTTGTTCATAAAGAGTTTCCACATCATGTTTGTAGGTTGAAGAAGGCACTTTATGGCCTAAAGCAAGCTCCAAGGGCTTGGAACCAAAGATTGGTGGACTATTTGATCAAATGTGGTTACAATCAATGCAAGGCGGATCCATCTCTCTTCATCAAACAAAGAGGAGAACTTGTAGTCTACATGTGTGTGTATGTAGATGATCTTATCATTATAGGTAATGATACAAAGGGAATTGAGGAGATCAAGGCAAAGCTTGGAAAGGAGTTTAGGATATCTAATCTTGGAGATCTTAGGTATTTTCTTGGCATTGAAGTTGTATACGAAGAAGAAGGTATTATGCTCATACAAAGGAAGTATATTCTAGACCTACTTGAGAGGTTTGGGATGCTACATTGCAAGCCTATTTCAAATCCCATGGAAGTTAATGTAAAGCTAAGCTCCATTGATGGAGAGCCATTAGAGGATGTAACTTTTTATCGCTCTATTGTAGGCTCTTTCAATTATGCCACAATAACTAGGCCTGACATAGCATATGGAGTTGGAGTGTTATCACAATTTATGCATAGTCCAAGGACTACACACTTGCAAGAAGAATGTTACGATATCTCAAGGCCACTATAAATGAAGGATTGTTCTATTCATTTGATGATGATATGTAGGTCAAAGCTTATTCTGATGCGGATTGGGCCGGTTCCAAGGAGGATAGAAGAAGTACAAGTGGTTACCTAGTCATGCTAGGTAGCAAGATCATCTCATGGATTTCAAAGAAGCAACCCACGGTGGCATTATCTTCCACTGAGGTTGAGTATAGAGCTTTGGCTCAAGTCATATGTGAGCTAATGTGGATTAAGAATTTATTTATGGAGCTTAATTTGCAGGTTGACACATATCCAACTTTTTGTGACAATATGAGTAGCATTCATCTAGCATCGAATCCTGTCTATCATGCTAGAACCAAGCATATTGAAGTGCACTATCACTTCATAAGGGAAAAGGTGATATCCAAGGAAGTTTCAGTACATCATATTGGTACCAAGGACCAAGTTGCCGACATGTTTACAAAGGCTTTGGATGGAATGAAGATTTCAAAATTCAAGCAAAGCATCAACATGAAGGAGCTTGGATGAGGATGAAGAATTGAAGCTTGAGGGGGAGTGTTAAAAGTCAAGCTTCAAGCTACAAATTCGTAGGGAATCTTTTATGGACATGTGGAGCAATCAAAGGAAGCCAAAAGTCACGAGATTCCATCAAGAAAAGTCACTCAACCACTCCCCAATTCATCTCAACTAAATCCTCCAAGTTAGGAGGCTGATTTGGAAAGGTAGTTCCTAGATTTTAGAGGATCTCGTTGTGTTGTACTTCCATCATGGTATTTGACCATTGACTTGTCTTTTTGGTTGATGAACGTCCTTGCTGATGGTTCATCGATGAGTGTCGTCGAGCACATGGAAGGTGGTTAGGATCAATAAAATATATTACATGTGTCAAGTGTGTCTCATGTGCCTGGGAATTTCAATTGTGTCTATGCACGGCCGTGTAATGTGGCCCTATATTGATGCATACTTTGGAAATGCATGACCTCAATGGTGCGAAAGACAAGGTTATGCCAAAGGCACATGGTTGCTGCACGTCGAGGCTTCTGATGTTACTTGCATAGTTGATGCATTCTTTGTTTGGAGGTGTCGATTGGATCTTGAAATGATGTAATCCTCCTAATTCGAACCCATGTCAGAATAGTATTTGGCCCTGTAGAGGTCACCTCAGGCCACTTCATCTTTGGATGCTTTCTAAACTTTGGTAACCAGTGTGGTTGGCCCTTTGGTTCTGTGGATGTTGCTTGTGCTTTTGGCTTCCAAACCCATATCCTGGATGATTGCCTGCTTATTTTTGTAGAAGGGTTGGGTTTATCTTCTTTTGTTCTTTGTGCTCTGTTCTTACCCTTGGCTTTCCTTGGCTTCTTTGTTGAGGCCTTTTGCATGGTGGGGAGCATAGGCCTTTGTATGTGTAAGAGCTTCTTGGGTACCCACATCTGTAATCGCCCGTGTTGAGCTGTAGCTAATTTTTTAGGCACCCAAATTTGTACCTGATTGTGGTCGGCCTTCATTGATAGCTTTGGTACCCAAATTTGTTGGATTCTTCGTGCTTGAGCCTGTCGTAGGTGCTTGGTCCTTCTGTTGTCATGGTCGATCAGGTTGGGTGGGAATCTTTGAGGCAACATCAATGGTTGTACTCCTTTCTTTACCCAGATCTGCGTCATGCCCAAAACTTCTTTCTTCTTGAAGGCTCTTTGTCTATTTGATAGACTGGCTGTCTTGCATTGTTTTGCTTGCTTCTGAGGTTGAACTACTGTGGATGCTTTACTCTTTGAAAAAAAAGAACAAGGTTCATCTTGCCTTTGCGATTGTCCTTCCATGATTGTGTCCGTCTGGATCATAGAGCTTTTGACATCTACAACATCTTGTTTGAGAAGATTAGCCTTAGAGGAACGAAGATAGTGTGTGGTGTCATTATCAGTGGGCATGCCATTCTCCAATTCTAATGTAATGCATTGTTCATGTACCCAAACTTGAAGAAGTTGACTTCTTAGGTTCAAGTTGACAACATGGTCGTAAATCCAATCTTGACCCAAGACAAGTGGCTCTGTGAGGTCCTCATCATGACACACTAGCATTTTGACTTTTATTGGAACATCTTGAAGGTAGATGGGAAGTTCCACCTCTTCCAAACAAGGGGTTTCCACATTTCCTAAACCTATGAGATAGGCTTCTATGGGCTGGATGTTCAATTGCAGGTCTAGGCAGTATGAAAGTCTAACTGCACTAGTTGCTGCTCCTGAGTCAACCAATGCTCTCACAGTCCTTACACTCTTTCCTTGTCCTACTTCTATGGTCACAAAGGGACGTCGGTCAATTATTCAAGAAGTAGTTAGGTCCGATTTTTGGCACATGTCCATGTGATATTTGGGAGCTTTTGTGTTGACATCTAGGCCTAGTCTCCGTAACTTATTTCTTCTGATGCGCTCTCTAGCCTCTGCTTGTGCTTCTTCTCTAACCCTTATCTCCTCTTCTTTTTGCTTCTTAGCAGTGTTGAGTCTCATTAGCATTTCCTCTCTAAGAGGTTCTTGATATAGCTTGACTCGGCATCCACTAATATAGTTTGGTAGGATGTCACCTTCTAAAGTGGCCAATTGAACTGCACCGCTAGTGGAAACTCGATTAATGATCATGGGTCCGTATCCTCGTTTTTCCAACTTACGGGCATGTTGCTTTAGCGTGTAAACCAGCACTAGATCTCCTTCTTTCAATCCTTTATCCTTTATATGGGCGTCAAAGTATGCCTTTTGCCGTTTCTTTGCAGCATAAATGCCTTCTGCTGCTCGTAGCCTCGTCTCACCTAAGCGTTCTAGATCAAAGATCCTAGAAGACAACTCATGTCCATTCCACTCATGCTCTTGTGCTACTCTTAAAGCTGGGATTAGGAAATCTAATGGTAGCACAACATTCTGTCCGAAGACCATCTGAAATGGGGTGGCATTGAGTACCGTTTTGTAGGCAACTCAGTATGCCCAAACAGCATGATGAAGTTGTTTGTCCCAATCAGAGCGTTTATTATTCACCAGTTTTGTCAAGACATTACATAGTGTTGGAGAAACACTCACTGATTGAAAACAAATATTTGAAGGTCAAAGCTTTAGAAGAAAACCACATGCCTATGTGAAGGGACAAATTCACAAGTGTATTATACTTGTAAAGTTAGTTCACTTTAGTTCTAGAAGTTTTTCTAAAATGTCATGGGAGTGAGAAAATCTATATAAATTAGTTTGTATTAACTAACGCGGTGCGAGAGAGAGAGAGAGAAGAAGTGGAAGAGAGTGATAGAAAGAGAGAAGGAGTTCATTTTATAGGACTGAGTATATTGGGGCTTCTCTGAGTGAGAAAGCATCTATAAAACTTTTGAGTTTTCATAGCTATGAGAAAGAACTGAGTAAAGTTCTGTGTATGAGTCTCTCTCCATCATCTCCATGCTTGCCTACTGTGTGATGAATTCAAAAGTTCAAGTTTTCCAAGCAATTCGATGCCTGGCATCGAGTTTGTGCTGATAAGTCATTATTTTCGTTCTCTGTGTGTTAACTGTTGTTGAATCTTTTAAAAACATGAGATTTGTGGAGCAACTCGATGCCTGGCATCGAGTTTCAGCATAAAGTCGATGCCTGGCATCGACTTCTAGCATACAAGTGGTCTTCTTCATGTGTGTGTAAAAGAAGCTATTTCTGGTGCAGAAAAAGAGGCAAAAAAAGCTCAAAGTCGATGGCCGGCATCGACCTTGACTGAAATTCGATGCCAGGCATCAAATTTTTGATTTTTAGATACCCAGGATTACTAAAATAGGAAAAAATTCCACTTTTGGAAGGTCATATAGGGTCATCCTGTGAGGGCCATAACTTGAGTTCTGGAGATCCGTTTGATGCATATGATAGCTTGTTGGAAAGCTCTACTCTTCTAGTTTTAGCCTATAAAGGTTTATGGAGAAATAATATATGAGCTAGGAGAAAGTAGCAAAATACTGAAGGTATGTCATTTCAGTGACTAGGAATTTCTATAGAAGCAAAGTTCTCACTTTAGGCTATCATTTCTCAAAGTTTGGAGTGGCAATGAGTTAATGGTGACCATAGAGGTGTTCTAGTGTCACATTAATTCATTTCTTGTGGTGTTTCATACATCAACAAGTGGTATCAGAGCAGAAAGATTCTCGAGAGCAGAAGACGACAAAGGTACGAGAAGTTTTGTAAAGTTTTCCATTAAAGTTTGAAAGGTGAAGCATTTGAAGACACAAGGCATCAAAAGGTTACTTCAAAAGTATCCTCATACAAAAAGAACTTCAAAAGGTATTATCCTTTATCCTTTAAGCTCACAGGTTGCAGCAGAAGGAAAGAACTATGGCAGATCATATCTCCATTGACAAATTGGATAGAGATAATTATCCCGCATGGGTAATGAGAATGGAAGCCTTACTTATGAGTAAGGATCTCATGGTATATGTAACAGGTGAATAAGAGAAGCCAGTATTTGAAGATGAAAGCCAACCAAAGAAAGAGGAACTTGATGCTTTAAAGCATTGGCAGAAGAAGGATGCAAGTGCAAAAGCATACATCTACAATACAATCTCTGATCATTTGCTACCACACATCAGAGGATTGGAATCATCTGAAGATATATGGAATGCATTGGAGTATCATTTCCAAAGTACTACCAAAGCAAGGAAAGCAAGTCTATGGTCAGAGTTTACAACATTCAAGAAGAAGCCAAGTCAAAGTATTAGTGATTATGTCACTAAGATGAAGGATCTAGCAGATAGTCTTGGATCCATAGATGAAGATGTTGAAGATCACAGATTGATTGCTCAATTACTTGCAGGTTTGAGAGGAGATGAAAGGTGGAAACCTTTTGTCTTATCAACAGAACTTTCTTTGAATCATTATGTTCCAAATTTGAACCAGTTGCTTGGTTTGATGCTCACATATGAGCAAGACTTGAAGGGAGATGGAGATAAAGGTCAAAGTTCTGCAATGTACATGAAGAATAAGAAGAAAGGAGATAAAGGTAAAGCAAAGGATGAAGAGGAGTCGAGTTCTCAGGTTTATTATGGTAGAGGAAGAGCAAGAGGCTTTGGAAGAGGAAGAGGTAATCAGAATAACAATAAGAAGGCTTGCTGGATCTGTGGATTGAGTAATCATTTGGCTCATGATTGTTGGCACAACCAACAAGGATCAAACCAGAATCAAAACAACAATAGTAGAGGCCGAGGTGGAAGATATCAAAGTAATTTTCAAAGAGGTAGACAAAGTCAAACAGGAGGCTATGGTAGAGGTGGAGGAAGAAGTTGGGGACAGAATCAATCCTACAACACCACCTACTACAACTATGCAAATGACACACAGAATGAAAGTCATACATGATTGATGATGAACTCAATCAACACATCAGATAAAGAAGATCTAAAGGTATTTTACATTGACTCTGGATGTTCTAATCATTTGTCAGGAAACATAGAATTGATGTCAGAATTGGAAAAAGGCATTTCTAGTCACACACTTCAAACTGGTGATAATACAAGACATAGTGTACATTCAATTGGAAAAGTGAAATGCAAGAGTGGAGCAGATTCGCTAACCAATGTTTTGTATGTTCCTACAATACCTAAAAACTTGATTAGTGTGGGACAGATAGTTGAAAAAGGTTTTCAAGTCAGGTTTACAAATGAAGGAGTTTTTGTGGAAGATCCAAAGAATGGATATAATCAGATTGTCTCTGGTAAGAAAGAAGGTAGACTCTTTACTTTAAGAGTGCAAGGGAACATTGGCCAAGCTTTGCTCACACATGTTGAAGCAGTGATTACAGAACTTGATCTCTGGCATAAGAGATTAGGTCATTTCAATGAAAGAGGAATTAAAGCTATGGTTGCTAATCAGTCTGTACTAGGATTACCAAATGTGCAAAGTCAACATATGGTTTATAAATGTGAAGCATGTCAAATGGGTAAAACACACAGGTTACCATTTCAGAAGAAAGGATTCAAACATGATGGAGTACTTGAGCTCATTCATACAGATGTATGGGGACCAACAAAAGAAGGATCTATCAGTGGCTCAAGGTATTATGTTCTTTTCATTGATGATGCTACAAGGTGGATAACATTATATGTTTTGAAGGAAAGATCAGAAGTGTTTGGAGCTTTCAAGCATTTTCATGCATATGCAGAGAGAGTCACAGGTCAAAAGCTTAAAAGACTGAGGTCTGATGGAGGGGGAGAATACTTCTCCCAAGAGTTCAATGATTATCTTTGGAATGCAGGTATTAAGAGAGAAATAACCTGCAAGTATACACCACAACAAAATGGTGTAGCAGAAAGAAGGAACAGGACTTTGGTTGAGTTTGCTAGAGCTATGCTAAAGGAGAAGAACTGTCCAAATTATCTTTGGGCTGAGGCTGTAAATACAGCTACATATCTTGTGAATAGATTACCATGTGCAGCTCTGAATGGAATGACTCCATATGAAGCTTGGTGGGGTAAGAAACCAACACTAGATCATTGTAGAGTGTTTGGATCAATTTCATATGCTTATGTGCCATCACATCTTAGGCATAAACTTGAACCAAAGGCAGAAAAATATGTGTTCATTGGTTATGATGAAAAGCAGATGGGTTACAGATTGTGGAATCCTCTAACCAAACAATTTATTGTTTCTAGAGATGTTACATTTGATGAAAAGAAAAGTTGGTATGCAGATCAAAGTAATACAGTTGAGGAATTTGAAGAAGAGGTAAGAAGATGTGAGAAAGGAAAATCAATTGTGCAGGTAAATAGAGATGAAGACTATATGCAAGCAAGTACATCCACAAGTGGATTAACAAGAAGAAATGAAGAAGCTCCTATATTTGATGAAGAAGTGTATCCAGACACATATGAAGAATGTGAACCAAGAAGGTCAAGCTGGACAAGGAGACAACCAGAAAGGTATTCTTATGATACTTCTTACATAACTCAGAAGAACTATGCATATATGGTCAAAGATGATGAAGAACCTTAGAACTATGATGAAGCTAAAGGTAAGAAACAATGGGAAGAAGCAATGAAGGAAGAGTTCAATGCACTGGAGGAAAACAAGACATGGGAACTTGTTCCTAAACCAAATGGTAAGAAAGTAATTGGAAATAAATGGGTTTAATAAAGTGAAGAAGCTTGCAGATGGAAGTATAGCCAGATACAAAGCTAGACTGGTGGTGAAAGGCTATGCCCAGACCTATGGCATAGATTATGATGAGACATTCAGTCCTGTAGCTAAGATGTAAACTATAAGGACAATTATTGCTATTGCAGCTTCAAAAGGATGGACTTTGAGTCAACTAGATATAAAGAATGCATTCTTGAATGGATACATATCAGATGAGGTATACATGGAACAACCTCAAGGGTTTATAGATTCCAGGTATCCAAATTTTGTTTGTAGGTTGAGAAGAGCACTCTATGGATTGAAGCAAGCTCCAAGAGCATGTAACTATAGACTGGTGAAGTATCTAAATGATCTTGGATATCAAAGTTCAAAAGCAGATTCAAGTCTACTTATCAAAAGAACAGAGGAAGGTACAATCTACATTTGTATTTATGTAGATGACATTATAATCACAGGTACTTCAGATGAAGGAATCAAGGAGGTAAAGAGATTACTTGAGAAAGAGTTCAAGATCAGTGACCTAGGAAAGTTGTCATACTTTCTTGGAATGGAAGTCACTTATACAGATCATGGCATATATGTATCACAAGAAAGGTATCTTCTGAATCTATTGAAGAAGTTTGATATGGAAAATTGCAGAGAAGCTTCAACTCCACTTGAAGTTAATCACAAGCTCAGTAAATATGATGGTACAGAATACAAAGATATGAGGAAGTATCAATCTCTTGTGGGTAGTTCGATTTATGCTACACTAACAAGACCTGATCTTAGTTATGCAGTGGGAGTTTTGTCACAATTCATGCATTGTCCAAAGGACCCACATTGGATTGCAGGTCAAAGAGTTCTTAGATATATCAAAGGAACTATAAAGGAAGGATTATATTATCCTTTTACATCAGATTTGAAGTTGAGAGCCTACAGTGACTCAGACTGGGCAGGTAACCAAGATGACAGAAGATCAACTCATGGTTACATGATATACATTGGTGATAAGCTTGTAAGTTGGTGTTCAAAGAAACAACATACAGTAGCATTATCATCAATTGAAGCAGAGTACAAAGGACTTGTGGAAGCAGCTAAGGAGGTCATATGGATGCAGACATTGTTCAAAAGCTTGGGCATTGATCAAGGTACACCTACAATACATGGAGATAATATGAGTTCACTTTATCTTGCAGCAAATCCAGTTTTTCATGCAAGGACAAAGCACATAGAGATACAATATCATTTTCTCAGAGAAAAGGTAATGGAGAAGGAGATTGAAGTGGAGTACATTTCTACTAAAGATCAGTTAGCAGACATAATGACAAAGAGCTTGGATGGTGTGAAGACCAGCAGATTCAAAAGCATGGCAGATTCAAAAGCATGGCAGGAGTAAAAGAAAAGAAGAAGATATGAAGGAACAGAGAATGTCAATTAGTGATTGAGGGGGAGCTGTTGGAGAAACACTCACTAATTGGACAAATATTTGAAGGTCAAAGCTTTAGAAGAAAACCACATGCCTATGTGAAGGGACAAATTCACAAGTGTATTATACTTGTAAAGTTAGTTCACTTTAGTTCTAGAAGTTTTTTAAAAAGTCACGGGAATGGGAAAATCTATATAAGTTAGTTTGTATTAACTGACGCGGTGCGAGAGAGAGAGAGAGAAGAAGTGGAAGAGAGTGATAGAAAGAGAGAAGGAGTTCATTTTATACGACTGAGTATAGTCGGGCTTCTCTGAGTGAGAAAGCATTTGTAAAACTTCTGAGTTTTCATAGCTATGAGAAAGAACTGAGTAAAGTTCTGTGTGTGAGTCTCTCTCCATCATCTCCATGCTTGCCTACTGTGTGGTGAATTCAAAAGTTCAAGTTTTCCAAGCAATTCGATGCCTGGCATCGAGTTTGTGCTGATAAGTCATTATTTTCATTCTCTGTGTGTTAAGTGTTGTTGAATCTTTTAAAAACATGAGATTTGTGGAGCAACTCGATGCCTGGCATCGAGTTTCAGCATAAAGTCGATGCCTGGCATCGACTTCTAGCATACAAGTGGTCTTCTTCATGTGTGTGTAAAAGAAGCTATTTCTGGTGCAGAAAAAGAGGCAAAAAAAGCTCAAAGTCGATGCCCGGCATCGACCTTGACTGAAATTCGATGCCAGGCATCGAATTTTTTATTTTTAGACATCCAGGATTACTAAAACAGGAAAAAATTCCACTTTTGGAAGGTCATACAAGGTCATCTTGTGAGGGCCATAACATGAGTTCTGGAGATCTGTTTGATGCATATAATAGCTTGTTGGAAAGCTCTACTCTTCTAGTTTCAGGTTATAAATTTTCATGGAGAAATAATATGTGAGCTAGGAGAAACTAGCAAAATACTGAAGGTATGTCATTTCAGTGACTAGGAATTTCTATAGAAGCAAAGTTCTCACTTTAGGCTATCATTTCTCAAAGTTTGGAGTGGCAATGAGTTAATGGTGACCATAGAGGTGTTCTAGTGTCACATTAAATGATTTCTTGTGGTGTTTCATACATCAACACATAGGATCTTATTCGTGCTCTCGGCCTGTCCGTTGGCTTGTGAGTGATAAGGGGCAGACTTCTTGTGTATCACCATGAATTCTTGAAGGAGATTTTCAATGACCTCATTCAAGAAGTGCGTACCTCTATCACTAACCAACTCTATTGGTAACCCATATCTAGTGAACACATTTTCGAATAAGAACTTAGCCGTTGTTTGAGCATCATTCTTTGTTGTGGCTTTTACTTCTACCCACTTGGTAAGGTAATCAGTGGCTACAATAATGTATTCCGCATGGGAGCTTTTAGCTGGGGGGTTAATAGGACCAACAAAGTCTATACCCCACTTCGAGAATGCGCGCCCTCCCATCATTGGCCTCAAAGGCATCTCATCTTTTCTTATCGGATATTGGGCACGTTGGCATGTGTCACATTTCTTCACATAAGTATGTGCATCCATATGAAGAGTGGGCCACCAAAGTCCTGAGAATAGAATGGTCTTAATTATCTGTCAGGCCCAAAGTGTCCACCTGCAACACCGTTGTGTGTAGTTTCTAAGACTTTCAAATAGTCTGATTCATAAACGCACAGTCTTAAGTATCCATCTTTGCCTCTTCGATATAGGTTGTCTCCTACTAATGTATATTCTTGAGCCTCTTGCTCCATGCTTCTTCTCCTTGATAGACTAGCCTTGTTCGTTAGTGTTCCTGATCTCATAAATTCTACCAGTGGAGCGCTCCAATCTGGAATTAATGACACGTGATAAAGAGTGGCATGCTCCACTGGGGGTCTCTTCTGGCACACTAGACAATTCTTAATCCACTTATGTATTTCTTTTTCCATGCTAGGCCAATACACTCCTAAACGTTTTAGGTTTTGCAATGTTCGTTGTTTAGAGTAGTGATTTCCTAGCAATCCCTCATGGGCTTGTTGCAACCAACTAGTATGTTCATTGTCCTCGGCACAACACGCTAGTACGCCCTCGGTATCTTGCTTGTACATACTTCCTGCTAATATTTGATATTGTTGTGATCGTACAATTTCTTCTTTGTTTGTTTTTACATTCTTATTTGCAGGTCCGAAGGTTACGACAGGTACCAACTTATTTGCCCATTTAGGAACAACTTTGAAATTGAACAAATAAGCATCTGGTAGCTCATCCGACACCCCTTGCGGTGGCTCTCCTAAAGTGATGCGAGAAAGATGGTCTGCCCTAAGGTGGGTCCTACCTTTCCTGACAACAACTTCAAAGTCGTATTCCATTAGTAAAAGGAACCATCTTACCAAGCGGCTTGTACTGCAAGGTTTATTGACCAAATATAGTAAAGCTTGATGATCAGTGAAAAACTTGAACTTATTGGCCAATAGATAGTGTCTAAACTTTTTCACAGCATATACCATGCCTAAGCCTTCTCTCTCCGTTGTGGTATAATTTCGTTCAGCTGCATTTAATTGCCTACTAGCATATGCTATCGGCAAATCTAGGTTTCCTTCACCTGTGGGTTGTGCTAGCACACATCCTATTGCATGATTGGATGCATCCACATGGACATGGAATGGTTTACTCCAATCAGGAGTGGTCAGTATTGGTGCTGAGCACAAGCGTGTTTTTAGCTCAATGAAGGATTTTTCACATTCATCGTTCCACTCAAAATTTATCAACAATCCATAAAGAGGTTTGGCTATGATGGCATACATGTGGATAAACCTACGGTAATATCCACAATGACCCAAAAAAGGCTTGTACCTCTTTGACATTCCTTGGCGTGGTCAGCTCTGCTATTGCTCTTACTTTGTCCTCATCTGTTGAACTTCCATTCTTAGAAACAATGTGACCTAAGATTTTACCTTGTCGTACCATGAACACACACTTCTCTAGGTTCAGACACACTCGATAATCTCTACACTTGTTGAAGATTTGTCTGAGCTCAGGGATGTGGTATCTTCTTTGTTGGGAATGAGCACATAAGTCATCCACATATACTTCTAAGTTCTTTTGCAAGAACTCTTTGAAGACATGACACATGAGCCTTTGGAATGTTGCAGGTGCATTAGTGAGCCCAAATGGCATCACACGGAATGCAAAGATTCCCCACTCGGTGGCAAAAGCCGTTTTGTGTTGATCTTCAGGAGCAATGGCCACTTGGTTGTAACCTGAAAATCCATCAAGGAAGCTATAAACTTCCTTGCCTGGAACACGCTCCAATAAATGTTCAGTGATTGGAAGTGGATAACTATCTCTGATCGTAGCGGCATTAACTTTTTTAAGGTTAATACACACTCGCAACTTTCCGTTCTTTTTGGGCACCACTACAATGGGGGACACCCATTCAGTATGCTCAATCTCATAGATAAGTCCAGCTTCAATCAACCTGTCAATTTCTTCTTTGATTTTAGCTGCATAGGTGTCATTATACGTGTAGGGCTTTTGTTTGGTGGGTTTGGCATCCGCAGTCATGGGGATCGTATGGGAGCAAATTTTTGGATCTACACCCTTCAAGTCTCTATAGTGCCATGCAAACACATCCCTATATTCCCTTAATAGAGCTACAAGCTCCGCTTCTTCTTTTGCACTTAGGTCATCTCCTATGTACGTACATCGCTCTTCGTTCCCTTCAATGGTCACTACAATTTTTTTGGTCTTTTCTTTATTGTCATATGCTTCTCCTATAATGGCCTCTCTCTTAGGCATTCGTACCAGAATTTTTCGGTCTTCCACTTCATATTTCTTGAAGTTTTCTGGTACTTCAAACAATGATTCCTCGTCTTCTTGTTTCACTGCTTTTCTTTTCATTTTCTTTTTACTACCTTCACTTTCTTCCTTTGAATTTATCGTTTTAATACTTGTGAGGGGTTCTTCTTCTTTTTGGGTAAACACTCCTATGTCTTCTAGATAGCGTTCCTCTGAGTCAAAGTAAGTATCCATCACAATGGATTCTAAATCATCGTCATTCTCTTCTTCTTCTATGAACTCACTAGGATCACACTCTTCCAACAGGGGCTGACACATTGTAGCTCAATGATGAGTAGCACCTCCTTTAATGTCAATCCGGGAAGACGTGAGGATGGTATGAAGACCTCGAGCAAGTGGAAGCACAAGTGCGTGAGTGAGAAGCACACCAACATGCACACACATACACACACACGCGCACACACAGTAAGACAAAGAGTGAGGAGCAATGGAGTTCTTTAGATTACTTTCACAAGCTCTTACAAGTTCGTTTCAATTACAATCTAACCTCAAAAATGAGCTCTCTAGCTCCTTTTATAGTTTTTGACTAGCTTTTGGCCCTGTCCAGACCTAGTGTCCGGCCTAGTTAAAAATTAGGTTCCAGGGCTTATTTGGGGGCTCAAACGAGATCTAAAAATTATGAAAATTGGTACGCAACTACTTCTAAGGCTCCTCAAGCTCAAGGACTCCTTGGCTTGCACAAAATGGAGCTACAAAAAGGTGAAATGATATTTACAATGATTGTTAGTGATAAAAATCACTATTGTTGTAGGGATTTCTTCTAGTGATCTGCCATACATATCTTCGAGCTCCCTACTTGCTCTTCCTCCCTGCATGTCCATCTCTTGATTTGCATTAATGTCTTGAAAAAATATTGGCCTACTTGCCAGATCTTCTTTGACTGCCTTGTTTGCTTGTGCTGTCCCTTCGCTCTGACTCCCTTCTTTGACTTTCACGTCTTGTAAGTCCTGGTGTGCCAAGGCTACTGCTAACACCCCCCCCACTCTCGCGTCTGTCGCCCCTGACAGACCCTTGTCTAGCTGCTTTTTGGACGTAGTATTGTACAACATCGGCAGCGAGGTGGTGTTCTTCTAACCTGAGTCCCTTTGCTAGATCTGTCAGCAATGCATCCCAATTGACTGGCCCTGGGACATCTGGATGTGGCACCCGTAACTGCTCTGAGTGAATGGTTCGCTCCACAGCAAATAAATGGAGGAGATGTGAGGGTCTGGGTACAAATATTTCTGAGTGGTATTCCCAGAACCCTGTTATGAACATCTCTTCGAATGTTTGTTTAAAGCAGGCTGGGAGGTATTTTATTCTGGCGTGCCAAGCGTATATCACCTCTATGGAAGGAGTGGTGCTCATGTCATAAACTAAATCTTGGTTTCCTGTAAGGAATCCGACGCTTGAGAAGTGTGGGTCCTTGATATTCTTGAATGTCCTGAATGTAATAAGCATTAACTCAAAAATTTTCATGCACATCTGGGCCATTACATCAGGGGTATTCCTTAATCGGATGCTCCAGTGCCGTATAGTGGAAATCATGTAATTGACGGTGGGAGGCCCTTGAGGGGGTGCTAGATAGACGTAGTTTAACCATTTGGCGCATCCCTTGATAGTCTTGACTGCAATGGTAAACTCTGGCCATGTGCGTCTGCGGAGTACAGGAACATAACAAGGGTTATATTTAATAAAAAGAGGCATATTCGTCCAGGTGCGAACCATCTCCGGGTAGGTTTCGAGGAGTCGGATCCTCCAAGTGGGTTGATGAATGGATCCTTTTTTGGCGCTCTCTGGGATATCATCTGGCCCAAATTGTGTAGCACACGTTGGAGGTTTGCCACATCTATGTTGGATTTCTGCATTGTAGTCCGTCAGGAGTATGCAATAGGGCACGTATTGATCATCATTTGTTCCGATCCATCTATGGTGGGACATGCTGCGGAAGTATTCTGATTTAATAATAGTGTCCTCTATCTTTGCCATAGATTGGATCTGAACTGCCACTCGATCTTCATGAGTTGATGCCGTTTTCTCTAGTGTTTGGAGCCACTCAGGTACTTCGATTTCTAACGTATCCATTCCTTCTGCGGTTTGCTCACCACCTGGCATTGGCATAGGAACGTAAGGTTCCTCATACGTCTCATCTACCTCGATGGGTACCAAATCCTCGGGTTCAGGTTCGACAACTGGAGAGGGTTGCCTTTCATGTGTGAGTAATCTTGCCTGTAATTCGGCCACCTGCTCTTTCAATGCCTTGACTTCCTCTGAAGCCGTGGTCGTTTCCGTGACTTTGGGTGCTGTCTGTTGCTCTTGGAGTTGATTGCGCAGCGCATCACGTTCCCTTTCCAAGTCATCATGAGCTTCTAATAGATCTGCATAGCTGTCCAAGATGGTCTTCATTGTCTCTGAGGGCACAGCTTTAAACTGCTCTGGATCAATTTCGTGTGGGGAGCCTTCCATTGCTGCCTCTAGATTTGCTTCATTTTGCTGCTGCAGTCTCTTGTTTTCCTCAAGGGCGGCCGCCATGTGTTTTCTGAGAAGTGCCAGGTTACGCCGGACTTTGAGATTATCGGCTTGGTATACCTCGAGCAAAGCTTCTAGTTGTTTGGCACCTGATTCGGTCGATGGTTGGGGTGCCGCCAATAATGTTTGGTGAGCCTGCTCAAGCGTCGTGTAGCGTTGATTTAGTTCTGCATTTTCTGTTTGTAGAATGTGAAACTGTCTTTGTAAGTTCTGATGGTGCGTCTCCAGTTGCTGGTACCGGTTGTCCAGAGCTTTGTACTCATTCTGGAGCTGGTATACACATTGGTTTAATGCTAAAAATATGTTATTTACATTAAATAATGCTGGGAGGGGTGAAGATGCAGGGGGAACGGGGGCGGGGATGGGAGAGGTGAATGATGTGGATGTACGTGGAGATGTGGGTGGAGGGGGTATGGGTGATGAAGGTGGCATGGGGGGAGGGAGCGGTGCTGTGGCAGGTGATGTTTCCATCGTGTCAACTGTTTGAGTGACGGTGTAGATGGGAATCGTTGGTGGAGTGGATGTGACATCGGTGAACAGGGTGGTGAAGGTGGGCATGGTGACACCCCCGTATTGGATTCCCGGAGAGAGTGGGATGCCCATGACAATGGTAGTGGTAGTGGATGTGGTAGTGCTAGTGTCCTGTGGTGGAGTGAATTGTGTAGTGTGAGGTGGGGATGGTGGTGACAACGGTGCTTCGTGATATTCTTCTGCTTGCGCTGACTCGCCTGGTGCTGATGTATTGATGTGAATTTGCTTTCCGGACCTCCTGGGACGAGTAGGAACTCTTTTTTCAAACCTGTGGATGTAGGCCATTGCCTCATGGATGGCCTCGTCCAGTCCTACAGCGTCGGCATGAAGGTTCATGGACTCAATGAACAACTCATCCACACCTTCCTCAGCTAGCAAGTCGTTCATGAGTCTTTTGCCCTGTTCTAGAGACATCTTATGCTGTTCCTGAACCAGTCGCATGGTTCGATATAGTCTCTTGATTTGTGCCGAATATGCTGGGGCACTTGCTAACTCGGAGAGTTCGTCATAATCTTGATGTTGTTCTTCGTCGGCTTCTTCTTCATCTCCTCCTGCCTCTTGTTCATCTACATCGACTTCTACAGTTTGTGGTTGGGTGGGGGCCGATGTTGTTTGGGGTCGCGGTTCCTGAGCTCGCGCTGCTCCGGCTTCGAGGTTAGAGTCATAGATTAATCTGGCAATTTCTTCATCCGTGAGGTCCTCAAGAGTAAATCCCTGTGGAAATTCCAAATCGGATGGAATGGGTGGAAACACCAGATTAGGCCCCTCTGTACTTGGTCTTGGTAACCGGATTGTGAATGGCCTAACTCGTCGTGTCTGGGGAGGAGTGATTTCTGGTGTAGCGGTAGCTCCCCTTGGTTGGGCACAGGGTAGTTGGACTCCCCCCCTCATCTTCTTTGATGGGGGACCTGCTGCTGATAGTCTTCTTTGGAATTCTTGGACTCGGGACCATACGAGTGCCCGCTGAATAGGCACGTCATAAGCCAAGCATCTATAGATTATTCTGGTCAAAGCACAACACCCGTGGAGCACATTCTTCTGTTTTTTGTTCCACCTTTGATGCGCTAGGTGGATCTGATCTATGATCCAGTGCGGTACATTGATGGGCAGGCTTTCGGTTTCTGCTAGATATAAACTGAACCATATTTTTTTCGGGGGCATTGTGAATCGTTCTTGGGCGGGAAACGCAAAATGTTGCATGATGGTTCGCAGGTGAAGCGCAATGGTGGGTGTCATCGCCACCATGTCCTTGAGCTTATTAAGATCCTTGTGCTTCATTCGACCTGGAACCATGGTTTCCTTTTCTGTTGGGATGTGCATGCCATACATACCCAACGCTTCTCTTACCAGATTGAGGGTCAACTTGAATCTTTTGAGCTCATTACCCGGCAGCAGTGATGGCAACACAAAGGTGCTGTCGCCGCCCTTGGCTCTGCTTGGCGTGATGGTACTGATCAGATAAGAGCATCGTAAAAAATCCGGCTTTGGTAAGTGAGTCCTGAAATAACTTTCCACACCTGCTTTGACCCAAACTGATCTCATGACTTCGGCATTTTGGTAGCTTTCAAATTCGCGTGTGAAAAAGTGGTATCGACCCCATTTTCCATTGAACTCCAATTCTGCTTCCCAGAAGTAGGTTCCATCGCCCAGTGGTCCAGCAACATCACTGAACCAATGCGCATGCTTACCTACTTGAGAAGTGTGTCCTTGAGGAGGATCCTGGATGGGGAGCACATGCACTTCTTGAAGCTCTTGCGGTCTTGCGGTGAGATGTGGCTCAAGGAGAAGTGTTTCTATGTCCACGATCTGGGGACCAGATCCAGCTTGAGAGCTGGTACCTGCTTCTGCCATGGCCCTGTTTGCTGATTGGTTCTGTGAGAATATAGAACCAAGTGTTAACATTGTAATGGACAAAATAAATCCGTTATTGTCCCCGTTACAACATTAACATAAGGTAGATGGTGAGTTAATGGTTAGTAAGTGCATGAAGACAGTGTGTGTAGTTCTGATTGTGTTGTCCTAGGAAACTATTGCAGTTAGTAAGTGGGTTATGAATTTACAAATTGGGGTCGGGGGGTTTATTACAGGCCCTAGGCTGCCAAATGCAGTGAATGGGCTTTGCTTTCGGTTTCGGAGAGTCTCTACAGAGCTTTCTCGGTGTCGTGGTTTGAAAACGAGGCCTTTTTGGGACCCATATACAATTGATTACATGCACGTTCTTGGGTTTTGGTGTGTACATGAGTGTCGAGAACGAGTGAAATCTGGCAGCATGCGTCGCTGCGTTATGCTGTTTAAGTTGTGGCCTTAGCGTAGCTACTTGTGCCATCAAGCAAGCCTTAGGCACCCAAATTTGTCTTGATTGTGGGCTTGCCTTCATCGACTTCTTGGGCACCCAAATAGATTTTACTTTAGCAGAAGAATTTCTGAAAGACTTCTTATTAGCGTTGCGTTGTTGGTCACTAATAAGAGGCTTTGCCCCTGTAGTTGACGGGGGTGCAACTGGTCGTTCGCCTTTCCGCACCCATACCGTGTCTATTTTCTGGGCTGTTCTGCTGCGCAGGTACTTTTGATCTCTGACATAGGTAGTACCCTGCTCCTTCTGCCTTTGATCCACCTTGGGTTGCTGCCTCCTTCTAGCCTTTGGAAAAGAAGGGAGTTCCGTTGCATTCCTGACTCCTTTTTTGCAATTATCATTCCTCTGCAACACATAGTTTTGGACAAGAACAGCATGGTCATCTTCATGTGTACCCCTGGAAGGACCAGGAGTCTGTGCCTTTCCTAGTTCCTTGAGTGCTCCATTGTCTAATTCTACTGTAACTCGGCTATGATTGACCCAAACCTGGAGAAGTCCACTTCTTAGGTTTAGATTGACTGCTCGGTCATAGATCCAATCCTGACCCAAGACGAGAGGTTCAGTGAGATCCTCATCTTGACACACTAGTACTTTAACGGTCATTGCCTCCTCGTGAATGTAGAGGGAAAGTTCCACCTCACCCATGCAAGGGGTTTCCACGCCTCCCAATCCTATGAGGTATGCTTCCACAGGATGGACAGTTAACTGTAACTCTTGACAGTAAGACAACTTAACAGCGCTAGTGGCAGCACCTGAGTCAATCAAGGCTCTTACGGTCCTTGTACTCTTTCCTTGTCCTATGTCTATGGTTATGAAAGGACGTCTATCAATTATTCTATTCGAGCTTGTTCCTGCAACTTCACACATGGCTATGGGAAATCCTTGGTCTGCATAGTCATTCGCTCCAGGCTGATCTCTACCTTGCCTTCGTAATTTCATCCTTCTGATGCGTTCTAAAGCCTCTGCTTGAGCTTCTTCTCTAATTCTCTTTTCTTCCTCTTTGCGTTTCTTAGCAGTGTTGAGTCGACTGAGCATTTCCTCCGTGAGGGGTTCCTGGTACAACTTGACTCTGCATCCGCTAATATAGTTAGGGAGAACATCACCCTCTAATGTGGCCAATTGTACTGCTCCACTTGTGGAGATCCTATTGATGATCATAGGTCCGTAGCCTCTCTTTTCTAGCTTCCTTGCGTGTTGTTTCAGTGTATAGACTAAAACTAGATCTCCTGCTTTCAAGCCCTTATTCTTCACATGGGCATTGAAATATGCCTTCTGTCTCTTCTTGGCTGCATATATTCCGGCAGCGGCTCTCAGTCTTGTTTCCCCTAATCGTTCAAGGTCAAAGATCCTAGAGGAGAGCTCATGACCTGTCCATTCGTACTCTTGTGCTACTTTCAACGTAGGGATCAAAAAGTCTAGCGGTAGCACAGCATTTTGTCCAAACACCATTTGAAAGGGCGTGGCTTGGAGTACCGTTTTGTAGGCAACTCGGTATGCCCAAACAGCATGGTGTAGCTGTTTGTCCCAATCAGAGCGTTTATTATTTACTAATTTCGTCAATACATTGCATAAGATCTTGTTGGTACTCTCAGCTTGGCCATTTGCTTGAGGGTGATAGGGGGCAGACTTCTTATGTATTACTAAGAATTCTTTGAGCAGATTTTCAATAACTTCGTTCAAGAAATGAGTGCCTCTATCGCTTACAAGCTCTATAGGTAGCCCATATCTCGTGAATACATTCTCAAACAAGAATTTGGCAGTTGTTTGAGCATCGTTCTTGGTTGTAGCTTTTACCTCTACCCACTTGGTGAGATAATCGGTTGCCACAATGATGTATTCCGCATGAGAACCCTTAGCTGGGGGATTAATAGGGCCTACAAAGTCTATTCCCCACTTAGAGAATGCACGTCCACCCATCATAGGTTTCAGTGGCATCTCATCTTTGCGTATAGGATACTGAGTCCTTTGACAGACATCACACCGTTTCACGTAGGTATGTGCGTCCATGTGAAGTGTAGGCCACCAAAAGCCCGCAAATAGTATTGCCTTGATTACCCGATCTGGTCCAAAGTGTCCTCCTGCTACACCTTGGTGAGCAGTTTCTAAGACCTTAAGATACTCACTTTCATGGACACACAGTCTCAGGTAACCATCTTTACCGCGCTTATATAGATTATCACCTATGAGTGAATAATCCAGGGCTTCTTGTTCTAAACTCCTTTTCCTAGCTAGAGTCATGTCTGGGGGGAATGTGTTTGTCCGCAAGAATGATACTAGAGGTTCACTCCAATCTGGCACAATGGATACTTGATAGAGAGTGGCATGTTCCACAGGTGGTTTAGTGCAACAGATTGGGCATTCCTTGCACAACTTTTGGACATCCGCTTCCATGGTTGGCCAGTGCACTCCGAATCTCTTTAGAGTCTGTAAAGTTCGTTGTTTTGAATGGTGTTGCTCTAGTGCACCTACATGTGCTAATTGCAACCATTTAGCGTACTCATCCTCTTCTACGCAACAAGCCAAGATCCCTTGATCTGTATGCTTGTACATGCTTCCTGCCATGATGTGGTATTTTTGGGCTTTTACAACCTCTCTATTCCGTGTGTTTACCACTGGATGGTTAGGCCCGTAGGTCAATACTGGTACCATTGGCTTGGCCCACTGCGGCACCACTTCCAAATTAAACAAGTAAGCATCAGGAAGGTCATCTGACACTCCTTGTGGGGCTTCTCCCGATGTGAGTCTAGAGAGATGGTCTGCTCGTAAATGAGTCCTACCTTTCCTTACCACAACCTCGAAGTCGTATTCCATTAGTAAGAGAAACCATCTCACTAATCTTCCTGTATTGCATGGCTTATTTACGAGATATAGTAAAGCCTGATGGTCAGTAAAAAATTTAAACTTATTTGCCAGTAAATAATGTCTAAACTTTTTAACTGCATATACCATGCCTAATCCTTCTTGTTCAGTAGTGGTATAATTTCGTTCAGCCGCATTCAATTGTCTACTGGCATAGGCAATTGGAAGATCCATATTACCTTCACCAGTAGGTTGTGCAAGTACACATCCAATAGCGTAATTGGATGCATCAACATGAACATGGAATGGCTTATTCCAATCTGGTGTGGTCAAGATTGGTGCTGAACATAATCTTCGTTTAAGTTCTTGGAAGGAATTCTCACATTCATCCGTCCACTCAAAGTTTGTCAATAGTCCGTACATGGGCTTTGCAATGACAGCATACATGTGTATAAATCGTCGATAATAACCGCAATGCCCCATGAAAGCTTGTACTTCCTTGACATTCTTTGGCCTAGGTAGCTCTGCTATGGCTCTCACTTTTTCTTCGTCAGTAGATATGCCATTCTTTGACACGATATGTCCTAGGATCTTGCCTTGCCTGACCATAAAAACACACTTTTCGGGGTTCAGGCAGACTTGATATTCTCTACATTTGTCAAAGATTTGTTTGAGTTCAGGAATATGGGTTTGCCTAACATTGGAATGAGCACAGAGATCGTCAACATAGACTTCTAAACTCTTCCTCAGGAACTCCTTAAACACATGGCACATCAGCCTCTGGAAGGTGGCTGGTGCATTGGTAAGCCCAAATGGCATTACTCTAAAAGCAAAAATGCCCCATTCTGTGGCAAAGGCTATCTTATGCTGATCCTCTGGAGCTATGGATACTTGATTGTAACCCGAGAATCCATCAAGGAAACTGTACACTTCCTTGCCTGCCACTCTTTCTAAGAGATGTTCTGTGATGGGAAGCGGATAGTTATCTCGAATCGTGGCGGCATTAACCTTTTTCAAGTTAATGCACACACGCAGCTTGCCATTCTTCTTGGGCACCACTACGATGGGGGATACCCATTCGGTGTGCTCCATTTCGTAGATAAATCCAGCTTCAACCAGTCTATCTATCTCTTCCTTGATCTTAGCAGCGTAATTATCATTATATGTATAAGGCTTTTGCTTAGAGGGTTTAGCATCTGAAGTCATGGGAATGGTGTGTGAGCATATGTCAGGGTCAACACCTTTCAAATCCTTGTAACTCCAAGCGAATACATCTCTGTATTCTCTTAGCAAGGCAATCAACTCGTGCTCTTCTTCTTCTGTCAAGTCATGGCCTATATACGTGCATCTCTCCTCTCCTTCTTCTATGGCCACTACTATTTTCTTGGTGGTTTCTTTGTTATCATAGGCCTCTCCTGATTGTGCCTCCCGTTTAGGCATTCTTATCATGACTCTCCTGTCATCTATCTCATACTTCTTAAAATTTTCTGGGACCTCAAACAAAGATTCTTTCTTGTCTGGTGCGGCTTCTCTCTTTTTTCGTTTCTTTCCTTCTTCCTTCGGGGTCACATGTGTTGTTAATCTTACATTAGTTGTAACCTCTCCATGATTCTGAGGTTGAAATTCCACTTCCTGGAGATATTCTTCATCTGATGCAAATGGAGGGTCCATAATGATTGACTCTAGATCGGAGTCACTTGCATCCTCAAATGCATCAGGGCTAGGTTCGCATTCTTCTAGAACTGCCTCTCCCATGATTGGCTCTATGGAGAAGACTGAAATATCATAGCCGTCCTCATCACAGTGAGGTGTCCATTGTTCTTCATTGATGGCTACATCCATTGTTGCTAAACTTTCTGCCCAGCCATGGGGTTCAAATTCCTCGTCTGGAAAAACTACAGGTGCATAGGCTGGGTCTTGAATGGGTCTATGGGTTTCGTTTGCACCTATTTCTCTAGCCTTTTCTCTCTTCTCTTCCTCCACTGCTACTTTGCACATCCATAAGTGAGTGTCTTCGTGCATCCAGGAGGATCCTGATCCCATGGAATGCACAGATTCTGTATCATCTTTGGCTCTATGGATGGGATTCCATTGGATAGGAGGGACATCTCTATGAGAATAATCCTTGAGATTGACTTTGGTTGTAACACCTAAGTGCTGCAGGTACAAAGAATTGGTCCCCCAATCCTGTACCACTTGCAACTGTCGCATGAAGGGTCTTCCTAAAATCATCTCATAGGCATGATTTTTGCTGAAGTCACATATGGCAAAGGTATGTTCAAACTCGACACCACAAGTGGTGAGAGTTATTCCTTCCAGCAATCCTAGGGGTCTCTCTATGTGACCATCGGCCATCTGCAATTTCATTCTTGTTGGCCTGAGTGCTGGCTTGCCCCAACGCTTCCATAAGGAGGTTGTGGCAATTGCAACTCCTGCACCTGAGTCCAAAATTGCCTTCGTGGTGTAGTCCTGGTAGGTGATGGGAAGATAGGTGTTCCCTTCTTCGCCTTCACACATATCCCCTATCTTATCCAAGGGAATTTCTGGCACTGTCCTATGGGATCCTACCCTGGAATAAGGTTTTGCAACTTCAGTTACTCGACTGGCTGCACATTTCCGCGCGTTTAGTCTATCCTCAGGCAGTTTTTCCAAAGTGAGATCGCAATGCACCTCGGTGTTCTTTACTACCTCCGTGTTCCTAGGTATGACTGAGTCGTCGTTCCTTACCATGACTGTGGGTGCTCTCATACATGTGGACTTTGCTTCCCATGGGCCTGTGAAGTAGGGTAGCTCTTGTATGGAATTCGAATCAAAGTCTAATCTCTCGTGAGACTGAACACTCTCATGCTCCCCGTAAATAGATGGGATGTCTTGAGGGAATTGGTCGTGTGCATCGTCCACAAGTTCAAAAGGAGGGGCGACCTCGCTTTCGTTATCCCATTTGTCTTCTTGAATCTCTCGTAGGAAGTCTGGTGCAAACCGATTCATAGAAGAAGAAGTGTCTGGCTCCGTAGAATTGGGCGCGTAAGCAACCTGTGAAGGAGGGCTGATTCTATTGTTGGCTCTCTCCTCGTTCTCGCAAATGACTGGAGCACAAGCTTCTTGGGGAGGATTACTTATTCTATTACTTTTCCGAACAGGCTCATACACTCCCTGAGAAGGAATGTAGGCAACCTGTGGAGGTACTTGAGCTTTCGAGGGAGGCTCATCTGCCTTTTGGGGGGGAAGATAAGCTTCTTGAGGAGGCCCACGGGCTTCCTGAAGAGGTTGGCTTATCCGTTCTCTTGCCCTTTCCTTCCTTTGAGGGGTAGGTTCCTTTTCTGGCTGTGCTATTAGCCTCTCTATTCTTTCTAAGGAGGGGAAGTTGTCCGGTTTAGGGGCATTGGCCACATACACTTCTGATTGGGAATGATTCCTGTTTTTGCTTGCTTTTTCTTGGTCTTGATTTTTTTCTTCCTTTTCAGATCTTGCAATTATCCTCTCTAACTTCTCTAGGAATCCATCCAAATGTAATTGCGTTTTGGCTGAGCCTGAGTAATTGAAAAAGCGACTGGCTTCAAACATAGTCTGAGCCAATGCGACCATTTTCGCGCATAGTTTGGTTCTTTCTATCTCTAGGTCAGCTCTAGGATAGCACTTGTCATGATCCGTGACGTTTGGCCCTTCTTGGATTCTGGCCTGATATGCCTTAAGCATCATGTCTATGTCTTCGGGAGTGGGATCAGCTAACACTGATCCTGTTTGGGGTGGTGGGTGGGTTGCGTGGGCTGTCTTAGAGGGTGAAGGGATGGAGGGTGATGGGGGTGGTAGCGGCGGGAATGTGTGAGAGTGCGGTTGAGACGTGATCTCTATGATTTTAGCCTTGGTTTCTCGTAAACTTTCCTCAAGTTCACTCATCTTCTTTGCCCATTGCCTTTTCATGCGTTCGCGGCTATCTTTCCAAGCTCTTGTTCTCTTTTTATTTTGGCTCTCAGCATCGCTAGCATCTAGGCTCTTTTCCTGGCCTACCCCTTGGTTTTGCTGCAATGTTTGAGCCCTAGTGACTACCTGTACTGGTGCAGTAGAAGTGACACTTCCTGAGGAGTCTACCACTAACCCAACAACGTTGATAGGGGTGATTTTTGGCATGCTATTGGGGTTCTTAGGGCAATCTCGTAAGAGATGCTCTTTTCCGCAGTCTTGGCAAAAGCCTTGGATAGTCACGGACTGGGTTTGTGTAGGCGGAGGTAAGGGACAATCACGAATGAGGTGATCACCTTGGCATCTGTAGCATGGACCTCTAGGGAAGGGTGGTCGTACTTGCCTAGGTTGAGGCCTGGGGTTGGGGTTTGCATACATGACGTTCGTGTAATCTGACTCCCAACTAGGTCCACTTGGTTCTTCACTATAGTAAGACTCACCATGCTCAGGAGACTGCATGTAGTAGGCCTGGGGGCTATCAACATGTGTAGAGTCAAAGCTATGGTCACTCGGGTCACTTTCAGAAAGCAAGGATGTTACAGGGACTATAGCTCTATTCAAGTTCTCTTCTGCAGCAGTATACTTTACCGGAATCACATTAGCTGGGGCTGGGGGTTGTTGTGCTAGCACAGGCTGAGGCCTTTGTTGGTTTTGATATTGAGGTTGGAAATTTTGTTGTGGCCTGCCATATGGTTGTGGAGGGTACTGGTTCTGGTATCTGCCTTGTTGGTAGTGCTGAGGGTAGGGTTGCCTAACAGCCTGCTTGTTGTATGGGCAATCTTGTGCGGTGTGGTTGGTGTATCTCCGTTCTATGGTGCAGTACTGGCTACTAGGGTTTACTTGGGGTTGAGCCATAATAGGGCAGACATTCGCCATGTGGTCACCACCGCATGTATAGCATCTTTTCACTGGGGCAAACCTTGGGATTTGTTTGCTAGTTACACCTAATTTCTGAGCTACTTTTTCGGCAAGTTCCTCAATTGATGTGGACTGCGTGGAAGAGTGGCTAGATACACTATCTAAATCTTTGTAAATTTTGGACAACTCTAGCTCTTCTCCTAGGTTATCTTCAATGTCAATGCACATACGTACACATTCTTCTATAGTCCTAGGGTCTTTCAGATACACATAGGATCTCAATTTTGGGCTCAGCAATCCGTCAAGAAATAAGGCTACTTGTTTAGCAGATGTGGGTAGCTCCGAAATAGGGCACCTTTCAAGATATTGTCTAAATCTTCTTCCTGCAAGTCTCACAGTCTCTTGAGGGGTTTGCTTGAAGCTGTGAATCAGTGAGGAGGTGTTGTGTCTTATGCCGCTCTTAGAGAACTCTACAATGAATGCCTCTAGGAGTTGATCTATGCTCCTGAACTGGCGTTCATCTAATGGCTGAAACCACGTAAGTGCTGTGTTCCTAAGGGTTAGACCGAAGGCATTGTATTGCGTGAACAGATCCTCCACTTGCTCCGCTCTCAAGACTTGCTTGAACTCTGCCACATGATCATAGGGATCTCCTGTGCCGTCAAAATAATTCTTCATGGACTTAACTAGCTGGGTGGGTCTCAAAGTTCTTGTGTGCTCTCTAGGTCTCGGCAGAGGGAATCCATCTACATTTCTTTGGTTCCTGTGGGCTCTATGCATCTCGGGTTCTACCCTATTCGTCTCGGTTCTCGTTCTTTCTCTGCCCACTGGGTTGGCAAAACTTACTTCTGGTCTGTCTTTACTTCTGTCTCTTTGCATACTATGAGCCTGGGATGTTCCAGCTCCAGGGTGACCATAGGATATATTTGATCTTGGCTGGGGGAAAATGAATTCGCCCTTCCAAGTGTAAGCATGCCTATCATTTTCTGTCACCACAAAGATCCTCTCCGAAGTGTGGTCTAAGTAGGTCACTCTACCTGGGCTATCTGGATCCTTAAACTCATAGATCATGATTGTTCCTATATCACTTGGGTGATCCGGTTTATATCTCCAGAAGGCTTCGTCAGTTTCTCGATTGAGAAGCAAATCTATGCACTTGTTATCTTGGGGGACCCACTCAGGCGAGATAATCCTAGTGAGAACTGATTTACCTCGAGGGGTTCTAGGTTCCACTCCCATGTTTCCTTGTTCCAAGTCACCTAAGTCCGCTTCTGAAATTACATTTCCAAATTCATCTGCCCTATCTGGATGACTGGTGACTACGTATATGGTTCCTTCCTTGTCCAGGTATGCACCGTTTTCAAACTTGACAGCTGGGTGCTCTAGTCCTATGGATTGGTCAGGGTTTTTAATCTGGACCACAGATCTTCCTAGGCCGTCCTCATAGATGCTAGCACCTAATCGGTTGGTCCTAAGGTATTCCAACTGTGTTTTGTAAGGGCCTTCTACCCTGTACAAGTAAGGCACACCTGAACTTCCCGTAGGCCTGTCCATGCCTTGAGACATCTCTAACTCACTGGTATCAGAGCTAGGGTAATGAGAGTGGCGACTCAACTGCTGGGCCCAGGACCTAGCAGTGTGATTGACACTAGCCTCTGAAGACCTAAGGCTTTGTCTCTCTCTTACTAGGTGTCGTCCTGATCTAAGGTTCATATGCCTAACTGATTAGCCCAATTCTTTGCCCAGAGTACAACCTCGTTGCCGATCAATTGGTACCAGTCACTTGATTCTTTTTAGTTATTCCTCGTGTTTCAAGTCTTGTCTGCTATTACGTCGTCAGGAATACTTGAATGTTCTTCTTACTTTCAGGTTGATCGTTCCACGTTAGGTTCTTTCCTTTATGTTGTCGACAGTACAGAGATTAAGTTTTTAGCTTGAACTTGAGTTTTTAGGTAGTCTTCAACTTGATAGTGGCCTATCGTCGCCCTGACTTACTCCTACTTCTAATCGTTCTTAGCCTAAGCTAGGAATTGACGAAGAGGAGTTGAGAATATTCCGACCTTTGTTGCCGAACCTTGCTCTTTAGTGCTCGAGAAGTTGATTCTCAAGCGTGCGCAACACCCTTGCTTGGATGCTCTCAATTGTTTCTCAATAGGCCTGCATAAATCCCAAGATTAGCTCCAAGTAGACCTTTCAATTGATAGACAATTCATTTCAGACACTTTTTTAATGACCCTTGTTCCCCCTTTTGTATTGCTAAAAATTTCCAATAGAGCTCCCTTGGTGTTTCTACCCCTCTGTGTGTCAACTTCCAAATGTCCTATCTGAAAATCAAGGCGATATTCTTATAAAAAACAGTTGAGGGCGTGTAGTATATGTCCCGAGCTTTCTGACAAGCCCTAGAGCTCAGAAAATGGGTTTCGTATGAAAAAGTTATGACCGTTCAGGGTTTAGGGGGTTAACTAGACAAACAGATCCTTTCAGGGGTTTTAATGCATTTTCTAAGGCCTTTGTAAGTATATGAGTACTTGTGAGTGCAAATATGCCCAAAATTTAGCCTAAATTTCCAAAAATTCACACCTTAATTTTTTGCCGAAAATGCCTGTCTATCGCGATAGACGGTGTTTGTCGCGATAGACACAATCTATCGTGGGGGCTGTCTGTCGCGATAGACAGTGTCTGTCGCGATAGACAGTGTCTATCGTGGATTTCTGTCTGTCGTGATAGACGGTGTCTGTCGCGATAGACGATATCTATCGTGAAATTTTGTCTGTCGCGATAGACGGTGTCTGTCGCGATAGACGGTATCTGTCGCGGATTTCTGTCTATCGCGATAGACGGTATCTATCGTGGATTTCTGTCTGTCGCGATAGACGGTGTCTGTCGCGATAGACGGTGTCTATCGTGGATTTCTGTCTGTCGCGATAGACGGTGTCTGTCGCGATAGACGGTGTCTGTCGCGGATTTCTGTCTGTCGCGATAGACGGTGTCTGTCGCGATAGACGGTGTCTGTCGCGGATTTCTGTCTGTCGCGATAGACGGTGTCTGTCGCGATAGACGGTTTCTATCGTGGATTTCTGTCTGTCGCGATAGACGGTGTCTGTCGCGATAGACGGTGTCTATCGTGGATTTCTGTCTGTCGCGATAGACGGTGTCTGTCGCGATAGACGGTGTCTATCGTGGATTTCTGTCTGTCGCGATAGACGGTGTCTGTCGCGATAGACAGAAAAAACGCAAATTTTTGAAAAACTTCTAGTGATCTAGAATGCCCTCAAGGTGTAGGTTACAGTGCTACTCATGCATTCAGAAATTGTTAAGATTTTCTGTCTGTCGCGATAGACAGAGATCGTCGTCTCGGGAACTGTGCAGAGCCTGTCGTACCTGCGCACACTGCTGGGGATGATGGTACAGCAAAAAACCTGCAAAATAGCTCAAGAAACATGCAAAAACAGCGCATGCAAATTCGCTCTCTCGCTCTCTCTCACAAGTGAAATGAGGGAAATGAGGTGGAGATGGGGAGATAGTCAAAACTGAAATTTTCGCGATGATGGAGATGGGCGTGGGAGATGGTGATGATGATGATGAAGATGGTGAAGAAAGTAAAAGAAAACCGATGAGAGTGAAGAAAATACCTACAACTCCAACGCGTCAGCTCTACGTCTTACCATCACACGCTCGTCCTCAAAGCTCGATCCCCGGCAACGGCGCCAAAATTTGGTGTAGCTCAATGATGAGTAGCACCTCCTTTAATGTCAATCCGGGAAGACGTGAGGATGGTATGAAGACCTCGAGCAAGTGGAAGCACAAGTGCGTGAGTGAGAAGCACACCAACATGCACACACATACACACACACGCGCACACACAGTAAGACAAAGAGTGAGGAGCAATGGAGTTCTTTAGATTACTTTCACAAGCTCTTACAAGTTCGTTTCAATTACAATCTAACCTCAAAAATGAGCTCTCTAGCTCCTTTTATAGTTTTTGACTAGCTTTTGGCCCTGTCCAGACCTAGTGTCCGGCCTAGTTAAAAATTAGGTTCCAGGGCTTATTTGGGGGCTCAAACGAGATCTAAAAATTATGAAAATTGGTACGCAACTACTTCTAAGGCTCCTCAAGCTCAAGGACTCCTTGGCTTGCACAAAATGGAGCTACAAAAAGGTGAAATGATATTTACAATGATTGTTAGTGATAAAAATCACTGTTGTTGTAGGGATTTCTTCTAGTGATCTGCCATACATATCTTCGAGCTCCCTACTTGCTCTTCCTCCCTGCATGTCCATCTCTTGATTTGCATTAATGTCTTGAAAAAATATTGGCCTACTTGCCAGATCTTCTTTGACTGCCTTGTTTGCTTGTGCTGTCCCTTCGCTCTGACTCCCTTCTTTGACTTTCACGTCTTGTAAGTCCTGGTGTGCCAAGGCTACTGCTAACACACATGAACACTGAAATATCATAACCCTCCTCATCACAATGAGGTGTCCATTGTTCTTCATTGACTGCAATGTCCATGGTAGCTAAGATTTCTGCCCAACCATGAGGATCAAATTCCTCATCTGGAAATATCATTGGTGTATAGGCTGGGTCTTTTATTGGTCTATCTCCTGGGGGAGTTCCTTCTTCTCTCGCTTTTAGGCGCTTTTCCTCTTCCTCTGTGACCTTGCACATCCACAAGTGAGTATCTTCATGCAGCCATGATGGATCAGGTGAACTTCCAGAATGCACGGAGATAGAATCTTCTTTCGCTTTGTGGATAGAATTCCACTGTAGGGGTGGTACATCTCTAAAGGTGTAATCCTTCAAATTGACCTTGGTAGTGACCCCTAAGTGCTGTAAGTACAAGGAGTTGGTTCCCCAATCCTGTACTATTTGCAATTGTCGTAGGAAGGGTCTTCCTAGGATCATCTCATAGACATTATTTTTCTCAAAGTCACATATAGCAAATGTGTGTTCAAACTCTACACCACAAGTGGTTAGAGTTATCCCTTCGAGGAATCCTAGAGGTCTTTCAAAATGACCATCTGCCATTTGAAGCTTCATTCTAGTTGGTCTTAATGTAGGTTTGCCCCATCGCTTCCACAAAGAAGTGGTCGCAATAGCAACACCAGCACCTGAATCTATGATTGCTTTGGTTGTGTAACCTTGATAGGTGATCGGAAGATAAGGATTACCTTCTTCACCTTCATTCATGTCTCCTATCTTTTCTAGAGGTATCTCTGGAACTTTTTGCTTAGAGCTTGCTTTGGGCATAGTGGACTCAAATTCTGGAACTTGATCCTTCACATGATTCCATAGCTCAGGTTTTGCTTTGAGCAGCTCTTCTACCGTGAGATGGCACTGAACCTTGGTGTTCTTCACAACATCAGTGTTTCTTGGAACCACTGAGTCTTCATTTCTTACCAATATTGTGGGAGCTCTGATCTGAAGAGATTCAGATTCCCATGGGCCTGTGAATTGAGGAAACTCTTGTAAAGAATAAGATTCAAAATCTAATCTTCCATCTTCTTGTTGCTCTACTTGGTCTCCATAAATAGACGGAATGTCTTGGGGAAATTGGTCATGAAGATCATCAATCTCAGGAATAGGAGGGGAATTACCCTTCTCCTCGGCCCATTTCTCTTCTTGTATTTCCCGCAAGAATTCTTGAGAGTACTGTTGAATTGAAGGAGGTATTCCAGCATCCGTGGAATTAGGAACATAAGCTCCCATTGGTGGTGAGCTTCCTCTTTCAATAACTGGTTGAGCCTGTGGAGGTAAAGAAACTTGTGCTTTGTTTACCAACTGCTCTAATCTTTCTAGTAAGCCTTGGAAATGCAAATCTGATTTGACAGAGTTTGTCTGATTGAACTTTCGACTAGTCTCAAGTATAGCTTGAGCTTGTTCTACCATTTTCATGCACATTTTCATCCGTTCAATCTCTAAATCCGCTGTCGGGAAGATTTGCATCTTCCAGTTGATGACCAGAGAAAATGAAAACAAATTAATTGGTGAATTCTAAACCTCTTTTTCACTGTTGAACAATTGTTCTGGATTGAATTAACTATTTGCAGGTACAAGAAATGATGAAGAATATGTGTTCATATTAGGGTTACCCTAATTACTCATTTAATGAGTGTTTTAAATTGATACATATAAGACATATAAGTATATACCCCTAGGGTTTCATAAGTTTATATAAGTTAAGTTAGTAAGATTAATCCAAAGGATCTTAAATGATTTCATTGAGTCAATGTTAAGGGTTTAGATGATTTATCATGGGTTAGAGATAGGGTTTAGAAGGGTTTTAAAGGGTTTTCATGAGTTTCTGATGGGTTTAAGTAGGTTTTCTAGGGTTTTAGAATGTTTTAAGGGTTAAAATAATTAATATTTAAGGAAATTAATCTATAACTAAACATTGGTTCAATAACAAAAATTAAAATATGGTTTAATTAATTATTTAATCATGTATGTGCATTTCATACTAAGGTTCTAATTAATTAAAATCTTAACCTAAGATTGAATTAAATGATTTATTTAAATAAGAAATATAGGTTAATTAAATTAAAATGATTAATTAAAAGGATAAATATCTAGTGGTCTATATGGATGCTAGAAAAAAGAATGGTATGTGAGTAATGTGGAATTAAAGTGAATTAAGGAATGGTCTG
>CM035423.1:62183971-62186471 GCA_020310875.1 Ceratopteris richardii
CAATTGGGGCCTAGGATTTGGATTCGTATACATGACATTGGAGTATTCTGGTTCCCAATTTCGCTCCATAAGTGGTGCCTCATATTGATATGGAGAAATCTCACTTTGCTCTCATGACTCCATGTAATAAGCATGTGGACTACCTTCATGGGAATAGTCTGAATTATGAGCATGAAAGTCATTTTTTGAGACCAAAGGGGTTAGTGGCACCAATGCTGTATTAGGGTTCTCTTCTGCCATTGTATACTTAACTGGGATCACATTGGCAGGAGTTGGTGGTTGGTTTCCCAGGACTCGCTGTGGCCTATATGGTGCCTGATATTGCTGCTGGTATTGAGGTTGATATTGTTGTGGCCTATAATATGGCTGTTGGTACTGATTCTGATACCTACCCTGCTGGTAAGGTTGCTGATAATTTTGTCTGACAGCCTGCCTATTGTATGGACAGTCTTGAGCCGTATGATTTGTGTGTTTTCTCTCAATGGTGCAATACTGAGCATTAGGGTTCCCTTGGGGTTGAGTCGTCAACGGGCAAACATTAGCCATGTGATCTCCTCCGCATGTATAACATCGCTTCAATGAAGTGACCCTTGGAATTTGTCTATTTTGAACTCCTAGCTTTTTGGCCACTTGCTCAACTATCTCATCTATCTCAGTGGAGGTTCTAGAGGTATGACTTGTAGAACTATCAGAGTCCTTATAGAGTTTGGATAGTCCTAACTCCTCACCCAAGTTGTCTTCTATGTCAATGCATATCCGTACACACTCTTCTATGGATCTAGGCTCTTTCAAGTATACATATGACCTTAATTTTGTGCTCAATAGGCCATCTAGAAACAAGGCCACTTGTTTGGCTGCTGTGGGTAATTCTGGCACAGGACATCTTTCCAAGTACTGTCTAAATCTTCTTCCTACAAGTCGCACTGTTTCTTGGGGTGTCTGCTTGAAGTTGTGGATCAAGGATGATGTGTTATGTCTGATACCACTCTTGGAAAATTCTACAATGAATTCTTCTAGAAGCTGACCTATCTCTCTATATTTGCGACTGTTTAGAGGTTGAAACCAAGCTAAGGCAGTACCCTTAAGAGTCAAACCAAATGCCTCGAACTGGGTGAATAATTCTTCAACCTGTTCAGCTCTTAGCACTTGTTTGAACTCGGCCACATGATCATAAGGATCTCCAGATCCATCAAAGTAGTTCTTCATTGTCTTAACCACTTGAGAGGGTCTAAGGGTTCTTGAGTGCTCTCGTGGTCTAGGCAATGGGAAATCATGATCATCTCTTTGATGCCTATGAACTCTATGTCTCTCCCTTTCAGGTCTTTCCGTTCCATATCCTGATCTGTCTCTGTCCATAGTGTTTGCAAAGCTTACCTCCGGTCTCTCTCTAGTTCTTTCTCTCTGGGTTTCATGAGCCTTGAATGATCCGGCTCCTTGGAGGCCCTTGGAAACATTAGATCTTGGTGGAGGGAAAATTGACTCACCTTGCCAAGTGTATGCATGTCTATCATGATCTGGTACCAAGAATAATTTCTCAGATGTGTGATCTAGATATACAACTTTCCCTGGTGTCTCTGGATCCTTGAATTCATAGATGGTGACTACTGGGTTGGGATGATCTGGCCTAAATCTCCAAAAGGCTTGCTCCGTTTCTCTATTCAGGAATAATTCTATGCTTTTGTTATCTTGAGGAATCCATTCTGGAGTGAGCACTCTAGGGGTCTTGGGTTCTCGTCCTAGGTCTCCTTGCTCTAGGTCTCCTATCTCGTTCTCAGGAATGATGTTTCCACACTCATCTGTCCTATCTGGTAGGCTGGTAACCACATACATGGTTCCTTCCTTATCAATGTAAGCACCCTCTTAGAACTTGACTACTGGGTGTTCAAGTCCAAAGGGTTGGTCAAGATTTTTGAGTTGAACCACTGATCGTCTTAGAACATCCTCATAGATGCGAGCACCTAATTGGTTGGTCCTGATATACTCCAATTGGGTCTTATAGGGACCTTCTAGGGTCTGTAAATATGCAGTACCTGAGCTACGTGTGGGTCTTTCCATGCCAAAAGACATTTCTGAGTCACTTGTCTCTGAACTTAGTGTGTAAGGATAAGCACTAAGCTGTTGAGCCCAAGACTTGGCTGTATGGTTGACACTAGCCTCAGATGACCTAATGCTTTGTCTATCCTTGCCTAAGTGTCTGCCAGATCTCAGGTTCATAAGCCTTGGCTTCTAGTCTCAGAGTTCTCTTATATTGCTCAAAATCCTTTGGAACACCCTGGTTTTCTAGTTTCCCTGAGGGTCAACTTCAAAATACCCTATCTAATAATCCCCACGGGCTTTCCAACAAAACCAAAATCACAACAAACGGATTTCGTATGAGAAAGTTATGCTAGTTCAGGGTTCTGGGGTTTAAAACAGGGAAACAGGATCTCTCTGGGAACTCAGGACAGGCGATACGATACCATATTTTCACGATACGATACCTTAGTTTTAGATGATACCA
>CM035423.1:62204289-62206789 GCA_020310875.1 Ceratopteris richardii
TGTTGATGGTAGTTCTTTCACTTTATCAGATGCTTTATTTGTGCCCGAGATCAAGAAGAACCTGTTATCAGTTTCTACATTAGCCAAGATTGGCTTGGTTGTGAAATTTGTTGATGACCTGATATCAGTTTCTGCATTAGCCAAGATTGGCTTGGTTGTGAAATTTAATGATTATAGATGTACAGTTCATGATCTGTCCAATGGCGATGTGATTATTGTTTCTGGCATTTTATGTCGTGGGCTATATAAGCTTATAGACTATGAAAGATCTGTAAATGATTTAGCATGTGCAATAAATGATTCTCAGGCTATGTCAGATGCAAGCTTTGGCATGCACGCTTTGGTCATCTGAATTTTGCTAGTTTGCTACGCCTGCAGAAATCTGAAATGGTATCCTCTTTGCCCAAACTTGAGGCACTTGGAAAACATGTTTGTGAAGGCTATATTTTGGGCAAAATGCAACGCTCGTCCTTTCCAAAAGATGGTTTGGTTCGGGCTACTCAAAAATTGCAGCTTGTACATAGTGATGTCTATGGTCCTATGCAGACACCTTCTTTTGGGAATTATATTTACTTCGTGACTTTCATCGATGATTTTTCCACGCATGCATGGGTATATCCATTGAAGGCAAAGTTCGAAGTGTTCATGTGCTTCAAACAGTTTTTGGTTTTGGCTGAAAATCTGTCAGCATGTAAAATGGGCACCCTCCGTTCAGATCGAGGGGGGGAATATATGTCTTCTGATTTTAATGCATTTCTGGCTGAACGTAGGATAAAACACCAATGTACAGTGCCGTATACACCTCAACAGAATGGAGTTGCTGAACGACAGAACAGGTCACTCATGGAGATGGCGAGGTGTATGGTAAAAAATCAGGCTTTACCACATAGTTTCTGGCTTGAGGCTATCATGTGTGCAGCATATGTACTGAATAGGTGTCCCACTAAAGCGCTGCAGTCTATCACTCCATATGAGGCTTGGCATGATCGCAAGCCATCTGTTGCTCATCTGCGTGTTTTTGGTTGTTTGGCACATGCATTAGTGCCTGAACAACATCGCAGAAAATTGGATGATAAAGCAATAAAATGTATTTTTGTTGGGTACAGTTCTGAAAGTAAAGGCTATCGTCTGTATCATCCACAGACTAAACGCATTCTGGTTGGCCGTTATGTTTTTGCGGAAGATGCTATTCAGCCATTGCTTTCATGTACTAAGGAGACATCTGTTAGCTCCAAAGACATGTATGATACTTTGCTACCTCTTTTTACAGCTGGACAGTCTAGTGCTGGTCCCAATGAGGCAACTTCTCAGCCTTTGCAGGTTTCATGTGATGATGCAGTTAATTCCATTTCTGATGCAGATGTACATGATGCACTTATTGATGAGAGAGCTCATATTGAGTAGGCAAGAACTATGCCAAAATGGCTGGTGCACACCTTACGTGACAGTAAATTAGATGCACCTCTATCATATCGTACTCGATCAGGCTCTCATATTGCCTCTTTTGCATCAAATTGCTATGCTATGGCTCCATCTAGTCTCTGTGATGAGAATGAGCCTGTTTCATTTGATGAAGCACAAAATTCAGAAAATTGGATGGCTGCTATGCAATCTGAATATGATGCAATAATGAAGAATGGTACTTGATGTGACTTTCCTCCTGGCAAGAAGGCCATTGGCACTAAGTGGGTATACAAGCTCAAGCGTAAACCTGATTGTACAGTTGACAAGTATAAGGCTAGGCATGTTGCAAAGAGTTATGCGCAGGAAAGAGGCATTGATTTTGATGAGACCTTTGCACCTACATGCCGTATGACTACTATTCGGAGCATTTGTGCACTTGCAGCCCATCATGGTTGGAATGCACATCAGTTGGACATTAAAACAGCATTTGTGAATGGTGACTTGCATGAAGAAGTGTATGTTTTTCAGCCACGTGGCTTTGTGCAGAAAGGGCATGAAAACCAGGTATGAACGTTAAAGAAAGTATTATATGGTTTAAAGCAAGCACCACGTGCTTGGTATGAGAAGATACATGCCTATCTGATTGCACATGGTTATGAGAACAATCCAATTGAGAGCACCTTATATGTTAAGCGTGCTAATGATGTGCTTCTGATCATTGTTGTGTATGTTGAGGACATGCTGCTCACTTGTCCTATTGAGAAGCATATTTCTAAATTTAGGGCTGATTTGCATGCCTCATTTGAGATGTCTGATTTGGGGCATTTGCATCACTATTTGGGCGTTCAGTTTATGCAAGTTGATGGTGGAATGGCTTTGTGTCAAACGAAATATATTGACACATTATTGCAGCATTTTGGCCTTGAAGATTGTAAGCCTATTGCCACTCCTATGGAGACAGGTTTACAATTGAGTCTTCATGATGCTGGAGATGCATTTGATGTTGTTCTCTATCAAAAGGCTGTTGGATGCTTGATTTACTTATGCATTACTTGGCCAGATATTCAGTTTGTTGTCTCACATATGAGAAGGTTTA
>CM035423.1:62219289-62236789 GCA_020310875.1 Ceratopteris richardii
TATCTAATTCCGGGAACGCTAAACCTGAGCCTCGTAATCAGAGATTAGAGTTCCGAACAAGAGTGGCTTGCAAAGTTGTGGCGTTTCTAAACGTGACATCCCCATATAAACACGCAGATCAATTAATAAGGTTCAGAAAGAGAATCTAATCATAAATACCTGTCTTTTGGGAGCTTCCAATCAACCAGAGAAACATGAACTGCACGGAAATGACGAATAAGAAGATTGATATGGACTCCGAGGCCATAGCTGCAAGCTCAGAAGCCGAGCTTTCCGTAGTTCCAATGGAAGGTGATACGCGGTCTGGGAGAAGACATTCGAGATGAGTGTTCGTCGTTGATCAGCCTGAGCCTACCAGGAATAGGATAGGCGGTTCGGAGATCAGTCCTCGTTCACTCGGAGTCTCGGACTATTCGTCAGACTTTCAGCGCGTGGAATTCAAGGCAGATTTCGTCACTCTCGACATCAGTCATTGACAAAATTTTGTCACCATTGTTTCCATATATGCCCCTTACGTAGTTCAAAAATAGAGAAGTTTAAAGCCATATCCTCTTTTGTGGGGAAATTGTGTTTTAAAGGACGTAAGTCTTGTTATTGGTTCTACGAAGGACTTTTCCAATCACATATTCGAAAATCATGCCTTGACTAGCTCATCCCTTTGCATGACCATGACATACCAAGCTGGATACCTTTGGTCAAAATATAAACCGCATATATACATGTCTAGAATACAATATAAAGATAGCATTATCAAGATTTTAACATCTATGTGAGATCTCCTCAAAACATGTATACTTTTAATAAAATATATATGTGTGTGTACCGGAATATTTTATTCAATAAGCTCCAATAGATTCTTAAAAGCTGTTTATCTTAGCAAGATAAGAGAGAGTACACTTGAATTTAATGAGACTCACATAAATATCAATGCAAGAGCTCATATTGCTCACACAAGGAAAAATATTCTTTTGCGTAGTCTCTTATTCTATTCTAGAAAAGATAATGAATTATGCATCATAATTAAAAATTAAAGTGGAAGGAAACACTTTCATAAAGTTCAAGTTATGTCAACAATTCATATGTAAAGCCTATTTCGTACCTTCATGGGAAGGAATATACGGTCAAAAAAATAGTTAAAACTTTGTGGTTTCTAAATAATAATAATAACTTTACGAGAAATCGGACATGTCAAAAAGCACTAAAAAGAAACGTGTATGTGTTTCTTTGGGATCTCCTCCTCTTTGCGATTGCTCTATCCATGCTCACAAGAAGATATTTTCAAGAAATAGATAAAAGAAAAGAGACAAAGCCCTTCAAAGCACACAAATGCACAAATAGGTATGGTGAGTTAGTATCTTTTCAAATTGTACGAAGCTATTTTTTTTTTCTTTTTCCTCTTCTTATAAAATAAATGTACAAAAATAACTTCATACAATTTGAAAAGATACTCCAACATATAAGGAGGAATAGAGGAAAGAGCCTTATCGACAATGAATGAGTGTTAACACAAAGTAGCTGTTGGACTTATAAAACATAAGTATACACGAAAAGATCAAAGGAGGTAAGTGTTAAAGACCCATTAGCATAAGGCATAACGAACATTTAGTGGTACTATATCAACTTTAAATGGTCAATTTGAGTATGTTTCATTGGGTGTGTGTAGAAGTGCGAGAGACACACGACAAGCACACACA
The DNA here is from genome assembly GCA_020310875.1 of Ceratopteris richardii. NCBI lineage: Eukaryota > Viridiplantae > Streptophyta > Polypodiopsida > Polypodiales > Pteridaceae > Ceratopteris > Ceratopteris richardii. The sequence goes on from CM035423.1 coordinate 62,220,984, forward strand.
AGGCGCATAAACGTAGCAAGACACATGGAGAAGATGGCTTGCTAGAATAGCTCTTTCTATTGATTAAGAACTTAATTGAAGTAATAGTTGAATAATATCCTTAAGTACAAAGTACCATCACATATGAGTGAATCATGTATGTGGTAACATGGGAAAAAAACCTCTAGCCAGGATTAGAGTAAAAAATGCCCATGTATAGGGAAAAAGGTTCACATCAAAGTATTCGAGGAACACATAAGTGTAACAAGCCCCCTTGGAACGAATGATGTGAACACATATAGGGAGTGACAGATCACACTACAAGAAATAGGGGGGCGTAGCAATGCCCCCAAATTGAAAAAGAAATGACCACCGTTGCTTATGCGATGCTAGCATCGCATAAGCGACGATGTCGTTGTTGGATTTCTTTTTAACAGGAATTCGTCACATAAGCGATGCCTGCGTCGCTTATGCGATGCTAAATGTGTGCGTCACAAATAGTGTCGCTAACTAGCGATGTTATTTGCAACGTTGGCAAACTGGATAGTGTCGCACATGCGACGTCCTGTGTTCCAGAGCGTCACATAAGCGACACTCTGGAATGTTAAAAAAAAAAATATGATTTCTCCCGACATATTTGTGTCGGGATTTGAACACGAGAGCAAGAGAACGAGAGAGAGAGAGAGAGAGAGAGAGAGAGACATGCATCGTTGAAGCCAGGTATGCACACACACACACTTACACACACATACATATGCATACACACACATATACACACATAGACACACACACACACACATACACATAGACACACACACACATACACACACATATGCACACATACACACATAATGTTTCATACACACACATATACATGCATACACACACATATACATGCACACACACATATGCATACATAATGCACATGCACACATACACATACATAATGCATACACATGCACACACATATACACATACACATACACACACATACACACACACACATACACACATACACACACATATATGCATACGCACACACATAGAGAGACATGCACACACATACACATACATGCATACATATGCATACATAATGCATATGCATATGCATACATACATACATACTTACATGCATACACACACATATGCATACATAATGCACATGCGTACATACACATACATAATGCATATGCATACATAATGCACATGCATACATACACATACATAATGCATACACACACATATGCATACATAATGCATACACACACGTACACACACATATGCATACATACATGCATACACATACACACATAGACACATACACACACATAGACACATACACACAGATACACACTTATAGACACACACACACACATACATAGACCCGCACACACATACACACACATATACACACACACATACACACATAAACACAAACACACACATATATGCATACATACACACATAGAGAGACATACACACACATACACATACATGCATACATATGCATACATAATGCATATGCATATGCATACATACATACTTACATGCATACATAATGCACATGCATACATACACATACATAATGCATACACACACATATGCATACATAATACATACACACACATACACACACATATGCATACATACATGCATACACATACACACATAGACACATACACACACATACACACATACACACACATAAACACATACACACTCATAGACGCGTAGCAACACATACACATAGACACACACACATACACACACACATATACACACACACATACACACATAATGATGCATACACACACATACACATGCATATACATGCATATGCCTACATACATGCATATACATACACACATACACACACATAGACACATACACACACATAAACACATACACACTCATAGATACACACACATACACATAGACACACACACACATACACACACATATACACACACATATACACACACACATACACACATAATGATGCATACACACACATACACATGCATACACACATACAGACACATATACACACACAAATACACACATACACACACATATATGCATACACACACATATAAAGAGACATACACACACATACACATACATGCATACATATGCATACATAATGCATATGCATATGCATACATATATACTTACATGCATACATAATGCACATGCATACATAATGCACATGCATACATACACATACATAATGCATACACACACATATGCATACATAATGCATACACACACATACACACATATGCATACATACATGCATACACATACACACATAGACACATACACACACATAGACACATACACACACATAGACATGTACACACACATAAACACATACACACTCATAGATGTGTGGCGACACATACACATAGACACACACACATACACACACACATACACACATACACACATAATGATGCATACACACACATACACATGCATACACACACATATGCATACATACATGCATACACATACACACATAGACACATACACACACATAGACACATACACACATAAACACACTCATAGACACACACACATACACATAGACACACACACACATACACACACATATACACACACATATACACACACACATACACACATAGACACATACACACATAATGATGCATACATACACATACACATGCATACACACATACAGACACATATACACACACACATATATGCATACACACACACATAGAGAGACATACACACACATACACATACATGCATACATAATGCATATGAATATGCATACATACATACTTACATGCATACATACACATACATAATGCATACACACACATGCATACATAATGCATACACACACATATGCATACATACATGCATACACATACACACATAGACACATACACACACATGGACGCATACACACATAAACACATACACACTCATAGACGCACACACATACACACACATATACACACACACATACACACATAGACACATACACACATAATGATGCATAATCACACATACACATGCATACACACATACATACACGCACACACACACACATACACACATACACACACATATATGCATACACACACATAGAGAGACACACACACACATACACATACATGCATACATATACATACATAATGCATATATGCATATGCATACATACATACTTACATGCATACACACACATATGCATACATAATGCACATGCATACATACACATACTTAATGCATACACACATATGCATACATAATGCATACACACACATATGCATACATAATGCACATGCATATGCAGACATACATGCATACACATACACACATACACACACATACACACACATAAACACATACACACACATAAACACATACACACTCATAGACGCACACGCATACACACATACATACACACACATACACACATACTTAATGCATACACACATATGCATACATAATGCATATGTAATGCATATGTAATGCATACACACACATACACACACATATGCATACATAATGCACATGCATATGCATACATACATGCATACACATACACACAGACACATACACAAACATAGACACATACACACGCATAAACACATGCACAATCATAGACGCACATACATACACATAGACACACACACACATACACACACAAATATACACACATAGACACATACACACATAATGATGCATACACACATAGACACACACACGCACATACATACACACACACATGCATACATACACATACTGAATGCATACACACATACATATGTACACGTATATATATTGATTTCTAACTTATTTTGACTTATACGTTAGGTATTATGGATCCTAGTAGAGAGAGAAAGGCGAAACTCACTCTCATGAAAAGTCTTATGAGAGCAAGAGTTCCGTGTGATACTCTAGGGGCCATCATGCATGATTACTCCGAGATGTCTGATGATGAGCTGGACTATACGATCTAGATGCTTACCCAACGATCAGAGGAGGGCTCTTCTGCGGCTCCACATGTAGGAAGACAGCTATCTTCTCATAGGTATGTTTTTTTTCATAAACTTTTATAATGATATTATAACACATATTTTTATTTATTTTTATCTATCTATTTTCAGGACACCTGCACCACCTCCAGATCATGATAGCAGAGCAGAGTTGCCTATGAGGACATGCATAGGCACCTTAGGACTAGAGTGCGATATAGAGCCAGAGGGGAACATTGTGTACATAGGGAATGGATTGGAGTTCAAGAGAAGAATGCGGGCATTATGCGACTCTTACCTATGCCTTGTCCACTTACCGTGGAAGTAATTATAAATTTTACATATAAATTGAAATAAATATCTTATGTTTTATTTACATTATTTTTGTTATTTTTGTAGTGAGCATGATGAGAGGGATAAAAAATACGTACTTAGTTTACTAGAGATAGAGTTTGGGACAGGATGGTCGCATAAGTGGTGTCTAAAAGAGATGTGGACACTTATGGCTCATCGTCGCGATAATGCACGGTATGCACTGCTTTTATGTATATATGTGTGGATATGTGTATGTGTGTTTATGTATGTATGTATGTATGTATATGAGAGAGAGAGAGAGAAAAGAGTGAGACTAGAGGTACAAATACACGCATACACACATATACATCATACATGCACATTTACACACATATACACATACATGCACATTTATACATACACACACATACATGCACATTTTTACACACACATACACATGCATGCAGTTACACACATATAATGAATACACATAGACACATACACATACTCACATACACATACTCACATACACATACTCACATACACGTACACATACATACACATACACATGCATAATCATATGTACACACACATAGACCCATATAATCATATTTACATGCATATATACATATACACATGCATATATATACACACTCACAACACATGCATATGCACATATAGATACACATACATACACAACACATGCATACACATAAATAAATAAACTAATTAAATAAATCCTATTTCAAAAATCCTAAATTGAAAACACTAATTTCAATATTAGGGTTTTAAAACCCCTAATTTAAAAACTCTAATTCAACCTTTTAGCCACATCTTTGAAGTATATATACACATTGCATCTATTCCTCCGACGTCCTACTAGAGAGATGTCTCTCCTCCCAACCTTATGCCTCTATATATAGCTACTCAATCAACGAGGATCATAATATATATAAAGATATATTCACATCATGTAGATATACATACATAAATATAAAATGTAGTAGATATATTATGCATCACACATACATGCCTAAATGCACACATAAATATATATATACATGCATACATAATTTACATGTACACATTTACACATAGACACATATACATATATACATGTACACATCACATATACATGCCTACATGCACATATAAACATATATAAATGCATACATATTTACATGTACATATTTACACATAGACACATATACATATATACATGTACACAATTATAAACACTTGCATATATTACATGAATACATGAATATTTTACATAAATGCATATGCATATATACACATATGCATACTAACACATGTATACATATACTAACACATGTATACATATATCATACACGTGCAAACACACACACACACACACATATATATATATATATATATATATATATATATATATATATATATATATATATATATATATATATATATATATATATATATATATATATATATATATATATATATATATATATATATATATATATACATGAAATACATATATATGCATACTAACATATGTATACATATAATACACATGAATACACACACATATGCATACATACATGATAAAAATTTGCTCCTCGAAGATAAAGCTATATATAAAATAATTAGGCATACCCCCGAGCTTCATGTTCTAACTTAAAAGAATATGATTTCATCTCTCTAGTAGGATTCATCGTTATTCAAGTTAATAAAAAAATATATTATCTGATATCCATTCAAAAGCTTCAAGTTATTGATCGATAACTAGACTAGAATTACTATCTAATTTGCTCATATGTTCTCATTATTGCCATCATTTTGGTAAGACATCAATATAGTCTCATATTCATTATCCTTATTGATTTCATTTATTTCTTCCATTGCTAAATCTATGTTCTCATGAATCACATAATCTATTGATGGATTAATATCTATTTCTCGTAATTCCTCTTTCTCATCAGTAGAATCAGCATGTAGAGAATTATCCTCTTCATCAAAAAGATTAGTATCATTATCACGTATAATGATTCTAATTTCTCTTTCAGATGTTGATGTATCAGTATCTGATGTTGAATCATCAAGAGGACTTTCTTTGATCTCTCTAACAATAAACTGTTCAAACAATGACCTACCTCTAGGTTGCACATGAATGACTTGCCACCAAGGATGAGCATTTGGGTTTTTATAAAAAAATGCTTGTTCAATATGCCTAGGAAGAATATATGGTTCTTCAGTAGATCGCATTACCTTGGAAGAATCAATTGCCCAAAACCCAGATAATTCCTACCTTTATACTCGGCTCGAAACCAGTCAACCTTCAAAATGACCTATCAAAATATATAACAACAAAAACCCATTATTAGGTGCTTAAAAAAATAACTAACTCTATCATAAAAAATATAAACTTTTTTCTACCTGTTTGAATGTACGAAATGAAATTTTGTAGATACCAACAATAGTTCCTATGTAACCAAGTTTGCCATCTATAAGGTTCATGTCTTTTGAGCCAGCACATGATAGTTGCTTGAAAGAAGCAACAATACTAGAATCCTCTGTTTTACATAAAGAATTAATGGCTTTGATTCTAATATGTTGTCCAAAAGCCCACATATTAGTGAACATTTGAGCCTGCAAAATAAATTCAATTAGTAAATAGAAACTATATACACATATATGAAAAAAATAAAATATTATTTTAATAAAATTACCTTTCGTTCACAACCTATCATTAACTCTCTTTGCTCATGTGAGATTTCTTCATTATTTGCGTTGGAGCGTTGCGAACGACTATATAGCCAATCCGTGAAAGAAGATATATTTGTAATCTCATTATTATCGAGATTACGTTTATATCTTTTGTTTTTTCGCCTTTTACTTCGGAGATTTTGAAGTTCCTCATACTCGCTAAGGAATGCTTGCATGAATTCGCTATTATATGCTACAAAAGTAGAAACATCATTTTTTTCTTGAAATGTAAATAAGAATGGAACTCCCTTACCTAATAATACCTCATCTGTTATTTTTGAAGAAGACTCGTTGGTCCATGCACATGGAGCTTCTTCATGAACTCTTTCAAGGCACTCACTAACGTAATACATGCACTCTTCAAGCATCCAACCCTTTGCCATACATCCTTCTGGTTTCGCTCTTTGTCGCACATAACCTTTTAATATTCCCATAAATCACTACAAGAAAAAGGGGGGCATAGCGACGCCCCGGATTTAGAAAAAAAATGGGATTCGTCCCTTATGCGATGAAGTCGTCGCATAAGCGACGGTAGAAATTATGATTTTTTTTCCCCCGATTACTGTCCATAAGCGATGCTAGCGTGGCTTATGCGACGCTCATGAAATAGCATCGCTAATCCCGTCTTTCCCTAGCGACGCATCTAGCGATGTTGGCAAACTACAGAGTATCACATATGCGACGCTCTGGAATGTAAAAAAAAAAATTGATTTCTCCTGGCACTTGAACGCGAGCAAGAAGAGATAGAGAGAGAGAGAGAGAGAGAGAGAGAGCGCGAGAGGGAGAGGGCTGCACAAACGAACACTAAGCAGGTATGCACACACACACACACACATACATATGTACACACACACATATACACACATAGACACACACACGTACACATAGATACACACACACATACACACAAATACACACACATATACACACATACACAAATAAGGTTGCATACACACATGCACACATAATGCATACACATGCACACACATATACACATACATATACACACACATACACACATACATAGACACATACACACACACAAACACACACACACACAAACACACACACACATACACACACATACACATACACACACATATATGCATACACACACACATAGAGAGACATGCACACACATACACATACATGCATACATAATACATATGCATATGCGTACATCCATGCATACTTACATGCATACATAATGCATATGCATATGCGTACATACATACATACTTACATGCATACACACACATATGCATGCATAATTCACATGCATACAAACACATACATAATGCATATGCATACATAATGCACATGCATACATACATATACATAATGCATACACACACATATGCATACATAATGCATACACACACATACACACATATGCATACATACACACATAGACACATACACACACTTATATGCATACATAATACACACAGTTATATGCATACACACACTTATATGCATACATACATACTTATATGCATACATACATACTTATATGCATACATAATGCACATGCTTACATACACATACATAATGCATACACACACACATACACACATAGACACATACACACATAATGATGCATATACACACATACATATGCATACACACACATATGCATACATACATGCATACACATACACACACATAGATACATACATACACATAAACACATACACACTCATAGACACACACACATACACATAGACACACACATAGACACACACATATACACACACACATACACACATAGACACATACACGTAATGATGCAAACACACATACACATGCATACATAGACACACATAATGATGCATACACACACATACATATGCATACACACACATATGCATACATACATGCATACACATACACACATATGTTGGAAGTGATGGCTGGGTACAATCAGAAGATCAAGTTGGTGCTGCTAGACCTGCTTCACACCTGCCCTCTTTTCTCTTCAGATATGGTTAGGAGACTCCTTGAGCTTTCAAATGACACAAAGAAACTATACATGTGCTTTACAAAATGATTGAGTAATGATCAAATCAAAACAGGTGATTTTGAACCTTCACAACTCCAAAAAACTTACTATTTCTGTAATGATACCTGCTGGGTTCTAAGCTCAGTGTGTCCAGCACACTTACAATTGGTTTAATTCCTTCTGGGAGTATTAAATTAACTTAACAAGCTACCATTAGCAAGTTAAATCACTCCAAATAACAAACTATACACTGAGCATGATCTTTAGCAAGATTAGGGACACCCCCGATTTTTTAGGAACAACACAGAAAAATACCAGAGATCACTTCGACTGCAATTTCTCCCAATTGGCTGAATAGAATGACTTGAAATTTTGTAGTGTTGTAGAATGCTTTGAGCTGGTTTCAATGAGCCCTGGATCATCAAATTTGGTTCAGTAGATCTTGAGATATGCTCCTCTGAAGTTGACAGACTTGAGGAAGATAACACAGAGAAAACAGAGATGATCAATGTGAGTATATGTATTAAATCTATTGATTGTACATTCCCATTGGCATGATATGTAATGCCCAATGGTACTCAGAGGTGTTGGCTATGGTGTAGCTCTCACACACTCAACAATCTCTCAGAAATACCTCGGGGGAACTGCCACACACCCGCGACTTTTCCTTGTGTCTTTTATAGAAATTAAGTGAGATTTTGAATTTCAAATCCAAGTCAATCTCCTTGAATCATGTACCTAAAAGTGGATGAGATATTCTCTCAATCATCCATCTACTTTTCCACGACTTAATCAAGTAGATGAGTTTACAAGAGTGATTCAAGTCACATAGACTTTTACATAGGATAAAACAGTAATAACCAATTAAGCATTGGTTCCTATGATCATTGTTCATATAAATGTATCCTTTAAGGGGTCAAGATTTAGCCTTCCAAGGTTCAACTTGTCCAAGTCAATGTTGAGTCTTCAAGGTACAAATCAAAGCCAAGTGTTAAGGCTTGTTTTGCACCAACAGCTCCCCCTCAAGCCAAACACTTTGGCTCAAGTCTTCTTCTCTAGTCTTCAATTATTTCCTGCAATCCTATCATTGATTTAAACCTGCATAGCTTGCTCCCATCCAGAGATTTTGTAAGCAAATCTGCACATTGAATATTAGTGGACACATATGATAATTGGATTTCCTTGCTAAGTAATTTCTCCCTCACATAGTGATAATGCACCTCTATGTGTTTTGTCCTAGCATGATACACAGGATTAGCTGCTAGGTGAAGTGAACTTGTGTTATCTCCAAATATGATAGGTGGCCTTGTATATAGACCCAATTCTGAGTATAGTAGCTTCAACCATATGGCTTCTTGAGTGGCATTGGCTAGCCCTCTGTATTCAGCCTCAGTAGATGACAAAGCTACTGTGGGTTGTTTCTTGGATGACCAAGAAATTGGTTTATCACCTGCAAAGCATATGTAACCTGATGTACTCCTCCTGTCATCCTTGCAACCTGCCCAATCTGCATCTGAGTATACCTTGATATCAATGTCTGATGAATATGGATAATACAAACCATGATTTTGTGTTCCCTTTAGGTACTTTACTATCTTCTTTGCTGCCTCCAAATGTGGTACTCTTGGTTTATGCATAAATTGGCTAAGTACACTAACACCATATGATATATCAATCCTAGTTAAGGTAGCATAATTGAGACTACCTACCAAACTTTGGTAACCTGTAATATCTTTGAGTTCTTCTCCTTCATGTGCACTGAGTTTGTGGTTGACCTCCATAGGAATGTTTGAGACTTTAGCTTCCTGCAAATTAAACTTCTTGACCATGTCCTGAATGTACTTCTTCTGAGTAATGAATATACCTGAATTTGTGTAGACCAATTCAAGCCCTAGGAAGTACTTCAATAATCCAAGATCATTGATCTTGAATTCCTTCATCATTTGACCTTTGATGTGTCTAATTCCTTGAACATCATTTCCTGTAATAATGATGTCATCAACATAGACACACAAGTATATTACCTCTGAATTGTTCTTCTTTATAAACAATGAAGTATCTGCTTTACTCATCACAAATCCTTGATCCAAGAGATAGGTTGTCAACCTATAATTCCATGCTCTAGGTGCCTGCTTCAATCCATACAGAGCCTTCTTCAATTTACACACATGATTTACCTTATTGGGATCCTCATAGCCAGGTGGTTGTGACATGTAGACCTCTTCAGATATCCATCCATTCAAGAATGCATTCTTCACATCCAATTGGTACATGTTCCAATTCTTGGATGCAGCTACACTCACCATAATTCTGATAGTTGGCATTTTGGCCACAGGAGAAAATGTCTCCTCATAATCAATGCCTTGGGTTTGTGCAAAACCCTTGGCTACTAACCTAGCTTTGTACCTGCTTATTGTACCATCTGAGTTCTTTTTGAGTTTGTAGATCCATCTGGATCCTATCACCTTCATGGAGTCTTTCTTGGGTACCAAATCCCAAGTATCACTCTCCTTGAGAGCCTCCATTTCTTCATCCATTGCTTCCTTCCATTCTGGTTTAGTAATTGCTTCTTCAAATGTACCTGGTTCTTCACTTAAGATATCCTTTGCAAGATATACAGAGTGCTTGGTTACAAGTGAAGTATCATATCCATACCTAATTGGTTTCTTCTTTTCTCTTGAAGATCTCCTCATAGCTTGAGTTGAAGATTCTGGATTGTCTTCAAGTTGCTTCATCTTCATCTTCCCTTTGGATTTCCAAGCTTTGAATTCTTCAATGTTGATGGTGTCTTCATCATCTGAACTTGTGTCCTCATTCTGAGTTGGTTCTTGCCTGACAAGCTTTGGAAAGTCTTCTTCCATATCATAAGGTAGGCTAACTTTCCTGCACTCATTATCATACCATGAATCATTTTCATCAAAGATGACATCTCTGCTTACCTTGAAGCCTTTATTTGAGGGGTTATAGAACCTGTATCCTTTCTGATTCAAATCATAACCAATGAAAATACACTTTTCAGCCTTAGGGTCTAGCTTTCCCCTTACCTGTGAGGGAATATGCACATATGCAACACACCCAAAGATCTTGCAATGATCCAGAGAAGGTCTCTTACCATGCCAAGCCTCATAGGGTGTCATTCCATCAAGTGTCTTTGATGGCAACCTGTTGATTAAGTATGTGGCAGTAGATACACTCTCTGCCCAAAGATAATTTGGTAATTTTTTCTCATTAAGCATAGACCTAGCTGTCTCCACAATGAGTCTATTCCTCCTTTCAGCTACCCCATTTTGTTCAGGTGAGTACCTTGTGGTAATCTCCCTTTTGATGCCTCTTTCCTGCAAGAACTCTTCAAAGTCATTGGAGAAGTATTCTCCACCACCATCTGACCTTAGCCTCTTCAAATGTCTACCTGTTTGATTCTCAACTAATGCAAGATATCTTTTGAAACAATTAAATACTTCATCTTTATGTTTCATGAAGTACAAGACAGTCCATCTGCTATAATCATCTATAAAAGATACATAGTACCTTGATCCAGATATGGATGGCTCCTTGCTTGGTCCCCAAACATCTGTATGCACCAATTCCAAGTAGTCTTCATGCATAAAACCTTTTTTGGTATATGGCAATCTGTGTGACTTACCAAATTGACAAGCCCCACACTTGTATATCATGTGTTGCTTGGATACATTAGGTATCCCAAGCACACATTGATCTCTGCTCATTTGTTTTATGGTCCTCTCTCCAATGTGACCCAATCTCTTGTGCCACATCTCCAATTCTGATAGAGTTTGGTCCTTGTAGTTGTATAATGCAATGCTCTTAGTGTCTTCAAGTTCAAAGGTAAACAATCTACCTGATTTCTCTCCCTTGGCTATCCTTCTGAATCCATGTCTTGGATCCTCCACATATGCACCATGTTGAGTGAACCTGACCTGTAGACCTTTTTCCACAATCTGACCTACACTCATCAGATTCTTGGTGATTGTTGGAACATACAACACTCTGCTTAGTAAATTCTGATTACCATCACTTGTTTTGACATTGCCTACTTTAACAACTGAATGTTTAGTGTCATCACCTGTCTGCACTTGGTGCTTGCCTTTAGGTTCTTCCAAATCAGAGAGTAAGGCAACATTTCCAGCTACATGGTTAGAGCAACCTGAGTCAATATAGAACAAATGATCATCATTGATACCTGATTTAGATGTCATGTTCATAATCAACAAGGAATCATCTTGATCCTCTGCATAATTGTTGTAATCCTTTCTGTTCCTGTATCCTCCTTGATAATTGCCATTGTGATTGTAGCTATTGTTGTAGTTATTGTTGTAATTATTGTTGTAGCCATGGTAGCCTTGAGATTGATTGAATCTGCCTCTGCCTTGGGAGTATCCTCCTCTTTGGTGACCTCTTCCTCTTTGGTTCTTATAATTTTTGTAGCATTCATCTGTAGTATGGTTAGACAAACCACAAATATTGCATGGAGATTGGTTGTAGGGTCTCCCCCTACCTGACTTACCTCCTCTGCCCCTACCTCTAGATGATCTACCTCTCCCTGCATAGTTTGCTTGGGAGGTGGATCCTTCTTCATCAACCTTCTTGCTTTTACCCTTGTCTTTAGATTTCTTATCAGTATATAGGGCAGAGGGATTGTTACCTTTTGATTGCTCTCCATTCTTTGTGATCTTTGCTTCATGTGTAAAGAGTTGTCCAATCAGAGTTGTTAGATCAGGTGCTTGGATGTCCATGTACAAGTCCATTGCAGTGGTAAAACTCTCCCACTTGTCATCTGCTTTGAGTCCATTGATCACTTGTCTGACTATTTGTTCTTCTTCAATTTCTTCTCCAACACTTGCAAGTTGATCTGCAATGTCTTTGACTTTGGTGACAAAATCTGAGACACATTGTTTTGATTGCTTCCTAAGAGTTGTAAACTCAATCCATAGCTGATTCTTTCTGGCCCTTGTGCTTGATGAGAAGTATGTTGACAAGGTTTCCCAAGTCTCTTGGGAAGTCTTACAGTTCCTTACATGAGGTAGAAGGAAATCAGAGATAGAGTTTAGAAGATATGACCTTGCCAAAGCATCTTTAGCACACCATTGGTTGAGTCTCTCATGTTCATCCTTTGTAGGTAGGCCTCTGGTTTTGAATGAGGGCAACTCCTCATCTCCTGATATGTATCCATACAAGCTTCTCCCTTGTAAATAGGTCTTCATTCTCAATGACCAAGCCTGGTAGTTATTTCTATCCAATTTGTCAATGAAGGAAGGGAAACCATCACCCATGATTACCTTATTTGCTCTGATACCACTGTTGGAAGTGATGGCTGGGTACAATCAGAAGATCAAGTTGGTGCTGCTAGACCTGCTTCACACCTGCCCTCTTTTCTCTTCAGATATGGTTAGGAGACTCCTTGAGCTTTCAAATGACACAAAGAAACTATACATGTGCTTTACAAAATGATTGAGTAATGATCAAATCAAAACAGGTGATTTTGAACCTTCACAACTCCAAAAAACTTACTATTTCTGTAATGATACCTGCTGGGTTCTAAGCTCAGTGTGTCCAGCACACTTACAATTGGTTTAATTCCTTCTGGGAGTATTAAATTAACTTAACAAGCTACCATTAGCAAGTTAAATCACTCCAAATAACAAACTATACACTGAGCATGATCTTTAGCAAGATTAGGGACACCCCCGATTTTTTAGGAACAACACAGAAAAATACCAGAGATCACTTCGACTGCAATTTCTCCCAATTGGCTGAATAGAATGACTTGAAATTTTGTAGTGTTGTAGAATGCTTTGAGCGGGTTTCAATGAGCCCTGGATCATCAAATTTGGTTCAGTAGATCTTGAGATATGCTCCTCTGAAGTTGACAGACTTGAGGAAGATAACACAGAGAAAACAGAGATGATCAATGTGAGTATATGTATTAAATCTATTGATTGTACATTCCCATTGGCATGATATGTAATGCCCAATGGTACTCAGAGGTGTTGGCTATGGTGTAGCTCTCACACACTCAACAATCTCTCAGAAATACCTCGGGGGAACTGCCACACACCCGCGACTTTTCCTTGTGTCTTTTATAGAAATTAAGTGAGATTTTGAATTTCAAATCCAAGTCAATCTCCTTGAATCATGTACCTAAAAGTGGATGAGATATTCTCTCAATCATCCATCTACTTTTCCACGACTTAATCAAGTAGATGAGTTTACAAGAGTGATTCAAGTCACATAGACTTTTACATAGGATAAAACAGTAATAACCAATTAAGCATTGGTTCCTATGATCATTGTTCATATAAATGTATCCTTTAAGGGGTCAAGATTTAGCCTTCCAAGGTTCAAATTGTCCAAGTCAATGTTGAGTCTTCAAGGTACAAATCAAAGCCAAGTGTTAAGGCTTGTTTTGCACCAACAACATAGACACATACACACATATAGATACATACATTCACATAAACACATACACACTCATAGACACACACACATACACATAGACACATACACACACACAAACACACATAGACACATACACACATAATGATGCATACACACACATACACATGCATACACACACATATGCATACATACATGCATACACATACACACATAGACACATACACACACATAGATACATACATACACATAAACACATACACACTCATAGACACACACACATACACATAGACACACACACACACATATACACACACACAAACACACAGACACTTACACACATAATGATGCATACACAC